>CM076577.1:966636502-967121466 GCA_034641835.2 Pinus albicaulis
GAGGCCGAATTTGACTACCCATGACCGAGCTTCAAAGGATGTGTTTTACTATTGTTTTTACTCAAGTCGACTTTATAGTTCGGGCTGAAGTTTTACTGCAGTTGATTGCAAAATTTGACAGGATTGATTTGACTTTGTATTGGGCTAGTCTATTTGACTATTGTACTCTCTCTCTCTCTGTTGAACTATTGAATAATAATAAGAATATTTGATCAAAGGGTTTTCCCCACATTGGGGTTTTTCCTTAACATCCACCAAATTCGGTGTTCTCTTGCCTTGGCTTGTCTTATGCATTTGTTTTTATGTTCTATCTACATTTACTATCAATGTGATTAATGATTAATGTGATTGCTACTGGAAAAAATTGGATATTGTTATTGGGTTGCTAAAGGAACATTGAAGTAAATTGTGCTAAGCATATAACATACCATTGTTATTTAAAATTAACATGGTATCAAAGCCCAAGCAAGAGAGAGAAAAACAATCACAAAGACCTGTTGGAAAATGAAAAAAGCCTCAATGGCTTCTATATATTACTTCAAATATCAGGAAAAGCTCAATGATAAATCTAACTATCATGCATGGAAGATGTCTTTGTGTCGGAAAATGTAACTAGGTTCAGTGTTCATAATGACTTGTAATTATGAATTTATGTAATGAAGAAGACAAAGATAATAAAATGTATTTTGTAATGCTTGCCTCATGGGTTTCATGAGCAAGGAAGTTTTTATTATAGGTCAAATACTTCTTCTTGATGTCTTTAGGGGTTTTTCATCTTGTCATAAATATATATATAATTAAGAGTCATGTATATGAAGAAGTGTTACACTTGTAAAGACATTTTATTTATGTAAAAGTATACTCAAAATATCTTGTCACCAAACCTCTTGAAGTCAGCTTGAAACATATTGGAAATATCACCTTGAGGATGTCGGCCTACCTTCCTATTCTGAAGTTGGCCTAATAGCTAGAGACAATCACTATATATATAGAGTGACTTGGCCTTATGGACAACATCAATCTCGGTTGGGTCTGCAATAGATGACGCGAGGAGAAGTGCGAAGAGGAATTCTATGACAATAGGACGAAGTCTGATCTGAAAGATGCAAAGGACAAAACTGTAATAAAATCCTCAGCGAGAGTAAAGCTATCTTTGTTTGGATTGTTTCGCATAAACTCAGAAAGTAATGAGTGTATCTAGTGCTTAAGGAGAAGGTTAGACAACAAGGAGGTAGGTGAATCTTCAAAAGAGATCAGAGTTATCATATTTTTGTTTTGACACCTCGCACATTTCAGAGAAGTTAGAAGAGACTGTAGTAAGAATAAAGTTCACTAGTAACGCTCGGTCTTGGGCCTTAGTGATATCTAAGGGGTGTTGTAAATAGGCAGAAAAAGAGTCTCTTGGAGGTCGAGTTTTGAGAAAATAAGGATAAGAAGGAAATACATCGATTAAGGCTAGGAACCGATTTTCTTAGTGCTCGTGCAGTACAATGTAGGAAGGAAGGATAAAGAAGCTGAGAAGAGGAGCAAGTAATTGTGAAAAGGATATTTGGAGATATACTAGTATCAAGGGTCAGTGTCATGGTCATGGTACTTGTCAATTGAAAATCTAGAAGAAGAATTAATTTTGGGTTTTCCTCTCCAAGAGGGAGAGGTTTTGGCCCTGGCTTGAAGAGCCAAAATTTTGTGTCTCTTGTGTTTTGATAATTGACTTGATGAAGAACATAATAAGCTAACTAAGATAAGATATAAGTAATACAAGCATAACAAGTATAACACAAGTAGTTATCAAGTAAGAGAATTGAATTAAACACCGCCCTACCAAATTATCAACATGGTTTCAGAGCTAAGGTGCTATAAAGGGATATTTGGAAAGAAGACACACAAGGATCAGCTTCCAAAAGAAGGATATACTTTGTAAAAGTCTAGATCTAAGAAGATATTCATTCATTTAAGAAGGAACAGTTTGCTGAAATTGGAGAAATTGGAGAAGCCCTCAAGCCATCTCAAGAAGACAAAAGATCTTACTTAAAGGACATATGCATCAAGGTCCTGTAAGGTCCTTTACAGAGGTGATCTTTATCTTCAAGGAATCTAAAGATATCTCGTTATTGAAGCCAAGTAAATTCTATTGGAGACATCATCAAATCATCATTTTTGTTGAAGTCGTCATCAAGACATTCTTGATCATCATAATCATCAAGGATCCCAGGTGATCTACCGCTTTACCCCACTCTTAAATAAGTCTATCTAAGTGGGAGCTCATGCTGCTATCTACATCAACAAGGAAGATGATAGAAGAAGAAAAGCATCTGCTCAAGTAAGTATCTTTATGAATTCATATGAATCTATCAAAATGTCTTTTTGCAAAGAAAGCAACAAACTAGTTAGGGTTTCAAACTTTCTTGCATTGAAGAAAAGGACAATGAAGTCATGCCAAATACATGAAGGGAGGCATAAGATCTCAGAGGATTCTTATAGAATCCATAAAGGACTCTCACATCCCCTGTGTGTCAAAACTAGAATCTTCAAAAGAAATATATGACAAAATTCGTGGAGCTATTCTCGATGAGTACTACAGGAGAAGTGATATCTCTAACACAAGAACTATACACGTTAGAGATGTCTAGAGAGGAGGGAATAACTTCATACTTTATGAATATTTCCTAAATGAAAAGATCAATTGTAGGAATTGTGAGAAGAAATGTCTACAGTGGTGTGGAATTCTCTGCCAAAGGGATGGGAAAACTTCACTTCAAGCATCTATGGGAAGAAAGAAGCAACACCATTCCAGGATCTATGGTCTCTATGAGAATTAAAAGAGACAAGGTTAAAAGCTAAAGCGAATATAGGATCAAATGCAGAGAATCAAGTCTATGTTTCCATGTCAAGGAGAAAGGGAAAATTTGGTAAGTTTGGTCCTGAAGAAGAAAAGAAGAAACATGGATAAGATACAATGTTATGGATGTAATAAAAGATTGTCCCAAATCTAATGAGGACAAGAGGAAAAAGGAAGAAGCCCATATTGTCGGAAAAATGGAAGAACCAGATTCAAAGAAGCCTAAGAAAGAAGTGAAAGATCTCTATTATGATTGAGATCATCTTTCTCTTTAAGAGTTATATATTACGTTGTGAAATAGTATGTTAGGAGGCATGGTATATTATATGAATGCATCACTCCAGGGTTGGAATCATGATGGAAGCATTGAAGGAGGAGCACTCATTGTAGGAGGATGTTTGTAACACATATGTGACAACTATACTATGAGATAAGTAGCTCCTGGGTACCTCATTGAAAAGAAAACTTATGGAAGGTAGTCATCTAGATTAGGGGTCATCATTCAATAATAAATATAGAAATATGTGCTAACATTTTCTAATGGCATCCTCTTTGGATTCACTGGTTAGAAAGAAAGAAAAAGGTTTCATCGAGAATTTTAAAATTCTAGGATTAGGATATGATGACATATTGATGAAATAGGTCAAGGGAATGAAACTCTTCATTCTAAGGAAGACCTGCTGCAGGATTACTCAAAATGAAAACGAATGAGGTACGTGTATATATATGTTGACACTGGATGCTATGAGGTCATATGGTTCTAGGGAGTATACTTCTATCTTTAGAAGTATAATCAAAATAAGAAATCGAAAACTCTTCCAATGCACAGGTTGCCAAAAGGCATGATCTACACTAGATGAAATCAACAGAATATGTTCTCATATGGAATATGAGGTAATTGTACATTATCAAGGAACTTCTCAATGGAAGTTCCTGGGAATGAAATAAAACTGTGTGGAGTTAGAGATCGTGAGAAGTACAACCATGAAAAAGAAGCAGTCAACATCCAAGGAAGCCAAGAAGATTTGACTAGGAGATCTCCCAGGAAGATATCATGTAGACTATGATAGAAGTCTGGAAAAAATGGAGACCCTCGATAATACATGTCTTTAGGAGATGTGTCAAACTATAAACAGAGGATGTCGATGCCTACAAGAAGATTTCATGGTGAAAGATCATCACTAAGGTAAATTTTGATTTAAAAGTTTATATTACAATTAATCAATATGTGATGAGCTTATGCAGGGCTACCAAAGGGAAGTATATGTTTTCCACAATTGA
This sequence comes from Pinus albicaulis, assembly GCA_034641835.2. Classification (NCBI taxonomy): domain Eukaryota; kingdom Viridiplantae; phylum Streptophyta; class Pinopsida; order Pinales; family Pinaceae; genus Pinus; species Pinus albicaulis. Next base: position 966,640,623 of record CM076577.1, read on the forward strand.
TAACCATATGGCAGGATGAAAGATCCTTGAAAGAAATATGGTTCAGAAAAATAAGAGCAATGACATGAAGCTAGACCAAATGAGAAGATCGATGGATCACTTTCTGAAGACATGACTCATGGATGAAAGTGATGGATGATTTGTGCCCTATGAAGAGATTCCAAAGTTTAAGGCTCCTCAATTCATGACATCAATGGAAGGAGTCCTTCATGAGCAGTTGTATGTTTTTGTGGGAGCATGGTAATAAGTTTCTTACTTGGAAGAAACTTTGTAATTCCTAAGCCAAAAAGAAATCTTAGGTACATTCTTTGTATGAGTTTATTCCTCTATGGAATATGTCCTCCCTAGTTAAGACGGAGAAATAGACACATAATTCTGGTATTCACCTGGAAGACAGAATGCGATATTGGGTAATAATTTGGCATCTGATACTCTTTGAGAATGTGATAAGACATTCTGATAAGAGTAGTCGCGAAAGGATGGATATCCTTTGAGGATTAGATATCCCAATAAGAATAGTCCTTTAAGGTCATACTGAGTGAACACGTGGATGGAGTATGTACCTTGGAGACAATGATGAAGGTGTCTATAATCATTGGTCTCACCAACATTGTAGCTCTTGGTCTTGTGGAGAGATGGAGTTGTTAGTCAAAGCCTTGCACTTTGACAATGTTCGATAATATGATGCTATAACAGATGATTACCAATCAAATTCTTCTTATGAGAATCTTCAGATTGAAAGTGACCATGTACCATTATGAATACCTCCCTAGTTAAGAGGGAGCATTGGAAAGTGTAACTAGGTTCGGTCTTCATAATGACTTGTAATTATGAATTTATGTAATGAAGAAGACAAAGATAATAAAATGTATTTTTTAATGCTTACCTCATGTGTTTCATGAGCAAGTTTTTATTATAGGTCAAAGACTTCTTCTTGATGTCTTTAGGGGTTTTTCATCTTGTCATATATATATATATATAAGAGTCATATATATGAAGTGTTACAATTGTAAAGACATGTTATTGATGTAAAAGTATACTCCAAATATCTTGTCACCAAACCTCTTGAAGTCAACTTGAAACATATTGGAAATATCACCTTGAGGATGTTGGCCTACCTTCCTATCTTGAAGTCGGCCTAATAGCTAGGGACAATCACTATATATATAGAGTGACTTGACCTTATGGACAACGTCAATCTCGGTTGGGTCTGCAATAGATGAAGCGAGGAGAAGTGCGAAGAGGAAGTATGTGACAATAGGACGAAGTCTGATCTGAAATATATGCGAAGGACAAAACTATAATAAAATACCTCAGCGAGAGTAAAGTTATCTTTGTTTGGATTGTTTTGCATAAACTCAAAAAGCATTGAACATATCTAGTGCTTAAAGGAGAAGGTTAGACAGCAAGGAGGTATGTGAATCTTCAAAAAAGATAAGACTTATCATATCTTTGTTTTGACACCTCGCACATTTCAGAGTTCAAGTTGGAAGAGGTTGCAGTAAGAAGAACGTTCACTACTAAGGCTCGGTCTGAGACCTTAGTGATATCTAAGGGGTGTTGTAAATAGGTAGAAAAAGAGTCTCTTGGAGGTCGAGGTTTGAGCAAAGAAGGATAAGAAGGAATTACATTGATTAAGGCTAGGAACCGAGTTTCTTAGTGCTGGTGCAGTACAGTGCAGGAAGGAAGGATCAAGAAGCCGAGAAGAGCAGCAAGTAATTGTGACAAGGATATTTGGAGATATACTAGTGTCAAGGGTCTTTGTCATGGTCATGGTACTTTTTAATTGAAGATCTAGAAGAATAATTACTTTCGGGTTTTCCTCTCCAAGAGGGAGAGGTTTTGGCCTTGGCTTGAAGAGCCAAAATTATGTGTCTCTTGTGTTTTGATAATTGACTTGGTGAAGAACATAATAATCTAACGAAGATAAGTTCTAAGTAATAGAACCATAACAAGTATGACACAATCAGCGATCAAGTAAGAGAATTCAATTAAACACCACCCTACAAAATTCTCAACACTTTGGACTTGACTTTGGAAGAAAATGATGTTATGTATTGTATTCATGTAAATGTGGTGGAACCTCCTTCAAATGCATTGGTTGCTACTAAGACAAAGTATAAGAAAGGTGAGCTCAAAGCTAAGAAGATCGTTAGAGACTCCATACAAAAACATTTGGTTGCTTACATTTCTGATTTAGGCACATCTAAGGAGATGTATGATAAGTTGGTTGGGATTTTCAAAGCAAACAATGCAAACCAAATCCTCTTTCTCAAGAACAAGTTGAAGGACAGCAAGATGGATAGAGGGGAGTCTACAAATCCTACTTCATGAGGATTACCGAAATCAAGAATGATCTTCTATCAATTGGAGAAGTTGCTTCTGACGGGGAGCTCACTCGTATTGCCCTTGGAGGTCTCCCACAAGCATGGGATGTGTTTGACACCACTATTCTTAACAATGACAGAATTCCTAGTTTCGACGAATTATTAATATTGACTAGATGCACTCAAGAAGAGACAAGGGTGATGGAGAGAGACGAGCCTTCAAATGGAAATGAGCCCACTGCATTCTCCTCTCATGCTAAGAGGAATAATAATGTTGAGATAAGGTCAAGGATTTAAGCAGGGATTCAAAGAAGGAAGGGAAGATGCTAAAATTGTAACAGACTTGGCCATTATGCTAGAGAGTGTCCTTATAATAAGAATACTCCACGGGATGACGACAACAACAACAATCACAACAATTTCAAAGGTAATGGCATTCAAAGGAATAACAAGTTCAACAACAAAGGAAAGAGGAATGCTCCTGTTGCTCGATATGGAAACGGTCGACCTCCCAAAAGGTCGAGAAACTCCACATATGAGGAAACTAATGTTGTAGTAAAGCAAAAAGAATGTTATCTTATTTCTTCCCTTCTACTGCCTCTCCTCCGGACACTTTGGATAATTGGTTGATTGATAGTGGTGCCTCAAGGCACTTCACTGGGTACGAGGCCCTCTCTAATTTTATTGACTTTGGAAATCATACTTGGAGACAATGCCACCTACCCCGTGAAAGGGACGAGAATTGTCACTCTTCACTTGAATCAAGGTCAAATCCTTCATCTACAAGTTGTATTGTATGTACCTAATTTGAAAAATAACCTGGTATCTATTTCTGCGATGGAAGATAAAGGCTTCAAGGTAGCATTTGTTTATTTGGCAAAGAAACCTGAAAGATGCATTTGCACTTGGATTTAGGGTTGAAGGTCTCTATCGGGTTGGAGGAAGTCCTTTGGGAGCTATGACTTGCGATACTTCTCTTCAATTTGAATTATGGCACCGGAGGTTTGCTCGCCTTCATTACAAAGCCTTACCTGATATAAGGAAGATGGTCACAGGTATGCCTGAATTCAACATAGATCATGAAGGTGTTTGTCAGGGTTGTGCAGCTGGAAAACATACAAGGGGACCATTCCCCTCAAGTGAGAGTCAAACTACTGACATTCTTCAATTGATCCATTATGATCTATCTAGTAAGTTTCTTGTAACATCAAATTGGGAGGATACTTGTACTATGAAATTGTTGTGGGTGACTTCTCTCGCAAAACATGGATCTATTTCTTGAAGAAGAAGGACGAAGTGTTCAAATGGTTCTACACTTTCAAAGCCTTGGTTGAAAATCAAACATGGAAAAAGATCAAAATATTAAGAACCGATAATGAAACCGAATATGAATCAAATGAATTCAATGACTATTGTAGAGAAATTGGCATTAAGAGAGAGACCACTGCTACATATACTCCTGAGCAAAATGGAGTTGTCGAAAGGAATAATCGAACAATCATAGAACCTACTCGTGCCATGCTTCATGACCAAGGCCTACCGAAGTTTTTATGAGAAGAAGTTGCCAACACTGTCATATATTTTCAAAATAGATGCTGACATCAAGCATTAGACTTCAAGACACCCGAAGAAATTTTCACCGGTAAGAAACCTGATGTTTCTCATTTTAGAATTTTTGGTTGTCCCATGTATTTTCATGTGCTAAAAGAGAAAAGGAACAACCTAGTTGAATATGGGAAGAAAGGAACATTTGTGGGCTACAGTGAAACTTTGAAGGCATATAGAATCTATGTGCTTGGTCAAAGAGAAGTGGAAATAAGTCATGATGTCATCTTTGATGAAAATTCTACCCTTGGAAAAGTCAGAGATCTTCCTATCCCAAGGAAGGACAATGATGATAATGCAAGAAAGCAGGATGAATCTCCAACAGATGAACAGATGCCCAATGTTGAAGGCCCAATGGATCCCATTGATCCACCTCCTAGTGAACCATCTACCTCAAGGAAAAGACCTTTGTAGCTCAAATATACTCTCGAAGATGTTGAAAGACATGTTGCACCAAGGGGGACATTTTGTGAAAGAAATAAGCTGAACAATTACCAAGGGTACTTAGCTAGTACGAGTATCATTGTTCAATATGAGCCATGTACGTTCGAAGAGGTCGTGAAGCACCAAGTATGGAAGGATGCGATGAATGAGGAATATGAATCGATCATGAAGAATGATGTATGGGATGTGATTCCTAGACCCAAGGACAAGTCAGTGGTCACTTCAAAATGGCTTTACAAAATCAAACATGGAGCTAATGGGAGTGCTAGAAAGTTCAAAGCCAGGTTTGTTGCTCGAGGCTTCTCTCAAAAGGAAGGAGTGGAATATGATGAGATATTTGCACTAGTTGCCCGATACACCAGTATCTGATCTATCATTGCTCTTGTTGCCTCTCAAGGATGGAGCCTACACCAAATAGATGTCAAAACTCCCTTCTTGCATGGCTCGCTTAAGGAGGAAGTTTATGTAGAGCAACCTGAGGGGTTTGAAGTTCAAGATCGAAAGACACATGTATGCAGGTCGAAGAAATCCCTCTATGGGTTGAAGCAAGCCCCTAGGGCTTGGTATGAGAGGATTGATAGCTATCTTATGAAGTTGGGATTTACAAGGAGCTAAACTGAACCTAACCTATACTTCAAGGTTGAAAATGACAGACCTCTCATTTTGGTACTTTATGTGGATCTCTTTTTGACAGGTGCAGACCCTCTCATTTATCAATGGAAGAGGGAGTTGGCTTCTGAATTCGAGATGAAGGACCTAGGGTTGATGCACTACTTCTTAGGCTTGGAGGTCTGGAAAAATCCAGGTTAGATTTTCCTTTCTCAAGGAAAATACATTGTGAAGCTACTCGAGAGATGTGGGATGGTGGATTGCAAGTGTGTCTACTCCAATGGAACTCAACTTCGAGAAGCTATGTTGAAGTGTTGCTCGACCCGATTTGGAAAATCCTTCTGAGTATCGACAACTTGTGGGGGGCCTGATGTTCTTGGTAAACTCTCGTCCGAACATATGCTTCGTTGTGAATACATTGAGTCAATTTATGGTCGAGCCTCATCACATACATTAGATTGCTACTAAGAATCTCTTGAGATATCTCTAAGGCACAATCAACTATGGTTTGAGATACACAACCGAGAATTTGAGCCTACATGGATATACTAACACTGACTGGGCTGGCAGTGTGGTGGATCGTAAGAGCACATCTAGATATTGCTTCTCATTGGGGTATGCTTCAATATCTTGGATGAGTAAGAAGCCAAAATCGATTGCTTTAAGCATCGCTGAGGAATAAATTGTTGCTAGTATGGCATGTTGTGAAGTTGTTTGGTTGAAGAAGCTCTTTAGTGATCTATTTCAGCATGTGTTGGATACCACTGTGATCTACTGTGACAACCAAAGTGGGATTTGCCTTTCAGAGATTCATGTGTTCCACGACCACTCCAAGCACATTGATATCATGTACCACTTTATCTGGGATATGGTACAGCGAGGAGCAATAAAGTTCCATCACATCAGGACTGATGAATAGGTCGAAGACATTCTCACGAAGCCCTTAGGGAAGGTCAAGTTCTTAGCCTTCCGTGAGAGACTTGGAGTCGTGGAAATACCCTCCTATGAGGGTCCTGCATGAGTTGGACATTGAACTCTGGCAGCTCCTGGGAGCTTGGGGTACTTCTTGGAGCTATGAGCAACCATAAGGTGAGTGGTTCACCTTCCCCTAGTGGTGCGTTATATACAGGGTGAGTGGTTCACCTTCCCCTCTGATACCCTATGATGGTTGACATGTGTGTAGGGTGAGTGGTTCACCTCCCCCTACGATTGCGAACACATGTATGTAGGGTGAGTGGTTCACCTTCCCCTACGATTGACATATTCATAAGATGAGTGGTTCACCTTCTCCCATGGCATATGAGCAGGATGAGTGGTTCACCTTCCCCTGCTGATGCCCCAACATACATCCTACCCATGAAGTCTAAGACTCATGGGAAGTACCTCTCGTCTAGCCAATGAGTTGGGAAACGTGGATAGGGACCATAGCACTACCGATTGACATAACATGTATTGTAGTACTCCCTATGTCTAGGATGCATGGTGTTCAACAACTTGATCTGGGATCAAGTGAGGTTCTACCTCTAGACTGACTTTTGTCAATGGAGAGTGGCAAGGTCTTGTGACTCTATCTCGAATAATTCTTTTTCATTATTACTTCATGGCTCAGCAAAGCAAAGATGAAAGAGATGTTACATGACGACAGGATGGCATGATGATCAGTGACAACAGTTGGATTGGAAGGTGGAATTCTCCCTAGTTGAAAGGGAGTGTTAAAATTGGCAACTAGGGCCAAATTCCACCTTGGGACAACTCATTTGATGGAGATGATGATTGCATTAAAGTCCTCTTTTCGAGAGGACCTCATTCGAACAAGCAAAACTATGATTTTGAACTTATGCCCACACATGTGCAAATTGTTCAAGTCGGCCTCAGCTAAATGTAGGCTCATGAAGCCCAATGGACGTGACTGTTCACCCACAATGAATTGTATAAATAGAAGTGTGACCTCACACCTCATTTGGCATGATCCATCACTCACATTCTTCTCTCACTCTTCATCAGATTGGTTCACACAGCGTGGGCAGCTTCTCTCTCTCTCTCTCACACGTGCAGCTAGGAGGACAGAATTTGGCTAAAACACAAACCGAAATTGTAGAATTTCAAACTGTTTGACCAGCGTTGACCGAGGTTGTTTTGACCTGTTTTCACTGCAGTTTTGAGGGAAGATTTTCGGTTTCTTAGGCCGCATTGACTGGCACAGAAATTGAGGATTTTGTAGATGTTTGACCTGCGTTGACCATAGGCATGTTTGACCGCAGATTGACCAAGTTTGACCAGAGTTTTTGTGACTATTTTGGGTTGACTTTGACCACTGCTGAAGACCGAATTTGACTGCCTTTGACCAAGCTTCAAAGGAGGCGTTTTACTGTTGTTTTGACTCAAGTTGACTTTCTGTTTAGGGTTGAAGTTTGACTGCAGTTGACTGCAGAATTTAACAAGGCTGATTTGACTTTGTATTGGGCTAGTCTATTTGACTATTGTACTCTCTCTCTCTCTCTGCTGAACTATTGAATAATAATAAGAAGTTTGATCAAAGGGTTTTCCCCACATTGAGATTTTTCCCTGGCATCCGCCAAATCTAGTGTTATCTTGTATTGGCTTGTCTTTTGCATTTGTTTTTATGTTCTATCTGCATTTACTGTCAATGTGATTTCCATTGGAAATAACTGGATATTGTTATTGGGCTGCTAAAAGAACATTGAAGTAAATTGTGCTAAGCATAGAACATACCATTGTTATCTAAAATTAACAATTAATCTTCATGAGCAGAGTCAAATCAGTATAATAGCCAATGCTGTTAAATACTACTTTATGGTTTAAAAATGCAAGTTAATTCCTCCAATCAAATAGCTCTGGAAGGACAGCTTCAAAATGAAGCAAAGCATCATCTATTCATTAAAGATTCACTTGAGCAAAACATATACATGTTACAAAGTCCATCTGCACAGGCCAGGATAATGGAAATGAATAATACAACATAGATTTTATCCGCATGTGAATGGTGGAAGGTGATTGGCTGAGCCAAATAAATGCCATACAAATACACCATTACTTATGAATCTTCTAATTGTTTTCATGCCCAATATCAGGACTCCTCTAGTAACATCTCGAGATAATTGTTCACCAAATATCTCCCAGTTGACTGGACATCTAGTCTCTTCTCACTGGGTTCATATTTTCCTTTCCGAAGCTCGTAACGATAAGTCACAGCAGAAACAATGTAAGCTTTGTCTTCTATAGTGACAGATTCACCACATTGCATATTCTGCAGGCATTACGAGACAATTTCATATGAGGTCAACATAAGGAAAATGCATCACATAATGCCAGCAAATAGCACATAAATTCAAGAACCTCACCGAAGGAAAGCAGCGGATTCCCAAGTTCCTCTGAGGAGGTGTAATGTCAATCACTTTATATGGGTCACGATCCCAATTTCTTTCCCTTTTTCTACATAGGACTGGTACCACGCTGGGCTGCATTTTTGGCGAATAAGGAGATCACATTTTTAAAATTGTGTCATTTCCAATATCGGGTATGCCATAGGAAACGAAAATGAAAAATCCAGGAGAATACATAGCTTTGATAGCAAAAAAAGAAAAGTACAACCTGCCAAAAAGAAGTTTTTTTCTATTCAATTTATCAAGTTTAGTAATTAGAACTGACTACAAACAACAGTTCAAAAGAAACAGAATTGCAAGTTCTCGTGACTTATAAAGGTTGAAGTTCATTAAACCAGCTGAACCAGATGCAACCGACCAGTTCAATCTGTTTTTTGCCTTTTCCGGTCAGAACCAGCCAATCAAACCAGTTTTATCCTGAATCGCCTAAATCATATTTCTGATCTATGTAATGATGCCTTTCCCACCCCCGCTTTATTTGCCTCATACCCATTTTATTGTCTAAACTCCACACCCAATAGTATTGATTCGGCACTATTCTTTTGCTGATTCGGAGAGTTTCTTATGCTGATTAGGAATGTTCATTTACCGAATTGATTGGAGAGCTTCTTATGCTGATTTGGAGTGTTAATTTAGAGAATGATTGGAGTGCTTCTTCGGATTTTGCAGCTGCTTTTTTGCTGATTTGAAGAGTTCATTCAGATCTGTTCTTCGTACCGATTTGGAGCTGTTGTCGCACTGATTTCTAGCTGATTCAAATGGTTATGTAGTATGATTTGATTGTACACTGTAGAATAATTATTTTTGGAGTCTAGAGAATATCAAGACTTAGTTGATTATGTGGTATGACTTGATTGTAAACTGTAGTATGGTTATTTTTTCGGAAACTGAAGGCCACTTAGAGTGGCAACGTTTATGTATTTTTGGTTCAGATATGTATTACACCCATTGCCATTTTATTATATTCACCTATAGATGTTATATATATGAAAATATATTGCATATTATATGTGTGTCAGAATATTTTATGTAATTTTTGGTCCACATGTTTTTCCACTGTTTCGATTCAATTCGTAATTTTGAAGATGACCAACATTGACTTAAACTAATTATAATTGCAAAAGATTACCATATTTTGGCTGAGTAAAAAATCAATGCCTATGAACTTTGTAAACATCAGTATGGGAAAACATAAAAAAAGGGGTAAATAATCAATATATGAGCTAATCACTCTAACATGACCCCATGAAATGGCTGCACGCAACTTATTTGCAACCACCATGCAAAATTCAATTTGTTGGCTATAAGGGTAATGCATAAAATTGAACAGCACTAAAACCATATCTCATTTTATGGTCTCTTTTTTATTTGAGTTGCTTTCAGCTCTTTGCTTGATGTCTGTGGAAGAAGACTCAAAATAGTCTGGGACTGTTTCCCCTCTTGCAATCTTGTGCCTAATAACAATTAGAAAATGTTGCAGTGGAAAAACTTAGATATTACATTGCCTTGAATTAATTATGTACCTCAGTCAATCACATTAAGTTTTTGCAGATCGAGTTAATGCATAGAAACATGCTTTTGAGCTGCATCCTGCCTGCATTCCTCTGAAGATTCACAACAGCAGCAGTAATTCATAGCTTGCTGGGCTGCATCAACAATTCAAAATTCAGATGGCTATATTTCACAGGTCTGCAGCAGCAAATCGATGCTCACAAGGCCACATTTCACAGGGTTTTGCAAGGCTGCAGATTGCAGGGCCGCTGATTGTAACTGGTTACAGAACACTTAATTTTAGTTTGATTTGTTCAAAAAGCACTTACACAGATTTTATGAAAAAAGAGGCACTCATTAACCACCGTTTTAAGTGTAACATACCAGTTTTGACCCCTGAATTATGATATGTTAAATTGTGTACTATTTATATGATGTGGTTTAAGTGAGTGTAGTCAGCCATGTAGAATGAGTTATAATGACCCATGCTGTAAAAACGTGAAATCTTGTAAAAATTCCTAGTGTGGAGTTCAAGACGAAGGCCAACTAATGACTGTGTATGAGTCCCAGTAGTGGGATAGGATTGTCGTGTGGCTGTTTTGTTTTTCATTCTGTGCTTATGTAAGGAAAAGCATGCAAAAAAGGAAATGCATTAATATAATATCCACCAAAAAGGTTTCTCGAAGAAGCAACAAGGGGACTAAGATATCACAAGAGGGGAAGAGGAAAGGGGTGTATGGGTGATTTGACCTTTAAACTTGTCCTTCTGGAGGTGCTTCCTTGTTGTGCATGACTTATTCAATGATTGCTTGACTTTCAGTTATTTTTTTAACATTTGCCCCATGCTTCTTGTGAAGGGCGTACTACCAATGCAAGGCAAGCATTTATTGTGTAAATTCTTTGGCAAAAGCATTATTCAACATTGTTCATAGATCACTCTTACATTCTCCAATTGGCAATCTTTCCCTCTTCTGGTTTAGGAAGGAACTTATGTGGACCCCATGGTTGTTATGCATGTTATGCCTACTAGAAGAGAATCCCATGAAATTGTGGCTGGTAAGGGCCAGTGGAAGTTAGGGATTTGTCACCAAGAATGTGAGAGGGAAATGGGATGGTTCTGAGGGAAAACACATGGTTGGATTGTTCAGAGAAGCTCAAGCAAACAACATTAAACTTTCAACCCAATTAGTGCTATTGATCGTTTTAGCCAGGTGTTTCTCCTCTAGGTTACTCCCATAACACAACAAACAATTCTGCTACACTGAAGAGCATTGGAAGGGAAGAAAATCCCTGGGGAACTATTAAGCAAAGAAGGGGAAGATTTTCCTTGTGTTTTATAGGGATGTGGAAGAGATTGCCATGGCGGATTGATGGCTGGATGAGAACCTGGAGCACTCCATATTGAGCAACTTGGCTACTTCATGAGAGTAATGGCTTGGGTTGAGTGAGATTAGAATCCTGTAGGAGCTTCCTTCGCCCTAGTGGTATCATGGTATAGCGTGGAGGTTGAGTCCATAGTTGATTCCTACATTTGGATTGTGAATTGCTCCTCAGCAACCAGCTTGGTGGACTTCACTTGATTGCAGATAAATGTTAATGATAAACTCATGGTGAAATGCAGGCTTGTACTCTACTCTGTGATTTCCTAAATTCTAATGGGAAATGAATGAATTCAAAATATACAATGATAATTCTACTGCATCTTTATATTTGCATAAAAAAATTGTTTTCATGTAACTGTTACAGGGTGAATTTGGAGTAAGAGTCATTTTGTAGAGTAAGGGATTTCAAATTGAGTGCTCTGATGGCCAACGGAGACATCCAAGTATGTCATAGATTGTTGTTAGAGCTCAACTTACAAAACTGGGCCAGTATGGGCAGTTTATATGAATTTAATCATAAATTTATAGTTGCAAGCCAACTGTCTAACAGATGCCTCAATGAGAAATTTGTTGACACGAATGGTCAAGGTGATGATATAATTGCGGGGACTTGCAATCTTCGTCATCTTTCAAGCCTTTGGATTTCTTAATGAGTGAGTCCAATGTGAATTCATAAGGTTCTGGGTCCAAAAAGCATGAATGAACAAACACATTGCTTTTCCACGAGGTTGTGTTGTTCAAAACTTGATAAAATGGGGTAGTTGTATTCCATTCCAATAGAAGATGAAAAGTTGGAGGCTCAGTGTTGGCCAAATGTAATCAGAACAGAATTCAATGACTATGGCCTTGGATCATCCCTAGCAAATACCAATCACTTGACAAAATAAGCAAAAGCATCCATGGCCATAGATTCCACACTCGGTAAAAATGGCAAGTTAAGAAACTCGTTCCTTCTTTTGAAAAATGGTTGATGCATAGAAAAACTCCCGATCTTTTGAAAGGGTCAATGGTCCAAAGGCTCAATGTTTCTAAAATTTGAAATGCCCTAACACTTCAAAATAGCCTGATGGTTCAATCCAATAATAGTTCAAAAGATGGCACATGTTCAAAAGAAGCCTCATGTACGAAATTTGAAAGACACACAATGGCTAAAGTTTGAAAGTGGGTCAATGTCCAAATTAGGTCACTACTTCGAAATAGCCATGGCTGGTTGCTCCATATTTCTTCGATAAATCGAAAGTGGCCAATGGCCTTAAGTTCGAAAGGAGGTCAATGGATGAGTTCAAAGTATGGTCGATGATCGATGATGTTAGTTTTTGTACATCGGATGTGTTCTAGCCACGAAACTTGGTGGAGAGGCTAGAATACATGAGATCTCCAAAACCCATAAATCGTTTCTGGAAATTCCACCGAGGGATGGCTTAATTAGATTATTAGCCAATTTTTAAATATTTCAAGTCTAAACCTTAGTTACACGGGAGCCGCTCCCGACATGTAGGGAACTTGTTTTGGTCGTTCCTGCGTTCCCAGGAGCTTTGGAACGGGAGTGAAATGTTCCTATTTCTTGTGAAACGACAACGAAAGTGAAGGGATGTTCCTGGCACATGGAATGCTTTGATCAGGGAACGCGGGAGCAGTCTTTTCAGCGTTTCCAACTGTGCGAACGACTTATTAATTTGGCACTACCACAACCTTGATGTCTATAGGGAACAGATTCTTATATTTACCTTTTGCCTTGAATATATTTGTTACCTTACCAGACATGCAGTGTCTCTCGTGCGTGATGCCCAAAACCTGCTTGCGTGCTTACCAGGCCCGCTTGCATCTCCTAGCTTCCAAAACCTGCTTGTGTGCTTACCAGACCCACTTGCATCTCCTGGCTTCCAAAACCTGGTTGCATGATTACTAGAGAAGTAGATTGTGGCATGTGAACCAATCAATTAAACAAGGTGTGAACCAACCAAGGTGTGAAGATATTGTGCGAAAATGCCTCCGATATCAACCAAAACATGGCGGCGGCATGATATTTAGGTGTTCACATGAACTCTCTTTCACCTCGCATGGTCTAACACACCACCCCACGCCAAGGATCTTGTAATTCATCATATTTGGGTTTCAAATTCAATTCATCACCAAATACATGATTGTAAATAATAATTTTTGCTTTACCCTATATTTGTTTCATATATATATTTTTTGTCGTTCATAATTCATAATTTGTATCGTCAATTTGTTTTTTTGATTATCCATTTGTTTATGCATATTTATATTAAAAGGCTATGTGGTCTCTTTAACTCCAATAAATTGGTTGTTTAAATTTTTATAAATTGATTTTAATATATTTAAATAATAATAAAATATTTTTTATTATTAAAACTATTTTATATTTAATATAAAATTTAAAAATTTGTTTTGTTAATTTTTCTTCTAGGAAATATTGTGTCACATATATAAAATGTTGAGAGGTATATTCTATAACTTAATATAAGGAAGATTCGTAATTCTTTTTATCTTCGATTTGAAGTTGACATGTATCCTTTTTATAAAAAAATTTAATATCTTTTAATTTTGCATTATATAATATTGTCCCTCCCAATCAATCATTTCCTATAAATTTTGGGGAAACTTCTAGCCGTTCCCGACACCCGTACCCAAGTTCCCAACGTTCCCCCGTTCCAGAAACTCATGCAACATAGGTCTAAACTTATGGAATACGATTAATTAATCATAATTAAAAGTTAATGTGAGAATAGTCTAGAAACTCACACAGATCGACTTCAAGATGATCCTAGCCCTTGATTAAGATTTAATTTTGGTCGTTGGAATCCCAACAAAGGATTATAAGAAAAAGTCGATGGGCACTTTGAGAATACAGTTCAGCAGTTCGATTTCCTTGGCAGTTTGATTTCCAAAGAGTAGCAGCAGTTGTCGGAAAGCTAGAGATCAAAGCAGAAACAGTGAGGGGCAGGGACAGTGAGGATGGAGGAAGTTTTCCAGATCTAGCAAGTGCATTTGCAGGGAGGTCGAAGTTTCTCCAGGAAGCTGGGCAGTCCTAGCGCAGAAGCCTCAAAGGGGAGTTCAATTTGCTGAGAGGGAAGACGTCTTCAATTCCAAAGGTCGGGCAGAGATTCCAGAGTGTCGGATAGACGTATTCCCAATCAACAGCTCGCAAAACGGCTAGACTAGCAGTCAGTCTGGGCAGCAGTTGCAGCACGCAACATCAGGTTGACGCAGAGCCTGCACAGGCCCAGTTGGACGGCGTTCTTTTCAAAGGTAGTCCAGTACCAGAATTGCCCGGAGTGGGGTAATTTCCCTCTAGATATTTTTGCCAGTATTTTCTCTGCAGGATAGCCAGATTTAGACATCCAGTTTATTTTACTCAGAATTTTTAACTGTTGCATAATAATAAAAACCCAAATTTGTTGCATCGGTTTTCCCAAGTTGGGTTTTTTTGGGGACTTTTGTCTAAAAATAACGGTGTAAATTTTATGTGTGTGTGTGTGCTAGATTTTCTCAGTTTCCAACTTTCTATTTTTCCATAGTAATTTTATGGTGAAAATTGCAATTGTGATGTAATTCATTGTTTGTCGTAGCAAATAAAATGTGCAATTAAATTTACAATTAGAAGAATAATTTCCAGTTGCTACAATAGATGAAATTTTCACATGGTATTAGAGCATGAGCGATCAAAAGCTTAGAAGCAGAGGAGAGAATTTTGTTGTTCAGAAGGAGCAGCAGGCCAAAATTCTCAGACGCTGCAATACCTGGACAGGAAAATCGAATTACTGGGGCAAGGGTTTGATATTCAATTGCAGGTTGGCAAAAAAATCGAGTTGTCGGGGATAATGATTCTAGCAGTCAAAGGGAGCAGCAACAACTCAGATTTTCGCTAAGCAGATTTCTGGTTGGACGCAGAGGGTTTTGCAGCAGCAAAATCAACTTCGGGTGGAAGAGAAATTGCACACACAGAGGGAGATTTCTCTTAGAGGGTTTCTAGCCAAGAAATCTGATTTTCCCAGTTGCAGATTGGCAGTAGCAGCTAGCAAAACTACGCATTCCAAGAGGAAGTGACAGTAGCAGAGCAGTAGTCGAGTAGAGGAAGAGGGAGTTTCCAAATCATATCACAGATGGCCACAACAGGGTGCCTCCAACTATGTCATCTGGAAGGCAAGTATACTATTCCTTCTGGATGAATATGGTCTGAAGACCTATGCAGAGAGACTGGTAGCAATACCCCAGGATGTCGATCAGCAGGAGTGCAAGAAGGAAATGGCGAAGCCATGAGGTTGATTTTGGATGGAGTCCGAGATCATCTCATCTCACATGTGGCAGAGAAGGGAATGACCAAGGAGACGTGGGTTGTTTCAAAGTTCTTCCGAGCAGCGGAAGATGTATCTCCAGGAGAAGCTGAGGAACGCAAGGATGCAGAAGGGCGAGAGCATAGATGCCTTTCTCACTCGGATTCGAGAAGTCTGAGATCAGTTTTCTGTTGTTGGTTCAGCATGTCAACCCACAGAGCTTGTACGATTGGCACTAAACAGTGTCTCAGAGGATAGGCAGGTATTTGTCCAGAGTATCTTAGTCAGAGATACTTTGCTAAGGTGGGACAGGATGTGGTCCGATCTGCAGTAAGAAGAGTTGTGGCGGGCTCTGTTGAAGAGCACCATCAGTGGCAACAGCAGTAAGGGCATGAAGAGCGAGCAAGAGAATGTGGCCCTTGCATCTAAGGATCCCAATCAGGGGCAGGGGGAGTAGAAAAAGAAAAAGGACCTGTCAAATATCAAGTGCTTCAGATGTGGTGAGCTTAGTCACTACAACACTCAGTCTCCTCTCAGGAAGAAGGGCAGGCAAGAGAAGCAAGATCAAAAGGCAGTGTCAGCTGAGATCGACAAGCTATCCTCCAGGTTGGAGGAATATTTTGTGATGTTCGTAGATATACCTCCATGTGATAGGTGGGGTGACTTGGTGCTATAGCCCCAAAGAACTACAGAGGTGGGCAGGGTCCTTGAGGAATCCACCTCATGGATCATTACCTTGCTACGGGGGCCCACAATATTCAGTAGCAGGATGGATCAGTGTCAGGAAAAGCAATCAGATATCAGAGTAACAATTGCAGATTAGTAGTAGTCAGGTGCTAAGGAGTGCAGTGCAGTGTTGACGACAGAGCCGGATGCTCAATGCAGAGTTAGTAGCGGTGCAGGTTCTTCAGTGACAATGCAAAGGCTAGTATCAGTTAGGATTCAACAAATAGATGCAACAGAAATTCATTGGAGTCCCAATAGAGGATTATAAGAAGAAGTCGATGGGCACTTGGAGAATACACTTGAGCAGTTCGACTTCCTTGGCAGTTCGATTTCCAAAGAGAAGCATCAGTTGCCAGAATGCTAGAGATCGAAGTAGAGACAGTGAGGGGCAGGGACACTAAGGTTGGAGGAAGTTTTCCAGATCCAGCGAGTGCATTTGCAGAGAGGCCAAAGTTTCTCCAGGAGATTGCGCAGTCCTAGTGCAGAAGCCTTACAGAGCAGTTCAATTTGTTGAGAGGGGAAGACATCTTCAGTTCCAAAAGTCAGGCAAAGGTTCCAAAGTGCTAGAGAGACGTATTCCGAGTCAGCAACAGGCAAGACAGCTAGACTAGCAGTCAGTCCAGGCAGTGGTTGCATCAGGTTGACGCATGGCTTGCGCAGGCCCAGTTGGACAACTTTCTTTTCAGAGGCTGCCCAGTGCCGAAATTTCCCGGAGTGAGGATAATTTTCCTCTATATATGTTTGCCAGTATTTTCTCTGCAGGATAGCCAGATTTCGGCATCCAGATTATTGTACTCAGAATTTCTCACTATTGCATAATAATAAAAACCCTTAGTTGCTACACCGATTTTCGCAAGTTGGGTTTTTCCGAGGATTTTTGTCCAAAAATAACAGTGTAAATTTTATATGTGTGTGCTATATTTTCTCAGTTTCTAGCTTTCTATTTTTCCGTTGTATTTTTATGGTGAAAATTGCAGTTGTGATTTTATTCATTGTTTTCCATAGCAAATAAATTGTGGAATTAAATTTATAGTTAGAAGAATAATTTTCAGTTGCTACAATAGATGAATTTTTCACATGGTATCAGAGCGTGAGTGATCAGTCGAGAAGCTCAAAAGCATAGGAGAGAATTTCAATGTTCAGAGGGAGAAACAAGCCGAAATTCTCAGAGGCTGCGCAATAACTAGACAGGCATATCGAATTACTGGGGCAAGGGTTCGATATTTAGTTGCAAGTTGGCAGAAAAGTCGAGTTGCCCAAGATAGTGATTCTTATAGTTAGAGGGAGCTGCCGCAACTTAGATTTTCGCCAAGCATATTTCTGTTTGGATGCAGAGGGTTTTGCAACAGCAAAATCAGCATCAGGTGGAAAAGAAATTGCACACACAGAGGGAGATTTCTCTCAGAGGGTTTCTAGCCAAGAAATTTGATTTTCCTAGTTGCAGATTGGCAGTAGCAGCTAGCAGAATTGCGCATTCCAGGAGGGAGTGCCAATAGCAGAGCAGCAGTCAAGCAGAGGAAGAGGGATTTTCCAGATCAGATCAAAGATGGCCACAACAGAGCTCAGGGACCAAGACAGATTGGAGGGTGCCTCCAATTATGTCACCTGGAGGGCAAGGATGTTATTCCTTCTGGATGAATATGGTCTATGCATAGAGTGTGGTAGCAGTACCCCAGGATGTCGATCAGCAGAACGAGTACGAGAAGGAAATGGTGAAGGCCAAGAGTTTGATTTTGGATGGAGTCCAAGATCATCTCGTCTCACATGTGGCAAAGAAGGGAACGACCAAGGAGATGTGGGATGCCTTGTCTGTGTTGATTTCTGGTAGCATCAGATGTGCTCTAAGCCTCAAAATTTGCAAGGAGGCTAGGACACATGTATTCCAGAATACCCAGAAATCGTTTTGGGAAATTCCACCCAAAGGAGGTTTTATTAAAATAATTAATTAGTTTTAATGGATGCCTAAATCTAAACTTAGGGAATTAAAATAATTAAAGTGTATTAATAGAACTGGGTGTGAATCTTCTAGAAAAAGACGAAGATCGAGTCAATATGATCTGAGCCATTGATTAGAATCTAATCTGGGTCGTTGATTTCTCAATGAGAAGATTATAAGGACTTTGATGGGCATTTGGAAAGACACATCGAGTGTGTTAAAATTGGACAACTAGGTCCAAACTCCGGGTTGTGCTACTCAGATGATGATCCCAATATTTTTATTGGATTCCTCTTTCGGAGAGGTGTAATATTGATCTAAAGATCATCTCGATCGGATGAGCAGAACATGTACTTTGAATTTGTTCCACTTATGTGCTAGGTTGGCCTAGAATAAAATATTGACTTAAATGTCTTAAAGGACGTGTCACACACCCCCAAAGATTCCTATATATTGGAGAGACTTACAGTTCATTTGACACACATTGTTGTGGAGGAATTCTCTCTCTCTGGATAGCGTTGGAGCTGTGATATATATGGACTATTCTTTGTTTGGGTTGTTCTGGGTTATGTGTGACACGCTTGGCTGAATGACCTATTGGAGACTTTGCTGGTAGAAGCATCCCGCTGATCGCCGTAACGCCACCATTTCTTATCTCTGTTTTGGCTTTTCTTCTATCGATCTATTAGTATGTTCTACCTTCTTCAGTATTGTGCCCTAATCTGAAATGACATAGAACATATGCAGAAATAACATGGTATCAGAGCCTGGGTGAAGGCAAAGCCAAAATTGGTTTGTTAGGAAGCCGCAGCTATTTGATGGATGGTTTGTCTTTAATCATGAATGTCGCAGACCTATGAGGCTTCACGAAAGCCTGCTGCATAGATTAAGGAGGGCCGAGGACTGTTCAAATATGAACGCAGCTTTAAGGAGCATTCTTGTGCCAAAATTAAAGAGTGTTAGGGACTGTGGTTCGTGCCCTAACCAGCCCAGATATGCAGCAATGAAGCTGACCCTAAAACAGATGATGATTTAGGACAGCGGATCTTTGGCCAAATCCGGACGCAGCAGCAAGGGAAGGCTCGAGATAGCGTTTTTTTTTTTTTTTTTTTTTTCTCACGTGAGAATTGCTGCTCGTATCCAATGAGAGGCTGACTTTCAAATCTCCACGATTGCTGCAAATACGATCATGCCTGTTAATTTTTGAACTCCCTGGTCGACAGATTAAACAGATAAGAGATGTCCTTCCACGCCTAACAAACCCGATTATAAGTCAGATGAAAATAGCGGCGTCAGCGTCCATAAAGCAAAAGCGGTGCGGCGGTGCCGGAAAAATTCTCAATGACCGCGTTATCTTCCCGTCGTGTTGGTCTCGGCATGAATCCCTGTATTCCGCGCTGTGGGACCCTATACGGTAATCAGAGCCTCCACTAGACGTGAACATTCCAGTAGTCTCGCAAACCATTCCACGCAATGTCGAGTCCAAGATTTCGCAGATTTGTCTTCCACCGATGACATTCCAATTTCTCGATAACATCAAAGTTGTCGTCACGACTCACCAATGTCAGTTGATTGAAGATTGGAATATGACAATCCGCAATTGGCAGACGACACTACTGTCATCCAGATTTACGGCATCAGCAGGACTACTGTTCAATGGGAGCAAGTAACATCGGATTTGCATTGCACAGGAAGATCTGTGATACTTCTTATAGAGTTGCCCTAAGCATAAAGAAAAGATGTGTCGATGGCTCTGTGAAATAATCACGTGAAGAAGTCTGAAAGAAGTGTGGATAAGGGTCGTGTACATCAGTGTTAAGGTGTTGCACAAGACAGCATTAAAATGCAGATTAAAGGCTACCAACAGCAGTTAACGTCTGCCTAAAAGTAAGTTTGATCTGCTCTATGTCGTTTTAATGCTCATTTTTTTATGTTCTGCCTAAAGGTAGCTGAAGCTACGATAGTCTGTATTGGAAGATTGTTTTCTGGGCAAGAAAACCTTCATGTCTAAGTCGCAGGCCTGTAGGTGGCATTTTGAATGCATGCAGATCATTTAGAAACATTCCTAGACATAATGTGGTCTCATGGATTGTGATGATCTTAGCATATGCTATGCATGGTTATGCCGATGAAGCCCTCCAGCTCTTTGAACAAATGCAGAACCCTGGGACAAACCCTGATTCTGTAACCTTTATTGGAATTCTGTCTGCATGCAGTCATGTTGGCTTAGTTGATGATGGATGGAAATACTTTGACCTCATATCTCAATATTATCACATAACACCTTCGATGGCACACTATGCCTGCATGGTCGACCTTCTAGGCCGAGCTGGGTACTTGTATGAGGCACAATATTTTATTGAAAATATGCCAATAAAGCCTGATGCTACCATCTGGGGTTCTTCGCTTGGTGCCTGCAAAATTCATGCTAATATAGACCTAGGAGAATTGGTGGCAAACCGGCTTTTTGAGTTGGACCCAGCCGATGGTGCACCGTATGTGCGTTTATCAAATATGTATGTTGAAGGTTGTCCAATGACTAGATAGTGGATGGTGCAGCCTGCTAATTCCCTAACAGAAATTTACAACTGTATACAAAAACTCAGTAAAGCCTTGAATTACTAAGCATCTCTTTTGGACAGTCCCTGGAAAATAATTATCATATACAGTTTTCTGATATGTTTGATAAAACAGTCACTTCTGCAATTGATTTCTTGGCTACATGTATATATCAGGGCCTGCAAATTATTGATTATCATCAGCAAAATTCATTTCTATAGAAGTCATTCAAAACTCTGGATTGTCTTGAAGATTCAGGTCACTTTGATGAACAAAGGAACACATGTAACATATATTGATGACTTGAGGGGCAGTGCAGTGCCTCATTGAAAAATATTATGATACTGTTGTCTAGTGACAGTGGTTGTGAACCAACATATACCTGGACTTAATCTATTGGCAGTAACCTTAAAAAGTGCCTTGTCCAGTTTTATCTTGTTGGATGATTGGGGCTGGAACATTGATGAGCAGGAGTACCATTATGACTGTGCTGGATCTGCATGGACTGACATGAAGAAGGGTAAATTCTATGTTTTAACATCTGTATGATCGGTTTGTAGATCTGTGAAATCTAGGAGAAAAATCGCAGCACTGAGATCTGAAGTCTTGGGCAGATCTGTGAATAAGAAGCAGTGCTGGATGAGATGTCAGATGTAGTAGATGAAGCTCTCAAGTGCAGAATTATGAGAGAAGGAATCATGTTTGGATTCCTAGTTCTATGGGTCGCGGTAAAGAGGGCTGGTTGAGGAAGCTACAACAGACCTCCTCAGAATAACAAGACTTCTAACACAAGCTGAGGCTTGTTGATATATTCTCCCTGTTGGACAGTGACATAGATATACACCTATGTAGCAGTAAGCATG
This sequence comes from Pinus albicaulis, assembly GCA_034641835.2. Lineage (NCBI taxonomy): Eukaryota > Viridiplantae > Streptophyta > Pinopsida > Pinales > Pinaceae > Pinus > Pinus albicaulis. The sequence goes on from CM076577.1 coordinate 966,662,267, forward strand.
TGACAGTAGCAGTCCCACATTGGAGCGTAATGGTAAAATGTGTTTCTGCAGCTTTCAGACACGTTGCTGGAAGTCTTTAGCAAAAGACTGTTGTCCTAGATGGTTTTGACTATGGGAGAATAAAACTCCCTTCCAAGCTGGTGTCTGAGATGCCCTCATTTAAAAATAGATGTTTTTTTTTCTTCTCTCAAAAGAGAAGCTGGCATTAAGAGGGAGAATATATTTGTATATGCTCATGAGCGGATACCTTTGTTGAACGAAAGAAGATCCTCATGGCTCAGGGACATATGGCTTCAGAGGGGGAAATTCCGAAGGAAAACCAAGAAGCCATATAAATACCAGGGTATCTAGCAGCCATGAGTACTATTGTACAATCTAAGCTTGGATCCTTTGAGGAAGTCGTAAAGCATCAAATCTGGAAGGATGCTATGCACGAAGAGTATGAGTCCATTATGAAGAATGATGTCTGGGATGTGGTTCCAAGACCATAGGACAAAGCAATTGTCACCTCAAAATGGCTCTACAAGATCAAGCATGGATCTGATGGAAGTGCTGAAAAGTTCAAGGCAAGATTCGTTGCCCGTGGCTTCTCTCAAAAGGGAAGCATAGATTATGATGACATATTTGCACCTGTGGCCCGATACACCACCATTCGATCTATTATAGCCCTTGCTGCTACGCAAGGATGGAGTCTTCATCAGATGATGTGAAGACCGCATTTCTGCATGGTGCGATAAAGGAAGAGATATATGTGGAGCAACCTCTGGGGTTGAAAGTCCAGGATCGGGACACCCATGTCTGCAGGTTGAAGAAAGCCCTCTATGGGTTGAAGCAAGCACCCAAAGATTGGTACGAGAGGATAGATAGCTACTTGATGAAGCTGGGCTTCACTCAAAGTAATGCTGATCCGAACCTTTACTTCAAGGTTGTCAAGGGAAAACCTCTCATTCTGGTGCTATATGTGGATGACCTCTTCCTGACAGGTGCAGACCCTCTCATTCATCAGTGCAAGAGGGAGCTCGCTGCTGAGTTCGAGATGAAGGACCTAGGACGAATGTCTAGGCCTGAAGGTCTAGCAGAGACCTGGCGAGATTTTCCTTTCTTAAGGAAAATACATTATGAAGTTTCTGGTATGATGGACTGTAAGTCCATGGAACTCAACTTTAAGAAGTTGAGTAGCAATGTTGTTGGGCCCGTCCTACTGAGTATCGTCAACTCATAGGGACCCTGATGTTCTTAGTGAACACCTGTTCAAACGTATGTTTTGCAGTGAACACTTTGAGTCAACACATGGTTGATCATAACATTCACTGGGTTGGTGCCAAGAAACTCTTGAGATATCTCTGAGGCACGATAGACCATGGGCTGAGATACACTGTCGGGAGTATGACACTCCATGGATATACTGATGCCGATTGGGCTGGCAGTGTGGTGGATCGCAAAAGCACATCTGGATGCTACTTCACATGTAGATCTGCTTCGGGCAGGAATCTAAAGTCGGTAGCCTTGAGCACCGCTGAGGCCGAATACATTGTAACATGTATGGCCTATTGTGAAGTCACTTGGTTGCGAAAGCTCTTCTGTGAGCTGTTCGAGCATGTGCTAGATGCCACCGTTATCCTTTGTGATAACCAGAGGGGGATTCATTTGTCATAGAATCCCGGGTTCCATGATTGATCCAAGCATGTTGATGGCTGGTACCACTTTATCTGGGATATGGTACAGCGAGGCGCCGTAAGGCTCGATCATATAGGAACTGATGAGCAGGTCGCGGATATTCTCACAATGCCCTTGGGGAAGGTCATGTTCATAACCTTCCGTGAGAATCTTGGTATCATGGAACGATCCTATTCTGAGGGTCCTGTTGGACGATGAGCTCTGGGAGCTCTAGGGGGCTTTGGGGACAGCTTCTCGGAGCTATGAGCAACCACAAGGCTAGGCTTGCCAAACCTTGTTGGTGTGCTTGGACCCCACCGTTGTGATTATTGAGTTGGTTCACCTCTCATTATCTATGCCCCGTATGCATCCTACCCATTGAGTTCAGGGCTCATGGGAAGTACCTCTCATTTGGCCAATGAGGTGGGAAAAGCTAGAGACTAGTAGCAAAGACTGATGGATGCATCAGAGATTGTCGTACTCTCTATCTAGGATGGCACGATCCAACCACTTGATCTGGGATCAATTCTTGTGAGGTCTCAGACCTCCGCCTGACTTCGGGTTGGTTGGAGACTCTTTGTGAGTCCGATAAAGGTTTTGACCTCTGGGCTGAATCTATCAGCCGGGAATGATGTCTTTGTGACTGACCCACTTCTGTTCTGAAATAAAGAGGCCAGCAAAGCAAGTTACGGCGGGATGACACACGATGTTTGGATTGCACTAGTGGAAGGAGTTCTCCCTAGTTGAGAGGGAGTGTTAAAATTGGACAACTAGGTCCAAACTCCGGGTTGTGCTGCTGAGATGACGATCCCAATATTTTTATTGGATTCCTCTTTCGGAGAGGTGTAAGATTGAGATCTAAAGATCATCTCGATCGGATGAGCAGAACATGTACTTTGAATTTGTTCCACTTATGTGCTAGGTCGGCCTGGAATAAAATATTGACTTAAATGTCTTAAAGGACGTGTCACACACCCCCAAAGATTCCTATATATTGGAGAGACTTGGAGTTCATTTGACACACATTGTTGTGGAGGAATTCTCTCTCTCCTGATGGCGTTGGAGCTGCATATTCTGTGTTTGGGTTGTTCTGGGGTTATGTGTGACACGCTTGGCTGTATGACCTATTGGAGACTTTGCTGGTAGAAGCATCCTGCTGATCGCTGTAACGCCACCATTTCTTATCTCTGTTTTGGCTTGTCTTCTATCGATCTATTAGTATGTTCTATCTTCTTCAGTATTGTGCCCTAATCTGAAATGGCATAGAACATATGCAGAAATAACAACCCGCCCATCGGGCGTTGACCGCAGATCGATGGTTTTCATTCACTGCGGTAGCACAAGCCCAATGATTATTCCGTACCAAGGAGTGCCTCCGCAGTGCCGTGAATTGGGACCCGCTTTGCTAAAGCCCAAAAGTACAGTCGTGGACCGGCGCAATCAACGGATGACACATGGTGGCACAATGCTATATCGCACATCAGTGATGCGAATTCCATCACATACCGCGAAGTGGCGATGCGATGCGATGGATGCGGTGCGATGCAATCGCATATCACAATCGGGGCAAGAGAGATATCACACAAACTTAGAAGTCACAGAAAATGCGAAGTGCGATATGATGACGTGGCAGTGACGTGACAATGATGTAGGCAATGACATGGCAAGTGATGTGGCAACTGACATGGACTTGACCACACAAATCGCAAATAAATCAAGATGACATGGACGTGGCCAACATATCGCATATTGCAATCGGCGATGCTTATGTGATAAGAATTCGCAAGTTATAGAAGTTGCGATGCGATGTAGCGATAAAGTCAAGTGGGACCTGTCACATATCGCATATTGGGAGATCAGGTGGACGAAGGCACATGGGATAACTGGAATCACCGAAGTGCGATAAAGAGAGCGGATGCGATGAAGACCAAAGCCGAAGCCTAAAGATTTTCAAGTCTGGGAGTATGGGTTTTCCCTTTGTAAATCGCATCGGAGAGCAAAGGATCCATATAGCAAAGAATGATGGAAATACCAAAATGCGATAAAAAGTGGACACGATATTGTTCAGAAGTAAATAGTAATGAATTTCATGTCCAAGCTTAATGTATTATGCGTTGTTTGTGAAGAAAAGAGTGGAAGCAGAGGTCGACTCGGGTAACAAAAGAAAAGGTTGAACACGGCAAGGAAAGGCTCGCGCAGTTAAAACGACCCGTTCCTGTGTAGAACAGTTAGAAATACAACAACACGTAGAGAAGATAAAGGGACAACAAGCAGAGAAGAAAAAATAAATAGAAAAGCAAGAGGCTAAAATGGTTGAATTGAAATGTTTGATTGTAACTATAAATGTATTATTGAATTTATATTGTTTGTGATGTACAGGCAAGTCTCCGTAGGCAAAGAAAAACTCCAATTTAATTATGAAATGAGTAGACAGTGTTGTAACCTCCTGAAATGATGAGTGAGAAAATGAGGTGGTGGAAGGCAAAGAGTCGTGCCTGTTCACTTCATATTCCCTGTAGAATGCAAACAGTCATAAAGCTATCTGTATAAAACATGTAATATTGGTATGCATAGATAGGTTAGATAGTGTAAGAAGAAGATGGAGCAAAGAGAGGAGTTGTGATGATCCAGAGATGATATAAAGCAAATTTGAAGGCTAGAAGGATAGCAGTAAAGAAGGAGAAAAACAGAGTTGATATCCAGGTAAATCAGTATATGATTTTATTGTACAGTGAGGAAGTTGGTGCTTCCATATCAAGTTGTAGCTTGATAGAAGTCCAGTTGTAGCTGGCTGAGGTAGGAGCCTCCTGTAGGTTGTAGCCTGCAGAAAATAGATGGGAGTTGGAGCTTCCTTGCAAGTTGTAGCTTGCAGAATTGAGGTAGTAGCCTCCTGTAGGTTGAAGCCTACAAAAAATCAGTGGTGAGAGGGAGTTGGAGCTTGCCTTTGCATCACAACAATAATAAGATGTGGTTTTCTCCCTTAAGGGTTTCCACTTATATTTGTTGTCTATTGGCATGATGATTATGTGTTGATATTCTGTATTTAATCTGCTTACTACCTGCTGCTCACTATTAAGATTGTTGTTCCATTGTATATTAAGTTGATCACGAAATGAAGATGTAAATACATGTAAAAGAAAGTTTTACGAAACCTTGACTGCATTAAACTGATTCACCCTCCCCCCCCCCCCCCCCTCTCAGTTTAACCAAGGGTTCAACAAATTCTAGTCTAATGAACCATGAAATTCAATATATTCTATGAAAATCATAAATTTTATTCTATGAAAATTCAATTGTCAATTCTATTCTAGAAAGCAATAAAACCATGTTTCTAGGAGAGAAATAAAATTCCGTCTCTAAGAAAGCAAACAAACTATGTGCTATGGAAAGTAAAGGCAGTTTATTCTATGGTAATAATCAAAGAATTGAACTGAAATTGCATATAACAAGGCAAATTGAGATTACTAGTGTACATGTCCAAAATTTAGAACCATTCATGTTTGTTTATTATCTCGAAATATGATATTATTTAAATAAAAGAAACTAAATAAATATTTTGGTTGTTTTCAATTTTTATTCAAATGCTTGATCTCCAAAATAGCAAGAGAGAATTGAGCATAGAAAGAGTATGAAAAATAGTGCATAAAAACAAAGCATTTAAATATAAAGCTTTAAATAAAACGTAACATTAGAAATCAAGTGAATTAATGAAAATCAAACTAATATAGCTCATACTTCTTCAGGGGGCCTCCTGAGATGCACGAGTAATTGTAAAACTCATATCATGAATTTTAATCAACCAGCAATACTTATAAAAGCACAGACAAAACTGAGATTATATTATTGGAAATGCATACACAAAGTTTTGCAAAATAATAATAACATTGGAATTTAACTTCAATATCAAGACTAGTTTCCAAGTGAAGCATTTATAAGGTTTTCAAATAACAGTTCTTAGAGTCTATTGGCTAGAAACTAGATACATAAAGCGACATTTCAGTAGTTTATTCCTAACATAGTTCCTTTTCATGATTCGTTGTCCAAGAAGTGAATCATGAAAGGAACATATCATCAATATTGATATATTATGCATTATTCAAATCATAGGATCTCACTCGGTTGACCAAAATCTCACTTGCTTGATGTTCAACCTTCTAAAAATGTGCCAGGTAGAGCTTTGGCCGAGAGTTTGACTTTAATGTTGTGGTTGATCCATCGACTTCCATCTATGTTTGATAGCTGGATCATGATCTTGGCACCATTTGGAAACTTCCTATATGCTTTGGGTGATTTGTAGCTTATGGCATCTTTAAATAGGATCTTTGATTGGTTGCCGAATGTTAGTGGAGTTGTGTTATATGCAAGATTTGGTAACTTATGCTTAATCAAATCAATTTCATAAAGAAAAACATACAGATTTGAGACAACAATGGACAAGTACCTTATTATTTCATATGTAGGGCTTTGATGGATTTTATTTAAAATAGAGGTATGGTGATATGAAGATGAAAGATAAAAATGAGTGAAATATATAAATTGTCAAAAAAAAAGGAAATTTAGGAGGCTTGACAATGGATTTGAAAGTACTTTGTAACTTTTCATCCTTTTATATTTCCACTATTCTCTTCCCCACTTGCAATATCTAACCACCAATACCTGACCCTCTAAAAACATTTTCATACACATATATGTGCCTAAAATTAAAAACCTCACTCAAACCCTTAATACACAATAATATATTACTTTAAATTTTGACATTTTTAACACATTTTATGAACAAATGTGTTAATGTATTGTTTACTTAACAGTCTTTTTGAGTGACCAAAACATAAAGGTGAGAAATACAGGAACATCACCAAAGAAAAAAGTATCCTTAAAACAAAACATTTAAGAACTTTCTTTTTATGTATTTAATTATAAATATTTTATTATTTGAAATAATAATAATATCTTTTTATTCACAATTTTTCAGTTAAAAAAATAATAAATAATATTTTATAAAATAAATAATTTAAAATCTTTTCTTTCGCTATTAATAACGAACATTTATTTATAGTCAACTTCTATTTATGAAGTCTATTTACTTCATAAAGGTTGAAGTCACAAGTCCACAAACTCATGAAATATAAGGACAATGAGATAATGAGTATGTGGATGGAAAGGTGTTGGGGTTGGTATAGAATAATTTGAACGATAAATTTTTAAGAAAGGGGTTGGTATAGAATGATTTGAATAATAAATTTTTAAGAGATTTGAACAATAAATTTTTAAAAAGTATTTGGTAATCTTAATTTTAAAGAAAATATTGTATTTTGCAAAATTATTAAATTATGCACCATAAACCTTTTATTTGAAAAATATCTCCTTTCCACATTCCAGGAAATACATTTTTCAACATTGATTGTATTATTGCAAAGATGTAGCTGTCAATAATGTCAAGATTCTATCCTGCAAGAATACACAATGTACTTAATTTGAGAGATTAATTACTACTACAGTCTTACAATATTCTAGGCATGAAATTTATAATATTATAAAACGAATTTTTAATGTAAAAATAAGAAGAGCACGTCATATGAAGAAAATTTCCATTCTCCTATTCTTTAATAGATCCATGTGATAGATGCACTTCGTTTGATAATGGTTATAAAAGAGTTGTTAATTCCATAAACTGGTCCCCCAAAAAATGTGGGTTCCATGAGCTACAACATGTATAGGGAAGGCTTAAACCAGCCTAGCCCAGCCCAGCCGAGTCGTGCCCGGTTAGATAGAGTTTGTTTAACGTGTTTTAAATAGATGTGAGTTATATATTATTGCAATAATATTGATCGTTTTTAACTTTGTGGACATTAAAATAATTTTTTCCTTTCTTTTTGTTTATTGAAAAACAATTTATACACCGTGGCTATATCTCTGTCTCATTAAATCTTTCTAATAAATATATTTACTTGTTGGAATGTGAATATACAATCCCCACCCATTAACTAAAGTCCAACCAGATGGATAATTGTTACCCAACCGACCACATACACATGTATGACTCTAGCTTAATCGGTAGGTCGGTTTGACCCGAATATTATGCAAACTGGAGCGGCGCATCTAATGCTCTTCTTGGAATTAGAGCATCTCAATAGCATCATTAAATGCACTGCTCGTAAATACGATTGCTAATAATTAAATGAACAAAAGTTTGACTTGGTGGAGTAGGTTTGACCTCAGTGTATATATATATATATAGACATGTGACTCTAACTTGATCTTACATTCCATGACACCTAATTTTACTCTATTATTCATTGTTGAAGTCCGCGTTTGGAGTCCACCAAATGCTATAAATAGTAGGTTCACTAGAGCATATTTATTAGTTTTTCGAAATTTTCAAGTTAATGAATAAATGAAATTTTAATGTTTACGAGACTAAAAATAGTTTATGAGAATATGAGTTTCTTGTTTTTTGTCTTTTGCATTTTAGTTTTCTTTCCAACTATCTCATCGTTGAAAAGACAATGCCAAGAAACCAATGCTAACATATTCTCATAACTTTTTCTGATGTCTTTGAACCTATCACATTTCAAAATGAAATGTTTCTCTAATTCCACTGCTCCAAACTTGCAAAATGTACACACTCTTTCTACCCAAGTTTCTTTAGGCCTTTTCCACCATCTTATTTCACACCTAAAATGATGCGAGTTGGTTCTTAATTGAGCAATAAATTTTTTTTCTCTCCAGGGAATGGTAGCTCCATGGATATCATACATAGGGTTGAATTCTTCGATGTAGTACTTCTTCTTTCTACTCAACTCTTTTCCCCATACTTGTTTACCAAACTTATCCATAACAAAATTCTTTAGCTCTTTGCTATTTGTGGGACAAGCATTGAGGTAGATATTCCATTTTTGCATCCATGTGTAGTTTTGTCTCATTCATGTTTTCTTTCTTTCACTCATGTCTTCCTTAAAGATAACATTAGGCCATCTACCTACTCCCATTTGCTCAATTCTTTTTATCACCAAGAGTCGGCTTGGCTTGGATCCCATTCACTACCTATCAAATTCAAAATAGGTCTTCCAAGTTATGTGGGGTTGATCCATTCACTACCTATCAAATTCAAGATAGGTCTTCCAAGTTATGTTGGGTTGATCCATTGTTTATATGATTTCATATATATATATATATATATATATATGAATTTGGTTTTTGAAGTTTATAATTTAGATAATAATAAAAAAAATTATAATTTTGTCTACTATTGTCTAATCAACTTGTTCATTTTGTTTCAAAAATGATGAATTACACTAATTAGTTCAAAATACTTTTATAAAATTTTCTATTTTATAAAATCTTCTCATAATTATCATCCAAAAATTATATAATGGAAGAGATTTGATTATATGTGTTTTATTTTTTGCATTGCCCTTGTTCTGAAGCTCCAGGACCTAACGTCTATAGAACATATTTTTTGTGAGCTAAGGTTCTTACAATTTTAGGGTATCTCCATTAAGAAAGGTCGTTGATGAAGTAAATTCATTGAAAAGAAGTTGTGTATTTAGGCAATAGGATAGTTCAGATGACAAGTTTTTGCCGGAATCGTGTTCAGTAAAATTCAAAAAATGAGGTAGTTGCAGTGTTTGGAATCTATTTTTGAGAGAAGAAATGGATTCAGCGCTATCAAAAACCCTTAGGACACCCAAAATACTGAAGTTTAACAACTGTAAAGAAGATTCTGATAAAATCTTTGCTGAATTTTTTCAAAATCTTTGCCGGATTCTGAGTCATTCTGTTACTTTTTTAAACGAAAATACCTCCAAAAAGTATTGAAAGTAACAATGACACCTCAAAAGATAGAATTAATTACCAAGTAAGGTTTACTGATAATATGGATAAAAATTTCGTGAAGAAAATGGATGGAAATTCGTAACCTAGGGGAAGATTCAAAGAAGAAAGGGTATGATGTGTTTAGTAACCTCAAGGTGATGGTTAGGACAGATAATGTCGGACTGAGGCAGTCAACCAACACAAAAGTATAAATAATTAATTGATGCGATAGTCAATAACGGTAGTGTATATTTCTATACACTTTCTGACTATCTTCCTTTTTCAGAGAAGCTTTATTTGTGTGAAGCTTCATTGATTGTGCTCCATATTTCTATGTATTTTCTCGTTATGCCATTTTGTTGTCTTTGAAGCTTTATTCTGGTGAAAGCTTCATTTCTTTCTTGTGTTTGATGGGATATAATAAACCTATTTTGACGTGTTATTTTCGTTGTGTTATATTTTAAGTATTTTATTTTATTTTGGGGGTAGTATGTAGTTTAAATGTTTATATTAATTGGTATAGTTGGAATAGATGTAATAGTTAAAAATTTATATTTTTTCATAAAAATCAATAAATTCAAATTTTAAAAATATAAATTTCAATAAACTTTAGTGATCTAATAGATATAAGAAAATGATTATTTTATTTTTATAAATAAAATATTATCATATAAAAATTAGATGTATAATATAAAATAAAATGTATTCCTTTATGCTATAAAAATATAACAATATACTTAAATAAAAATATAATGTATTTAAAATATTTTAATTAGATAATTTTCCAAATTTAAATTTAAAGGAATGTATGTACAACTGTATATCATTTTCAAAGAGCATTTAATTAATTAAATAATAAATATATATTAGTAGTCTATACTTGGAAATGAACGTAAACAATATATTAAATACATCAATTTACTTAATGCTCTAAGATCATGTGATCACCCTTAAAAAAAAGGGTGATTAAAAGATATTTATCATCTATATTTGTGAATGAACGTAAACAATCAAAACTTCTAAAATTGGTTGGTTTTTATATAAAGCATTGATTCATTGGATGGTTTGGGCAACTTGGGCATGCTTAACCGAAGTGTAATAAAAGAAAGATTACAATATGTATGGTTTAAATATTTTTTAATATACACGTTATTGATAAATAATTTTAATTCCCCCTGTCATTAAAAAAATTATAACAGTTAAATGATACGGCTCGAAAATATTCGGCTAAAATGCTTTCCGTTGAGCAAGCTTTTTGGAGACTTAGTGGAAGGTGCTAGAGAGGAATTCACTAACAAAACCCGGAGTTAGATACTGTTTTTTAAATGGCAGATATTGTAATTTTGATTTTGATTGGTAACCCATTTACTCAATTTTGATTGGTAATCAATTTAGTTTAAGCTATACTAGGTCATTAACTTTGTTATGAGATATAGGTTCAATTCTCTTCGAATCCATCAGCAAGGTCAAGTTAAGATATTGTAATTTTGATTTTGATTGGTAATACATTTACTTAATTTTGATTGGTAATCCATTTACTTGAAGCCATACCAAGTCATTAACTCTGTCGTTAAATTTTACTTCGAATCCATCAGTAGGGTCAAGTTAAAATAATAAGTCAACTAAACATGAGGCCCTGCGTGAGCCCACCTAGGGGTGTGTTGCGAGAAAAAATAAACGTGTATTGCACTTGGGAATGGGTGGGCATGGGCATGGGGCTGCCTTACGCAACGGACATTTGACTCGAACATTATGGAAATTAGATCATTAAATTTAATGCTCTTTTTAGGATTGGGGGAGAGATGTCTAATATTGTGCAAGGACCACTTATTGTTATAATACTGGTTCCATCAACTCACCAAAAATAGACATATATGCAACTAATAATTAAACAAAAAGAAATAATTATATATTAAAGTATGTCCAAAATTTCCCAAGTATGTCCAAATAGTTTAATAAGTATTAAGAGTACAAATCCTATTGTCTCAACTAGAAAACTCATAAAACCATTTATCCTTCAAAAATGGTCAATTTCAGAAAACTCATAAAACCATTTATCCTTACAAAATGGTCAATTCAAGAAGTACAATAAGGCATTCAGTTCATCCCTTCTGATCACCCTGATGCTGTCTATCACAAGTAAATATCCATACCTACACATAATAAAAGGAAATGTATGCCAACCATAATTGTTGTGTTATTCAACATTTAAACCCATTGTGTTCAATAAATGACACCCACCCAATAACAACATTTAAACCCACTGTGTACAATAAATGACACCCACCCAATAAATTCAATAAATGACATTCAACCATTCTATTTCCTATTAAAACAGATCAAAGCACATGGATCAACAAAAACAAATTCCCAACCATTGGATCACATCAAATTCAATCATGATCACACATGCAAAATGAATCCATTGCAATCCTTGTCCATCACTGTCACGAATTAAATTCAACTGCAAAAAACTATAAAATAAGTTCAACCACTGCCGAGGTTACATGTTTCACATTCAAACTATTCACCAGCCCTGGAGACAAACAATCATAGAACACACCACATAACATTGCACAGTATATTCAAGTTAGTTTTTTCAATTACAACACAATTTCTTACAATTTTCTTTTAATTTATGAGTCTTTATTTCAGTTTTCTGACAATTTTATTTTCATTTATGAGTCTTTATTTCAGCGTTCTTATTTGTATTTCTAAGTCTTTATTACAGTTTTCTTACAGTTCTCTCCTTTGATTTGAGTTGCGGAGATGAATTTTATCAATAGTTCTAGGCAGTGCACTTTACAACTAGGTCCAAGAACAAAGCTAAGGCTACCCTCAACAACCAAACAACTTGCAAAATTTAAGGCTACCCTCAGCAACCAAAGAACTTGCAAAATTACCGTGTCTTCCCAAATATTTTTGGCTACCATCTATCATAGAGCATGTATAATCTATTGTACAATAATTTTTTCACTGTGATGCTATTCATAAACATCAGCAATTCAATTCTCTGTAAGTTTGAACATATACAACAACAAAATTAACAAACAAAATGTATAACAAAATTTACATATACAACAACCAAATTAACAAATATTGTAGTTGAATGCAGAGCTAAAGACAACAAAGACCCATAAGATATCAGAAGATATCCAGTTATATCATAGATTATAAATTAAAGAGCCATTTATGGGTGCAACATAAAATAGTAGATTGACTGCATGTGAAAAGGATTCAAGAGAACAATGTCATAGATTAGAAATTAAAGAGGCATATGTGGGTGCAATGGAAAATCAGAGATAGTAGATTGACTGCATATGAAAAGGATTCAAGAGAAAAATGTCATAGATTAAAAATTAAAGGCTTAGGTTTAAAACCTACTTGAGAAAGAAACCTGGGCTTCTTGTTTTTGCACACTTACAATGATCATGTGTTTTATTATTGGCAGCAGCCAAGTCTTCTTTTAAGTAGCTCAATCTCTAAATTTTATGCCAATGTGAAATTGGTGGCAACTAATGTAAAACTCACATCACTTAATCGGGGGAACATGAAGATATTAAAATGGGAGGACATAGATGTTAATTACATCTTGTATGCTATATAATTAACATAGAATCATAATAACCTCCACAGGGATTTTAGAAAAACATAGATGTGGAGTTATGAAACACTAGATAGTTACGTTTCAGGTTCAATAGTTTTTGAGTAGCCAAAGCGCACTCACCAGAAGAACAAAATAACAATAGTTTTAAAGTTTTGATTCCATTCATAGCAATGCTTCCATTTCAGGAAGGCGGTGAAGAGCTTGCAAATTAATGTCTCGTGAACTTTTAGGTGAAGAAAATGCTCAACCAAATCCACAACCAAAACCATTTCTAAACACAACAACTAATGAATCCACCAAGATAATTAGCCTTCCTAATCCTTAAACTTCGAGGACATTTTGGATCTTTACCATCCAGTTTTAACCCCAAGGTTTCTGCCATAGAAGAAACAATTGATTGGGAAACATTGACCATGAACCAATTACTTGGAAACTTAACAGCCTATGAGATGAGACTTCCACAGAGGAAGTCAAATGTGAGGGAGGCAACCTTTAAGGCTGAGAAGAGCAAAGAAGAAAAGGAAGATACATGCTCCTGCTCTGATGAAGAAGAGGCCAAATTTGTCATAAGATTGGATAGAGGCTGAGGTAAGTATAAAGGTAAACTTCCATTTGAATGCTTTAACTGTGGAAGAGTTGGGCACTATGCATCAAAGTGTCCTTACAAGAAAAAAAAGAATTGGACTCAAGAGACAGAGAAAACCAAAACAAATAACTGGAAGAAAGGGAAGAGATTCAACATAAAATCATTTTATGCTCAGCAAGATAGCAGTGCATCTGAAAACTTAGATGAATCCTCAAATGAAGAAAGAACCTCTGAATTTGTGTTGATGGCCAAGGAAGAGTATGAAGGATTCCTTCTAGAAGATGAGGAATAAGGTGATGTAGATCTTGAGGGGGAGCTAAAAAGTGCCCTAGAAGAAATAGACAGACTTAAACTCAAGTGCAGAAAACAGAAAGACATTCTCCTCAAATATGTAAAAGAGATACCAAATTCAGAAGACTTCATTCAATTGAACGTAGAACTTGAAGATGCTAAGAAGGTGGAAGACATTCTGCTAAGGCAAATTAATGATAAACATCAGGAGCAAGAGAAATTGGAAGAAGAAGTGGTATGCCTGAGAAATAAACTAGAAACCACCCAAAGGGAATTGTCAATGAACACTCCTCGAATGACAAGCACTGAAAAGTTGGACAAGATTCTAAATGCTCAAAGGTCTCCTCTCATAAAGGTTGGGATAGGATATGAAGGAGGAACCAGTAAGTCCAAGGTAGAAGATAACAAGAATATAATTTTTCTAAAAGCTGTAAAGGATAATGAAACATCTCAAAAAGGAACCACAGAAGCAGAATCCAACAAGAACTTGATGTGTGATGAAACAAACAGAAACAAGCAGCAACATCAAGATACAGAGAATTAGAGGAAGAAGCAAGCAGTTGCAAAAAGCTCAATTGTTCCTGAAGATCAATTGAACAAGTTCGGAAGATCTCAAAGGAGATTCTTTCCTCGTATGAGAAATGTCACTTGTTTTTCCTGCCACAAACTGGGACATATTGTTGCACACTATCAGACAAAGATAATCGATTTCAACCAGAAAAAGATGCAGAAATTGAAAAGACTACCCCAAGCAAACAAATGGAGAGGACAACCCTACACCAGGTACACTAATCGGTTCCATGGGTATTGTTTTTGTTGTAAGGGGTTCGACCATAAAGCCATGGAGTGTAGAACATATGGACAAAGACTGATGTTCAAAACCCCAAGGAGATTTATGAACAATGGAGAGTTCACTCGTACACATAATCCTTTTAAAAATATAATCAAATGATTTGTATGCCATCAAATCAGACACATGTCTTCCAAATGTCCTCTCAAAGAATGCGGTCCATCTTCTCAGAAAAGGTGCCAAACAAATAGATGCCTGCAGTGGAAAAGGAAGTTGAATAAGTGTGACCTGGCTCTAATAGCTCAAGATCAGAAAAGCCAATGGTACATGGACAGTGGATGCTCAAAGCATATGACTGGAGATCGAAGCAAGTTTGTAACCTTTGATGAAAAGAAATCTGGAAATGTAACATTCGGAAATGATAAAGCAGGGAAAATCAAAGGAAAAGGCTCAGTCAGTCTAAATTATGGAAGAGGAAAGGCTCAAGATGTACTATTTTTGGATGGGATGAAAGCCAATCTGCTAAGTGTCAGTCGAATGTGTGATAAAGGCTGTGAGGTCCTTTTCAGAGCCCAATATTCTGAGGTAAGATCAAGCACCACAAGAAAGACCTTGATCAAAGGTGTTAGAAAAGAAAGTAATGTCTATATAGTGGAAGAAGAGAATGAAGCATGCCACATAAGCAAACTTGATGAATCATGGTTATGGCATAGAATACTGGGACACCTAAACTTTGACCACATCATCAATCTGAGCAAGAAGAATGCAGTCAGAGATATGCCAGCAATAAAGAAGCCTCCAAATACCATATGTAAATCCTGCCAATTGGGCAAACAGACCCTCACATCTTTCAAGACCAAAGATGAACTATCTACAAGTAGGCCACTTCTGCTGTACACATGGACCTGTGTGGACCTTCAAGAACTAATGCACCAAGTGGAGAATCTTATTTCATGTTAATAATAGATGATTTTACCAGATTGACGTGGGTGGCATTTCTCAAACATAAATCTGAAGCAATTGAGAAATTCAAGATATTCAAGGCATTGGCTGAAAATCAAACAGGATGCAAGCTAAAGTGCATCAGATCAGACAAAGGAGGTGAATTCACAGACTATGATTTTGCAGACCTATGCAATGAACATGGGATAAAACAACAATTTACAATTGCAGGTACACCTCAATAGAATGGAGTGGCAGAAATACAAAATAGGTCAGTACAATAGATTGCAAGAGCCGTGATGCAAGAAAGTAACATTGCCCAAACCTATTTTGCAGAAGCAGTACACACAGCTGTTCACATTCTCAAAAAATCTCATCTAAGACCAAATTGTGATAAGACTCCTTACGAATTATGGCATGGTAAACCAGCATCAATCAAGAACTTTAGATTCTTTGGAAGAAATTGTTTCATAAAAAATAATGATGAAAAACTGGGGAAATTTGATGCAAGAGCTGATGAAGGAATTTTTTTAGGATATGCATCCAAGAGTAAGGGTTACAGGTGCTACAACAAAAGACTACACAAGATTGTGGAAAGCATTGATGTAAGATTCAACGAAGATCTACCAAACAGAACAAGAAGCACAAGATGCGACAATCCTCCAGATGATCATGAAGATGAGAACCAAGATAATGATGAACTGAGAAAGACAACAGAAGATACTGAACTAAACTCAAAAGGTCCCTCAAGACACACTCAAAAGAACCATCCATAAGATCAAATCATTGGGGACAAGAGTGTGGGAGTCCATAGAAGAAGACAACTTTCTGAACAGACAGAAGAAGTATACCTAGCCATGCTATCTCAAGTAGAGCCAAAGAAGTTCAAAGAAGCTAGCAAAGACAAAAACTGGGTAAATACTATGAATGAAGAACTAGACCAAATTGAGAAGAACAATACCTGGGAATTAATTCCAAGACCCACTGGGAAAAATGTCATTGGCATGAAACGGATATTCAAGAATAAGATGAATGAACAAGGTCAGGTAATCAGAAGTAAAGCCAGACTTGTATGCAAGGGATACTCTCAAATTGAAGGACTTGATTATGATGAAACCTTTGCCCCTGTAGCCAGAATGGAAGCAATCAGAATGTTTTTGGCCTTTGCATGCTATCATGATTTCAAGGTATATCAAATGGATGTGAAGTCTGCCTTCTTGAATGGAGATTTAGAGGAAGAAGTCTACATGGAACAACCCGAAGGATTCTCCTTAACAGATAAACATGATTATGTGTGCAGATTAAAGAAAGCCTTCTATGGGCTGAAACAAGCTCCTTGTGCATGGTATTCAAGGCTGGACAAATACTTGCAAAAACAAGGTTTTAAGAGGGGAGGAGTAGACAACAATTTGTACATAAAGGCTAATGAAAATGATCTCCTAATTGTAGTAGTATATGTAGATGATATCATGTTTGGTAGCAACAAAGATGAGTTAACAAAAGGATTTGCTGAAGAAATGAAATCAGAATTTGAGATGTCTATGATTGGAGAGCTCACCTTCTATTTAGGACTTCAAATTCAACAAAAGAACACTAGAAAATTCATCTCACAAGAAAAATACTTAAGAGAGATGTTAAAAAAGTTCCAAATGGAAGACTGCAAACCTGTGAAAACTCCCATGATCACTGGATGCAAACTATGTGCTAATGATGGATCTGCAGATATAGATCAAAGACTTTACAGATCCATGGTAGGAAGTTTTCTATACCTAACTACTTCTAGACCAGACATTATGTTGGTAGTAGGACTTGTGGCAAGATATCAAGTAGCACCAAAACAAAATCACTTACTTGCAATCAAGAGAATATTTAGATATCTATAAGGAACTGCACACTATGGCCTATGGTATCCAAAAGGAAAAAATTTCACATTGACATCATACACAGATGCAGATTGGGCCAGCTTTGTGGATGACAGAAAAGCACAAGTGGAGGTGCATTTTATTTGGGAAAAATTCTGGTGGCATGGCTAAGCAAGAAGCAAAATTCTATCTCTCTATCTACAACAGAAGCAGAATACATAGCAGCAGCTGCATGTGGCACACAAGTAATGTGGATGAAACAAGCTCTCCAAGACATGAAGGTAAACATTGATGAACCCATTTCTATCAAATGTGACAATACAAGTGCAATAAGTATATCAAAAAATCCTGTACTTCATTCAAAAACAAAGCACATCCAAATAAAGTACCACTTCCTCAGAGAACAAGTAGCACAGAAATTAGTAAAGTTGGAATATGTACCAACCAAGGAACAAACAACAGACATATTCACAAAACCTCTTGCTAAAGAACCATTTGAATATCTAAGCGACAAGCTCGGGGTAGTGTCTGCAAATGTTACTCTCTAACATGATTGGAAATAAAAAAAAAGGGGGTTGCATACAAGAAACGGGATCAGTGCAGAAAACAAGTGATAGTCAATATAAGATAAGAAAGCATCATTCCAGGGGAAGAGAAGTCAATAAATTGTCATCAAAGAGCTAGAACAATGGAGCAGTGCATGGAACAGGTTCTCAAGATTAGAGGAAATGAAAAGATAGAAACTACATTGGGAAATGTGCAACCCTTTGTCATTGATGTCAAAGGGGGAGGAAAAGCAAGCAAAAGAAGAAAGGGTCTTCTGAAAAGCAAGCAGAGGAAGTCCTAGAGGAAGCATTGGAGTATTGCCATCAATGCCAAAGGGGGAGACTGTTGGAAATATTGTCATTGATGGCAAAGGAGCTTAGGAGAGATTGGCGCGTGCAAGAAGTGTAATAACCAAAAGAACAAGCTCAAGAGAGATTCGCAGAAGCAGCAAAGAGGCAAAGATGTGCAGCAGAGACAACGAAGGTGGCAGAGGCAGCTGTTGAGATTCAACAAGATGATGAGCTTAGTGAAAAGAGTCGCCTTCACTAAGTGGGCCCGCAGGCTATTTTTGGTGCAAAGTCTATTTTTAGACTATGTCTATTTTTAGACATGTCGATCATATTCTATGAGTTGCAGGATGCTATTTGTGGATGGTTGGTCAAGTTGGAAAAATAGATGGACTTCTATTTTTAGACATATTGGGTGGAGACTATTTTTAGATTGCCAGTCTAAAAATAGATATGTCGAATATTATTAGCTCTTAATAATAATCAGACTCTAAACATCAACTTATTCTCTTGGAGCACTTCAGTTCAGTGCACAGATGTGGCACAACAGCTGACAGAAGGAATTACGCTATTCCTAAGGGTTTACTAGAGCTAATGCATGGAGGACTCAGTTAGAACTCAAGTGGCAAAGTTATGACACAGTTGGAAGAAGTGGTTATGGAGTTGTATTTAGTTTAACTCAGTTAGACTCAGTTGAGCTAGTTGTATCTAATCTAACTGATTGATACACTAGTGAGAGTGGAGTGAATTAATTAGTTAATTAATTCACAAATAATAACTCATTAATCAACTGAAGAATACATCACTTAACTACAGTGCATGACAGTTTCAGTGGACACCAGTGGCGAGATAGGTGAAAGGGCAAGATGGACTATCTGTTGTGACACTAGTGATGCATGAATTGAATCTATATATACATTGGAGTTTCCAATGATAACAACGCAGTCAATGAGAGTGGGATTACATTGAATTGGTCTTTGTAATCAGCTTGGATTGCGCAGTAGAGGCAGGCTAGCATGTGGCAAATATCGGTGCATGGATTTGCAAGATCGGGCTTGATTAGTGTGTAGAGATTGTATTGTACTAAGAGCTTGATATGATCATCTTTATATGAGGATTGTTACATGATCTCTATGACATATATTATATATAGATAGTTTGGGTTTTCAACTTTAGGCTTTCCCATTAAACAACTGTGTTAATGTGTGTGAATTTTTATTGTTTCATGTGTGCATTGCAATCTTGATTTAATTTCCGCAAATTATCAATGGTGGAATTGATTCTGTATTTTGCATGAAGTTAAAATAGTGTGAGATCAGGAGAATCTTGGACATATAACACATAAGTTATATAATTTCTACAGCAGCGAGGGCATTTGAACAACGAACAGAGGTGTGCGACAGAGGCTATAAGAGGTGTTATTTGTTGGAACAGACTGAAACCATAATTGATGATGCGGAGGAACTACATTAAAAATTGGATGTGGAACCATGAGCCAACGACGAAAAAAAAACAGTGAAAGTGGTTTCAAAAACCACCAGAGGGTTTTCGCACCGCTTTTGGAGGATAAGTGGTTTTAAGTGAGATGGACGCGATACATTTAGAAGGGCGACGCGTGGCATACTGAAACCGCCTATTTCGCATAGGTTCAAAAACATTATGCCATCGGGCTAGTTGGCACACGATAACGCGATGATCGTTGGATCATTCTAGGATCAACGACGAAGACTCAACATTCTTTGGCATAACGAAATTGTGATTTAAGAGGAGGCATACTGTGGGGCCAATACATTTTGTTGACGTGTTTTATTTTAAAGAAAAAAGTATATAAAGAGCGGAATGATAAACGGTGTGGGACTGGTGTCACAGATTTGAACATCGCATCTTATGAGCGTGGTTAACGTTGATCTGGGATCAACGGTACCGCAGGGGCACAAACAACCCGATGATTAACCCAAGGGGGTGCCTCTGCAGTATCGACGGTTGTCATTCACTGCGGTAGCACAATCCCGATGATTATTCGGTACCAAGGAGTGCCTCCACAGTGCTGTGAACTGGGACCCGCTTTCCTAAAGCCCAAAAGTACAGTCGTGGACCGGAGCGATCAACGGATGAGATTAAAGGAGATAGACAGCAGAGATTATATTAGAATCAAGTGTGACCCGATCGCATATCGGACATCGCAAGCGAATGCGATACTGTTGGATGGATGCAAAGTTGCGATGTGATGTGGCGATGCGAAGGGATACGTGGTGGCACAACGCTATATCGCACACGGCGATGCGAAGTCCATCGCATACCGCGAAGTGGCGATGCGATGGATGCGATGCAATGTGATCGCATATCGCAATCGAGGCAAGAGAGATATCGCACAAACTTAGAAGTCACAGAAAATGTGAAGTGCGATATGATGACGTGGCAGTGACGTGACAATGATGTAGGCAGTGACATGGCAAGTGACGTGGCAACTAACATGGACCTGACCACACAAATCACAAATAATTCAAGATGACATGGACCTAGCCCACATATCGCATATCACAATCGGGGATGCTTATGTGATAAGAATTCGCCAGTTATAGAAGTTGCGATGCGAAGTAGCGATAAAGTCAAGTGGGACCCGTCGCATATCGCATATCGGGAGATCGGATGGACGAAAGCACATGGGATAAATGGAATCGCTGAAGTGCGATAAAGAGAGTGGATGCGATGAAGACCAAAGCCGAAGCCTAAATATTTTCAAGTCCGGGAGTATGGGTTTTCCCTTTGTAAATCGCATCAGAGAGTAAAGGGTCCATATAGCAAAGAACGATGGAAATACCGAAATGCAATAAAAAGTGGACGCGATATTGTTAAGAGGTAAATAGTAATGAATTTCATGTCCAGGCTTAATGTATTCTGCGTTTTTTGTGAAGAAAAGAGTGGAAGTAGAGGTCGACTCGGGTAACAAAAGAAAAGGTTGAACACGGCAAGGAAAGGCTCGCACAGTTAAAAGGACCCGTTCATGTGTAGAACAGTTAGAAATACAACAGCAGGTAGAGAAGATAAAGGGACAACAGGCAGAGAAGACAAAATAAACGGAAAAGCAAGAGGCTGAAAGGGTTGAATTGAAATGTTTGATTGTAATTGTAAATGTATTATTGAATTTATATTGTGTGATGTAAAGGAAACTCTCCGTAGGCAAAGAAAAACTCCAATTTAATTCTGAAATGAGTAGACAGTGTTGTAACATCCTGAAATGATGAGTGAGAAAATGAGGTGGTGGAAGGCAAAGAGTCATGCTTGTTCACTTCATATTCCCTGTAGAATGCAAACAGTCATAAAGTTATCTGTATAAAACATGTAATATCGGTATGCATATACGGGTTAGACAGTGTAAGAAGAAGATGGAGCAGAGAGAGGAGTTGTGATGATCCAGAGATGATATAAAGAAAATTTGAAGGCTGGATGGACAACAGTAAAGAAGGAGAAAAACAGAGCTAATATCTAGGTAAATCAGTATATGATTTTATTGTATAGTGAGGAAGTTGGTGCTTCCATATCAAGTTGTAGCTTGATATAAGTCCAGTTGTAGCCGGCTGAGGTAGGAGCCTCCTGTAGGTTGTAGCCTGCAGAAAATAGATGGGAGTTTGAGCTTCCTTGCAAGTTGCAGCTTGTAGAATTGAGGTAGTAGCCTCCTGTAGGTTGGAGCCTACAGAAAATCAGTGGTGAGAGGGAGTTGGAGCTTGCCTTTGCATCACAACAATACTAAGATGTGGTTTTCTCCCTTATGGGTTTCCACTTATATCTGTTGTCTATGTGCATGATGATTATGTGTTGATATTCTATATTTAATCTGCTTAATACCTGCTGCTCACTATTAATATTGTTGTTCCATTGTATATTAAGTTGATCATGAAATGAATATGTAAATACGTGTAAAAGAAATTTTTACGAAACCTTGACTGCATTAAACTGATTCACCCCCCCACCCCTCTCAGTTTAACCAAGGGTTCAACAAATTCTAGTCTAATGAACCATGAAAATCAATATATTCTATGAAATCATAAATTTTATTCTATGAAAATTCAATTGTCAATTCTATTCTAGAAAGCAATAAAACCATGTTTCTAGGAGAGAAATAAAATTCCGTCTCTAAGAAAGCAAACAAACTATGTGCTATGGAAAGTAAAGGCAGTTTATTCTATGATAATAATCAAATAATTGAACTGAAATTGCATATAACAAGGCAAATTGAGATTACTAGTGTACATGTCCAAAATTTAGAACCATTCATGTTTGTTTATTATCTCGAAATATGATATTATTTAAATAAAAGAAACTAAATAAATATTTTGGTTGTTTTCAATTTTTATTCAAGTGCTTGATCTCCAAAATAACAAGAGAGAATTGAGCATAGAAAGAGTATGAAAAATAGTGCATAAAAACAAAGCATTTAAATAAAACATAACATTAGAAATCAAGTGAATTAATGAAAATCAAACTAATATAGCTCATACTTCTTGAGGGGGCCTCCTGAGATGCACGAGTAATTGTAAAACTCATATCATGAATTTTAACCAACCACCAATAATTATAAAAGCACAGACAAAACTGAGATTATATTATTGGAAATGCATGCACAAAGTTTTGCAAAATAATAATAACTTTGGAATTTAACTTCAATATCAAGACTAGTTTCCAAGTGAAGCATTTATAAGGTTTTCAAATAACAGTTCTTAGAGTCTATTGGCTAGAAACTAGATACATAAAGCGACATTTCAATAGTTTATTCCTAACATAGTTCCTTTTCATGATTCGTTATCCGAGAAGCGAATCATGAAAGGAACACATCATCAATATTGATATATTATGCATTATTCAAATCATAGGATCTCACTCGGTTGATCAAAATCTCACTTGCTTGATGTTCAACCTTCTAAAAATGAGCCAAGTAGCGCTTTGGCCGAGAGTTTGACTTTAATGTTGTGGTTGATCCATCGACTTCCATCTATGTTTGATAGGTGGATCATGACCTTAGCACCATTTGGAAACTTCCTATATGCTTTGGGTGATTTGTAGCTTATGGCATCTTTAAATAGGATCTTTGATTGGTTGCCAAATGTTAGTGGAGTTGTGTTATATGCAAGATTTGGTAACTTATGCTTAATCAAATCAATTTCATAAAGAAAAACATACAGATTTGAGACAACAATGGACATGTACCTTATTATTTCATATGTATGGACTTGATGGCTTTTATTTAAAATAGAGGTATGGTGATATGAAGCTGAAAGATAAAAATGAGTGAAATATATTAGATAAATTGTCAAAAAAAAGGAAATTTAGGAGGCTTGACAATGGATTTGAAAGTACTTTGTAACTTTTCATCCTTTTATATTTCCACCATTCTCTTCCCCACTTGCAATATCTAACCACCAATACTTCACCCTCTAAAAACATTTTCATACACATATATGTGCCTAAGATTAAAAACCTCACTCAAACCCTTAACACACAATAATATATTACTTTAAATCTTGACCATTTTTAACACATTTTATAAACAAATATGTTGATGTATTGTTTACTTAACAAAGTCTTTTTGAGTGAACAAAACATAAAGGTGAGAAATACAAGAATATAAAGAAAAAAGTACCCTTAAAACAAAACATTTAAGAACTTTCTTTTTATGTATTTAATTATAAATATTTTATTATTTGAAATAATAATAATATCTTTTTATTCACTATTTTTCAGTTGAAAAAAAATAATAAATATTATTTTATAAAATAAATAATTTAAAATCTATTCATTCAATATTTTTCAGTTGAAAAAAAATAATAATGAATAATATTTTATAAAATAAATAATTTAAAATCTTTTCCTTCACTCTTAGTAACGAACTTTTATTTGTAGTCAACTTCTATTATGAAGTCTATTTACTTCATAAAGGTTGAACTCACAAGTCCACAAACTCATGAAATATAAGGACAATGAGGTAATGAGTATGTGGATGGAACGGTGTTGGGGTTGGTATAGAATAATTTGAACAATAATTTTTTAAGAAAGGGGTTTGGTAGAGAATTATTTGAACAATAAATTTTTAAGAAAGGGGTTGGTATAGGATGATTTGAACAATAAATTTTTAAGAAATACTTGGTAATCTTAATTTTAAAATAATTTTAAAGAAAATATTATGTTTTGAAAAATTATTAAATTATGCATTATAAAACTTTTTATTTGAAAAATATCTCCACTCCACCTTCCAGGAAATACCTTTTTCAACATTGATGGTATTATTGCAAGATGTAGCTGTCAATAATGTCAAGATTCTATCCTCCAAGATTACACAATGTACTTAATTTGAGAGATTAATTACTACTACAGTCTTACAATATTCTAGGCATGAAATTTATAATATTATGAAACGAATTTTTAATGTAAAAATAAGAAGAGCACGTCATATGAAGAAAATTTCCATTCTCCTATTCTTTAATAGATCCATGTGATAGATGCACTTCGTTTGATAATGGTTGTAAAAGAGTTGTTAATTCCATGAACTGGTCCCCCAAAAAATGTGGGTTCCATGAGCTACAACATGTACAGGGAAGGCTTAAACCGGCCTAGCCCAGCCCAGCCGAGTCCAGCCGAGTCGTGCTAAGTTAGATATAGTTTGTTTAACGTGTTTTAAATAGATGTGAGTTATATATTATTGCAATAATATTGATCGGTTTTAACTCTGTGGACATTAAAATATTTTTTTCAAACAATTTATACACAGAGGCTATACCTCTGTCTCATTAAATCTTTCTAATAAATATATTTACTTGTTGGGATGTGAATATACAATCCCCACCCATTAACTAAAGTCCAACCAGCTGGATAATTGTTACCCAACCGATCACATATACATGTATTAGTATGACTCTAGCTTAATCGGTAGGTCGGTTTGACCCGAATATTATGCAAACTGGAGCGGCGCATCTAATGCTCTTCTTGGAATTAGAGCATCTCAACAGGAGCATTAAATGCACTGCTCGTAAATACGATTGCTAATAATTAATTGAACAAAAGTTTGACTTGGTGGAGTAGGTTTGACCTCAGTGTATATATATATATATACACAGACAAGTGACTCTAACTTGATATAACATTCCATGACACCTCATTTTACTCTATTATTCATTGTTGAAGTTCGTGTTTGGAGTTTCACCAAATGCTATAAATAGTAGATTCACTAGAGCATATCTATTAATTTTTCGAAATTTTCAAGTTAATGAATGAATGAAATTTTAATGTCTATGAGATTAAAAATAGTTTATGAGAATATGAGTTTGTTGTTTTTTGTTTTTTGCAGTCTTCTTTCCAACTATCTCATCGCTGAAAAGACAATGCCAAGAAACCGATGTTAACATATTTCCATAACTTTCTTTCATGTCTTTGAACCTATCACATTCCAAAATGAAATGTTTTTCTCATTCCACTGCTCAAGACATGTAAAATGTACACACTCGTTCTTCCCAAGCTTCTTTAGGCCTTTTCCACCATCTTATTTCACACCTAAAATGATGCAAGTTGGTTCTTAATTGAGCAATAAGAACCTTTGCTCTCCACGGAATGGTAGCTCCATTGTAATCTTTTTGTTGGATATCATACATAGAGTTGAATTCTTCGATGTAGTACTTCTTCTTTCTACCCAACTCTTTTCCCCATACCTTTTTAGGAAACTTATCCATAACAAAATTCTTAACCTCTTTGCTATTTGTGAGACAAGCATTGAGGTAGATATTCCATTTTTGCATCCATGTGTAGTTTTGTCTCATTCATGTTTTCTTTCTTTCACTCATGTCTTCCTTAAAGATAACATTAGGCCATCTACCTACTCCCATTTGCTCAATTCTTTTTATCACCAAGCAGTAGGCTTGGATCCCATTCACTACCTATCAAATTCAAAATAAGTCTTCCAAGTTATGTGGGGTTGATCCATTCACTACGTATCAAATTCAAAATAGGTCTTCCAAGTTAGGTTGGGTTGATCCATTGTTTATATGATTTAATATATATTTGAGAATTTGGTTTTTGAAATTTATAATTTAGATAATTTTTTTTTATAATTTTGTCTACTATTGTCTAATCAACTTGTTCATTTTGTTTCAAAAATGATGAATTACATTAATTGGTTCAAAAAACTTCTATAAAATTTTCTACTTTTATAAAATCTTCTTATAATTATCATCGAAAATTATATAATGCAATAGATTCGATTATATGTGTTTTATTTTTTGCAGTGCGGTTGTTATACAACATAATTTCTGTAAGCTAAGGTTCTTACAATCGGAGGAAGTAAATTCATTGAAAAGAAGTTGTCTATCCAGGCAACAGAATAGTTCCGATGGGAGGTTTTTGCGGGAATCCCGTTCAGTAAAATTCAAAAAATGAGGTAGTTGCAGTGTTTGGAATTTATTTTTGAGAGTGGAAATAGATTCAGCTCTATCAAAAACTCTTAGGACACCCAAAATACTGAAGTTTAACAACTGTAAACAAGATTCTGATAAAATCTTTACCAGATTTTTTCAAAATCTTTGCCAGATTTTTTCAAAATCTTTGCCAGATTCTGGATCATTCTATTACTTTTTTAGACTACGACCACCGAAAATGCCTCCAAAGAGTACTGAAAGTAGCAGTGGCACCTCAAAAAATAGAATTAATTACGAGATAAGGTTTACTGATAATACGGATAAAAATTTCGAGAAGAAAATAGATGGAAATTCGTAACCTGGCGGAAGATTCAAATAAGAAAGGGTATAATGTGTTTAGTAACCTCAAGGTGATGGTTAGGACAGATAATGACTTGCAAAATTTAAGGGCTGACGCAGTCAACCAACACAACTAGTATAAATAATTAATTGATGCGATAGTCAATAAGGGTAGTGCATATTTCTATACACTTTCTGACTATCTTCCTTCTCATGTGCTGTTGTTTTCAGAGAAGCTTTATTTGTGTGAAGCTTCATTGATTGTGCTCCATATTTCTATGTATTTTCTCGTTATGCCCTTTTGTTGTCTTTGAAGCTTTATTCTGGTGAAAGCTTCATTTCTTTCTTGTGTTTGATGGGATATAATAAACCTATTTTGATGTGTTATTTTCGTTATGTGTGTTATTTTAAGTATTTTATTTTATCTTGGGGTAGTATGTAGTTTAAATGTTTATATTGATTGGTATAGTTGGAATATATTTAATGGTGAAAATTTTATATTTTTTTTTATAAAAATTAATAAATTTAAATTTTAAAAATATAAATTTCAATAAACTTTAGTGATCTAATAGATAAAAGAAAACGATTATTTTATTTTTATAAATAAAATATTTTCATATATAAATTAGATGTATAATATAAAATAAAATGTATTCCTTTATGCTATAAAAATATAACAATATACTTAAATAAAAATATAATGTATTTAAAATATTTTAATTATATAATTTTCCAAATTTAAATTTAAAGGAATGTATGTACAACTGTATATCATTTTCAAAGAGCATTTAATTAATTAAATAATTAAAATATATTAATAGTCTATACTTGCAAATGAACGTAAACAATATACTAAATACATCAATTCACCTAATGCTCTAAGATCATGTGATTAATTCGTTAAAAAAAAAAGTGATTAAAAGATATTTATCATCTATATTTGTGAATGAACGTAAACAATCAAAACTTTTAAAATTGGTTGGGTTTTATATAAAGCATTGATTCATTGTATGGTTTGGGCAACTTGGGCATACTTAACCG
This sequence comes from Pinus albicaulis, assembly GCA_034641835.2. NCBI lineage: Eukaryota > Viridiplantae > Streptophyta > Pinopsida > Pinales > Pinaceae > Pinus > Pinus albicaulis. The sequence continues at coordinate 966,690,428 of CM076577.1, forward strand.
AAGTGTAATAAAAGAAAGATTACAATATATATGGTTTAAATAGTTTTTTAATATACACTTTTTTTTAAAAAATAATTTTAATTCTCCCTGTCATTAAAAAAATTATAACAGTTAAATGATACAGCTCGAAAATATTCGGCTTATAACAGTTAAATGATACAGCTCGAAAATATTCGGCTAGAATGCTTTCCGTTGAGCAAGCTTCTTGGAGACTTAATGGAAAGTGCTATAGAGGAATTCACTAACAAAACCCAGAGTTAGATACTGTTTTTTAAATGGCAGATATTGTAATTTTGATTTTGATTGGTAATAAAGTAATGAATCCATTTACTTTATTTTGATTGGTAATCCATTTAGTTAAAACTATACCAAGTCATTAACTCTGTTATGAGATATAGGTTCAATTCTCTTCGAATCCATCAGCAAGGTCAAGTTAAGATACTGTAATTTTGATTTTGATTGGTAATACATTTACTTAATTTTGATTGGTAATCCATTTACTTGAAGCCATACCAAGTAATTAACTCTGTCGTTAAATTTTACTTCGAATCCATCAAGTTAAAATAATAAGTCAACTAAACATGAGGCCCTGCGTGGACTTACCTAGGGGTGTGTTGCGAGGAAAAATAAACGTGTATTGCACTTGGCAATGGGTGGGCAGGAATTGTCTTACGCAATGGACATTTGACCTGAACATTATGGAAACTAGATCACTAAATCTAATGCTTTTTTTTTCGGATTAGGGGAGAGATGTCTAATGTTGTGCATGGACGAGTTATTGTTATAGTATTGGTTCCATCAACCCACCAAAAATAGACATATATGCAACTAATAATTAAACAAAAAGAAATAACTATATATTAAAGTATGTCAAAAAATTCCCAAGTCATTGACTGGGCCCACAACTGTCAAATAGTTTAATAAGTATTAAGAGTACAAATCCTATTGTCTCAACTAGAAAACTCATAAAACCGTTTATCCTTCCAAAATGGTCAATTCCAGAAAATTCATAAAACCATTTATCCTTCCAAAATGGTCAATTCAAGAAGTACAATAAGGCAGTCGCTTCATCCCTTCTGATCACCCTAATGTTGCCTATCACAAGTAAATATCCATACTTGCACATAATAAAAGGAAATTTATTTCAACCATAATTGTTGTGTTATTCAACATTTAAACCCATTGTGTTCAATAAATGACACCCACCCAATAACAACATTTAAACCCACTGTGTACAATAAATGACACCCACCCAATAAATTCAATAAATGACATTCAACCTATTCTATTTCCTATTAAAACATATCAAAGCACATGGATCAACAAAAAAAAATTCCCAGCCATTGGATCACATCAAATTCAATCATGATCACACATGCAAAATGAATCCATTGCAATCCTTGTCCATCACTGTCAACAATTAAATTCAACTGCAAAAAACTATAAAATAAGTTCAACCACTGCAGAGGTTACATGTTTCACATTCAAACTATTCACTAGCCCTGGAGACAAACAATCATAGAACACACCACATAACATTGCACAATATATTCAAGTTAGTTTTTTCAATTACAGCACAATTTTTTACAATTTTCTTTTAATTTATGAGTCTTTATTTCAGTTTTCTGACACTTTTATTTTCATTTATGAGTCTTTATTTCAGCGTTCTTATTTGCATTTCTAAGTCTTTATTTAAGTTTTCTTACAGTTCTCTCCTTTGATTTGAGTTGAGGAGATGAATTTTATCAATAGTTATAGGTAGTGCACTTTACAACTAGGTCCAAGAACAAAGCTAAGGCTACCCTCAACAACCAAACAACTTGCAAAATTTAAGGCTACCCTGAGCAACCAAAGAACTTGCAAAATTACCGTGTCTTCCCAAATATTTTTGGCTACCATCTATCATAGAGCATGTATAATCTATTGTACAATAATTTTTTCACTGTGATGCTATTCATAAACATCAGCAATTCAATTCTCTGTAAGTTTGAACATATACAACAACAAAATTAACAAACAAAATGTATAACAAAATTTACATATACAACAACCAAATTAACAAATATTGTAGTTGAATGCAGAGCTAAAGACAACAAAGACCCAGAAGATATGAAAAGATATCTAGTTATATCATAGATTATAAATTAAAGAGCCATTTGTGGGTGCAACAGAAAATAGTAGAATGACTGCATGTGAAAAGGATTCAAGAGAACAATGTCATAGATTAGAAATTAAAGAGGCATCTGTGGGTGCAACGAAAAATAAGAGATAGTAGATTGACTGCATGTGAAAAGGATTCAAGAGAAAAATGTCATAGATTAAAAATTAAAGGCTTAGGTTTAAAACCTACTTGAGAAAGACACCTGGGCTTCTTGTTTATGCACACTTACAATAATCATGTGTTTGATTATTGGCAGCAGCCAAGTATTCTTTTAAGTAGCTCAGTCTCTAAATGTTATGCCAATGTGAAATTGGTGGCAACTAATGTAAAGCTCACATCGCTTAATCGGGGGAACATGAAGATATTAAAACGAGAGGACATAGATGTTAATTACATCTTGTATGTTATATAATTAACATTGAATCATAATAACCTCCACAGGGATTTTAGAAAAACATAGATGTGGAGTTATGAAACACTAAATAGTTACGTTTCAGGTTCAATAGTTTTTGAGTAGCCAAAGCGCACTCATCAGAAGAACAAAATAACAATAGTTTTAAAGTTTTGATTCCATTCATAGCAATGCTTCCATTTCAGGACGGTGGTGAAGAGCTTGCAAATTAATGTCTCGTGAACTTTTAGGTGAATAAAATGCTCAACCAAATCCACAACCAAAACCATTTCTAAACACAACGACTAATGAATCCACCAAGATAATTAGCCTTCATAATCCTTAAACTTCGAGGACATTTGGGAAGTTGGAATACCACCATTTTCTGACCAATGCAAAGGAAGAACATAGGTCATGTTAGCTAGGGAAGGAAAGGTACAAAATGAATTCAAATGACAAACAAAGATCAGACTTGTACTAACTGGAATTCATTTCAAGCTCAAAATGCTAAATCCCTTAGTGTAAAAAATCCAATCAAACTCTCGTAGGCTAAGTAAAACGGCTGGCAAACCCTGGAGTAGTAGTACAACAACTGCAAAAACCTAAACAAGTAGTATAACATGCACTTTTCTGGTCCTATTTTCCTAACAGTTGCATCCTTATAAGCGGAAAAATAAGTGATCCTTCGGAGTTTAGAATGCAGTGGGTTATATGGTGGATGGAACTACAAAGTAGAAATATGCAAAGGGGTTTTGACACTCTCAGAGAAAAAATTAGATTTCTAAATGCTTGTCTGCATGTGAGCCATATTCTTTGCACTTCAATCTTAAAAAGTTGCAAAGAAAGAATTCTAAATTAGAGAAACTACTCAAAAACAAAACATAAGAAAACCATTCACAATATTTAAGGATCTACATCATTTGTGTAAAAAACTATATCATTAAGTTAGCCTGCGGAAAATATCTCAGTAGCTGAGCATAGAAGCTGTAACATTTGAAGTTAACATATCTATCTGCAATAGTTGAGCATAGAAGCTGTATCATTTGAACTTGAAGTCAACATATCTTTCTACATTAGCTAATCATAGGAATCAAAGATGACAAGAAAAAAAATAAGAAAAGGGTAACATAAGGGAAGGCATTCAGAAACCTTGGGCATGAACACACTAATCTAAGCTTAAAATAATGCTATTTCTTCCTTATAAAGGAGCTCTATATCATACTTTTATTAACCATACTGATTTTGGATGCTTTGTTATCCTGATTTGTGCCTAAGTAAGACCTCTCAAGACTGTAGAATGTTGTAAACTGTTATAAATGGGAAGAGATGATGTTACTAGATTGAACATTATTTTCAATCTTGGAAAGTTGCAAAGAAAGAATTCTAAATCAGAGAAACTACTGAAATAATCAAAATGTGTCATGAGGCTATCTTAAAACTGGTTTTGCATGTAGTCAACTGAAAATGAAACATGTCCCTTTTGATTTGTAAAGCCAAACAATATGAAACAATAATAGCTTTTATAAACAAGTTATCAAAACAATTATTGTATTTTAAGTGTAAAGACAATTTATCAAAACAATCATTGTATTTTAAGTGTAAAAACAAGTTATCAAAACAATAATCACTGATATATTTGAAGACATACAACTAATTCCATTTGTAGATTTGTTTTTCTAAGGATACTGTCAAAAAGCCATATGTATGAAAATCTCTTGAGCTGCTACTAACATACATGTTGATTATTCCTGTATAAAGCAGAGATATGTTTGGCTTGTATGAAAGCATTCTTTTCAATTATTCTTAACTAATTGATGCAATAATTTTGCAATTAGTTGCATCTATGGCAAGAGTTAGTTATGTAGCTCGTACAAGGAGAAGTGGCAGAAGAGTGAACAGGGTTGCCCAGCTGCGATGCACTTCATCAAATGAAGAAAGGACAAGTGATGTCAATGTCAACAATGCTCCAAGAAATATTGTTGAGGATGACCATGTGGCTGAAGCTGATGTTGTCACACCATCACTCACAGAGCCACCGTCAACCATAGTCCAAGGGCAACTTCGATTAAAAAGATCAACGCTATAAGAGGTTGGACAAAAGAAGAAATTTTAGTTGCAATTGACAACATAGAGTTCAATGGATATTTTGTTCGGGCATCTGTAACGAAACATAGTATTCCTCCCTCATTAATACATTATTGGATAAATGGGCTCACTCACACCAAACGTAGAGGACATGTTACAGTTATGATTGAAGAGGAGGAGGGCGAGGTGGTTGAGTGGTGTAAAGAAATGGCCCAATTGGGACACGAGATAGAGTTGATACAGCTAAAATCCATAGTTTCTCAAATCTGTCAAGGGAGGCCAAACCCATTAAAAGATGGGTTTCCTAGTAAATCATGGTGGTTTGGGTTAAAAAAAGGCATCAAGACCATGTATTGCATACAGTTGAGGGCCTTGACAGAGAAAGAGCATTAAATTTGCGCCTTACAGTGGTATGTAGGTTCTGTGACACTCTTTCTAGTACATATGATAAACATTCTTATGGTGTAGACCATATGTGGAACTGTGATGAAACAAGTTTACAGGCGGGAAGGAATTGTGGCATGCGGGTAATTGCCAAGAGAGGGAGCCAAAACGTGCCAAAGATTTTTCCTAAGAGCAGGGAGTGGATAACCATTTTATGTTGTATCAATACAATTGGTGCTTCAATCCCAGGATTTTATCTATTCAAAGGTAAAAATCAGTTGAAAAACTATATACAAAATTGTGAACAAGGACCATGGATGGTTGCACACCCCCTTGCATGGATGAATAAAAAACTTTTTTTTAATTGGCTTTGCTAATTTGCTGCATCTGTGCCAGGTGGTGTCTCACCTAATAACATACACCTATTGATATTAGATGGTCATGGAATCCACATGGTTGTACAAACAATTGAAGAAGCAAACAATTTGGGCATTGACCTTTTAACATTGTCCACTCATACCACTCACAGATTGCAACCCCTTAATGTTAGTGTGTTTGAACCTTTTAATAACTATTTCAGGTATGAGCGTGTTGCATGGATGACAAATAATCCAAGGGTTGAGGTGAAAAGGTTCGAGCTAGTAGAGCTTGCAAGTAAGGCTTTTAAAAGGGCTTTGACACCATCAAATATCAAGGCTGGCTTTAGGAGGACAAGAATGTGGCCACTCAATTATGATGCTCTTATGCATGATATTGGTTGTAGCCAAGCCTTTCATGTGGATGGTCAAGAAGAAGAGCTTGTCCAAACATATGTTGAAGTGCAAGAAGAAGTACATGAACATGTTGATGTGGTTGTAGCTGATAATATAATTTCCCTCTCTCAAGGACAATTATATGCTGATGATGATGATCAGGTATGTGAAACACAGTATATTCATGAACAAATTGATAGAAACATGGAGGTCTACCAACTCAAGCACATGGAACATTTGCTGCTGATATTGTTAATGACATTGTTGAACATGCAGTTGACAATGTAGATGTAGTTGAAAATGAAATTGTTGATATTGTTAATGAAAATGTAGTTGAAAATGAAATTGCTGATATTTTTAATGACATTGGAAATGACCAATTAACATTTCCAAGCCAAGTAAACCCACCATCATGGTTGGCAGAAGCCATGATTAATTTGAATGAACATAATGTCCAAGAACAAATGAACAAAGCATGAACATGCCTTCACAACCGGCTGAATTGAACAGTGAAATTGTTCATTTTTTAATGGACAATAGATCAATGGAAGAAGACAAAGCACATAATGAGGCACCAGATGAAGATAACAATATAGTTCAATCAATTACCAAGGATACTGAAAGGCAAGTTCTAGGCAATGACATGCAGGTGGGAGGGGGGATGGAGAAGTTACTTGGGCGGTTCCTAAAGCTACCAGTCGAAAGAGTGTAAATGAAAAAGAAGAAAGGAACACCCGATAGTCTTCGTTTGGGCCGAAGTTCACAGTTACTCACCTCAAAAGACTATATAAAACTCTTAATCAAGTCTGAAAAGAAAAAGGTTGAAATTCAGGAACTAAAATAGAAAAAAAATGATCAAGCCAAGGAAAAGAAGGCAACAAGGGTTGTTGCAGCACAACGTTGAGCAGATGAAAGGCTTGAAGGAGAGAGAGCAAGGCAAGAGAAAGAGCAACAAAAACAAATGGCAAGATAGGAAAAGGAAGCAAGAAAGGCTAAACAAATGCATGAAAACAGGGACATGTCCAACACATTGGACAATATTGCAAATAATACACCATTATTCCAAGACCTCATAAAAATTCAAGTGCCTCACTATCAAAATGGGGGTTTACCCACTTGCCTTATTCCTACCACAGGAGGTGTGAATTCAAAGTATGCTCATCACACACCTCCACTTAGCGCAAGTGTGAGGTATGGATACTAAACTCCTCCATGGTTGGAAGGGACAAATTGGTCTCAATTATATGGCAGCAATCAACCACAACCTAATCAACCCTTCCTAGGAAGACCAACCTACTTGGCTTAATCAGGAAACTCAGGGTTTGGCACTGAAGATTCTCAAAGCCATAAAGAATATGAGTGTTATATGTTTTTGGTTGTAACCACATTATGATGTGGATTTTTGGATGGAATATATAATGTTTAGACTTTTATATCTTAATAGATCTCAGATTTCCTTTCTACTACACTAAGTAGAATTTAAATGTTTTCATCATACTTCACAAGCCATATCTCACATATCTATCCACACACAACATGTTGCAAAGCATACCTCTTTATACTAGTTCTGTTAGTTATTCTTAACTGTATGATGTTAGTCTTTCCTGAACACATAGGATGACATCACTACAGACTACATAACTCAGTAACAACACATAACAAATAGTGAATAGTTTTAACTACCCCAGCAATAACTTGAACATCTTTAAAAGTTTAAATAGGAAAATTGTAGAAATTTTAATAAAAATTATGTATTGCCCGAATTCTCCCGATCTAACAGTTATATGCCACTATTAAATACAGAATTGCTTCTACAAAAATCTTTGCGGAAATTTAAAACACGAACTCCAATTGTAAACACATGAAGAAAGATCAATCACACATAACATAGATGTTTTTATCAGGAAAGAATAAAGCTAAAAACCCCACTATCATATATTATGTATATATCATGGATCATGAAACAATCTCATACAAAACTCTAATCCAAGAGCTCTCTGTACAATATACAATCGTCTCACACTGTCATACAAAAATTGGCAAATACATGCGCCAATTTACTGCCTCCTGACAGCCTGCCTCCACTGCGCAATCCCTGATGGTCAAGAACCTCTAAATGAATGAATACTTACCTTCCTTGACTGCACAATCCTCATAGGAATCTCTAGTGTTTGTGTGGTTGCATGAGTGCGCCCACTAATGTCACAATTGATAGTCAAACTATCCCTTTCACCTATCTCTTAACTGGGTCTCCACTGGATCTGACATGCATGTAGTTAACATTAGTAAATCTTCAGTTGCATGTGAGAACACTGCTTGTGAATTAATTAAATAATTAATTCACTGATCTCTCACTAGTGTATGTTCAGTTACAACAAGCACAACTGAGTTTAACTCACTTAACTGAGTTAAACTATTTTACAACTCACATAACTACACATCCAAATCTGTTACAACTTTGAATCACTCAGTTACAACTAAGTCCACTTGCATGTCCTACCAACCAACCTTTGAACTCGAATTTCCTATAGCTAACTAATTTTCCACTTCAGTTAACTATTTCCAAGTGCTCCATGAGAATAGATTAATATTTATTGTCCAAATATTATTAAGGGATAGTAATAGTCGACACACATCTACAAATAGACATGTGATCTATAAATAGACTTCACACATACATCTAAAAATAGACATGCGATCTATAAATAGACTTCACACATACATCTAAAAATAGAACATCATCTATAAATATAATTTTCTCACCATCTATAAATAGACATAATATATAAATAAAATTTTCTTATACATCTATAAATAGACTTTCACCTAAAAATAGCATGTGTGGGCCCCACCTAATGTAGGTGCTTAATTTTCACTAGGATCAAGGATGATGTTTCCGGATGCCAATTTCACTATTTCTTGTTTCAACCTTCAAAAATCCCTCTCAACAAGAAAGGAATATATTTGCATGCGACATACAACTCCATGCATGTGCCCTGCAACCTTTACATGTGCCATGCAACTCCATGCATGCACCCTGCAACTCTTGCATGCAACACTTCTCTAGTGTTTCTCGCACATGAAACACTTGTATGCAACACTTTTGAAACTGAATAGCCTCCAAAAAACTGAATCATTATAATGCATCTGTCATCAAAATCTTCTGACTTCTGCTGGTACCAACTGCACATGTCTTCTGGATCCACTACGTTATTGACCTTTGCATCCATGCACTCTGCACTTGCTGTCAACTCTGATCCGTGCTCCAGTATCCGACACTATCACTTTGATTTCATGTCCTCACGACATTTGACTCCATTTATCCAACTGGTCCTGCTATTGTTGTACTGTGGGATCCTCATAAGCAAGTTCGATTCATGAGATCCACACCATCTCAATGAATCCTACCCAAAATTTCTTCTTAGGATTATCCATGCATGTCGCCCCACCTCTCACCTGGTGGCATAGTTGCATGCACTCTCTCTTCCCATCTGGAATGAAATTTCTCTGCATGAGTGGTTGCTCCCACTCCATGATCCTCCGTATGTGGCTACTCCACATCTTGAGGTTCACTCTTCCCTACATGCAAATCCTGCTCCCTCTCAAGCGTCAATTGCATGGATTTATCACACTTCCTAACAGTAGGAATTTCAGTAGAAATCCCATCTACATAAAGTCTATAGATATTCTTAACTCGAATCGCAACCTTCTTGGCTTTCCCTGTTGCTTTGTGTCGTAGGAAAAATTTTCCTTCACTAAAGACAACATCATAGCCTCTATCCTCTAACATTGCGACTGAGACTAAATTTTTCTTCAAACCTGGAACATGCATACCATCTTGTAAATGAAAGAGTTTACCTGATGCTTCTGAAAGGTAATGGTACCAATTCCAGTCGCACTGTATCGTCCATCATCACCCAAGTCAATATGCATATGGAGATCTTTCTCCTCCAAGTCACTGAAAATTTTCTTATCTCCCGTCATGTGAAAGGAAGCACCACTATCCAAGTACCACCCCGATCCCAATGCACTTGTCACCATGCATGCGATCAATGAGAAGTCGAGCTCAAATTTTGAGGCAAGGGCCTCACCATCTGCAACTCTAGCAACCATTTGTTGTTCTTCTTTTGTGGACAATTTTTGGCAATATGTCCATACTTGTGACAGTGAAAACACTTCACTTTGGACATGATGTGCTCCTTTCCATCTTCGCTGGCCTCAGATTTAGAATGGAATTTATTCCCCTTCCCCTTCTTCGCCTTGGCAGCCAAATCACAATCCTCTTCATCATCAAGCTTTGATGAAGAGCCATCTCTAGTGTTCCACCTGAACTCCTCCTGCACTAGATCTGACCACAGTCGTTCCCAATCCGACATTTTTTTCCGTCAGTTAATGGAGTCTTCATAACTGTGCCAACTCTTAGGAAGTCCCAAGAGATCCAAGCTCACCAAATCATCATCAACAACACTTACTCCTACACTCCCAAGCTCATCCCTACATTGGACAAACTTTGTTAAGTATACCGAAACAGTGCCATTCTTTTCCATTTTGATCTTCCTGAGTTTATCTTTCAATGCCAATTTCCTATGGTTGCTACTGCTTTGGAAAAGATTTGTCAAAGCCTTCCACATAGCATATGGAGTGGCTTTCCCATGAAGGCTTGAGACAATGTGGTCTTTTACACCTTCCAACTGAATCCTCTTGCCCTTACCACTTTCTTTTGCCATGTGTCAAGTACTGCAACATCTGTCGAAGTGGGCTTAGGAACATCTTTTTCAATGAATTCCTTCAAGCCATTATCTTCGAGCACCCCTCCATCCTATCCTTCAGAGAAATTTAGTTTGAGATTCCCTCGAGTGCATACTCTAGCCGCAAGCCATTGAAAGCCATTTTGATGTTTACTCAAATGTCGCACCAAGCAATTCTTGCAGCAAATTCAAATTGTTTCCACCAACAAACTCAGCTACTGCTTCAAAATTGCAATCTTTTGTGCTCTGATACCATGTAGAATTTTTAATACAAATTATGTATTGCCTGAATTCTCCTGATATAACAATTATATGCCACTGTTAAATACATAATCGCTTCTACAAAAATCTTTGTGAAAATTTAAAACACGATCGCCAATTGCAAACACATGAAGAAAGATCAATCACACATAACACAAATGTTTTTACTGGGAAAGCATAAAGCTAAAAACCCCAATATCATATATTATGTATATATCATGGATCATGAAACAATCTCATACAAAACTCTAATCCAAGAGCTCTCAGTACAATATACAATCGTCTCACACTGTCCTACAATGGCAAATACAGGCGCCAATTAACTGCCTCTTGACAGCCTACCTCCACTGCGCAATCCCTTATGGTAAAGAACCTCTGAATGAATGAATAATTGCTAGCCTTGACTGCACAATCCTTATAGGCATCTCCAATGTGTGTGTGGTTTCATGAGTGCACCCACTAATGTCACAATTGATAGTCAAACTATCCCTTTCACCTATCTCTCAACTGGGTCTCCACTAGATCTGACATGCATGTAGTTAACAGTAGTAAATATTCAGTTGCATGTGAGACCACTTCTTGTGAATTAATTAAATAATTAATTCACTGATCTCTCACTAGTGTTTATTCAGTTACAACTACCGCAACTGAGTTTAACTCACTTAACTGAGTTAAACTATTTTACAACACACATAACTACACATCCAACTTTGTTACAACTTAGAATCACTCAGTTAAAACTAAGTCCACTTGCATTTCCCATCAACCATCCTTTGAACTCGATTTTCCACTTCAGTTAACTATTTCCAAGTGCTCCATGAGAATAGATTAATATTTATTGTCCAACTATTATTAAGGGATACCAATAGTCGACATGCATCTATAAATAGAATTTGCTCACCATCTATAAATAGATATCATCTATAAAAATAATTTTCTCATACATCTATAAATAGACTTCCACCTAAAAATAGTCTGTGTGGGTCCCACCTAGTGTAGGTGCTTAATTTTCACTAGGATCAAGGATGTTGTTTCCGGATGCCAATTTCACTGTTTCTTGTTGCAACCTTCAACAAAAATAAACATGGCTGAAAATTGAACTTCAGAATTAATGAGAGAATTCCTGGACACCCATAGCAGTAGAAATGGAATGAAACTTATTCCAAATGCAAAGTATGCATATAGCTCTCTGTTACATGTAAAAATATGCCATAAATTTTTGCAAAAAAAATAAGGTTAGCATACAAAATGGCAACATATAACCCTACAATAAACTTTGTTAATTAAAATATTCCATACTCTATCACATTATCCACTCAATTCTCTGCTAAAATCATATCATATCAATTCAGATTAAATCTGGCTAAGACTTTAAACTTGAAGGCTACAAAAAAATAAATAACATTACCTTGAAGATCAATGCACCAATAGACACGGGCTACTCCACTCACCAAATCATCAAGCAATCTATGATTGCAAACTAGATAAATAATCAAAAGTATCGAAAAAACACAAGCCTCGATCCAACAATTCCAAAAGCGTGCTTAAATAAATTTCACACAGGTCATCAAAACATTCCTCCACTATCTCAACTCTCACTCTCTTGTCATTTCAATTCCTGCACTACTCACACTCTCATGCCTTTAACTCCTGCACTACTCACTCACATTCTATGCATTCAAAATGTGGAAATCTGGGTGTTTTGATCAAATGTATAACTCACATAACCAAAAAGAAACCTTACTCTGTTAAATAAAAAACCATCCCAAGTCAAAGGTCTAAATTTGTGTCTAAAGAAAATAAACTGCAATAGAAAACAAATGGAAATGGAAAAACAATAAATAATCTGAGATCGCAAACTAGATAAATAATCAAAAGTCTCGAAAAAACACAAGCCTCGATCCAACAATTCCAAAAGAGTGCTTAAATAAATTTCACACGGGTCATCAAAACATTCCTGCACTATCTCAACTCTCACTCTCTTGTCATTTCAATTCCTGTACTACTCACGCTCTCATGCCATTAACTCCTGCACTACTCACTCTCTTTTTGTGCATTCAAAATGTGGAAATTTGGGTGTGTTGATCAAATGTATAACTAACAATATGACAATATATATCCATTTGAGGAGTTATTAGAGTGGTTTGTGACTTCTTTCATCACGTGCATCTGAATAATTGCTAAAAATTGCCCATGTTGTTACTGATAACTCAAGGTTACTCTCTGTTGTGATAAAAATGTAGCTATGTTTAACTACTGAACCAAATCCTATTGAATGGATTAGGTTTGGGTTTGTTTACACTTATAAATGTTGACAAATTCATATGTCATTGAATATTACGTATTGATTATTGACCAAGGCATGGTCAAGCCTAACAAAATTAAAGTTTTTTCTGTAAATCATTGTTTGATATTTCACATTGGAACTAAATGATATCTCTATGATAAATTTATGGTAATTCTCTCTGTGGACAAAGGTATTCGAGCATGGAAATTTGGTAATTGTATTTCTTAACTCATAGGGAGGATTCATAGTAGTGGGAATCTACATTTGTATTTGTTGAGTTCCAACTGAAGGGGAATTGCTCTATTAAAATTGAAATCCTAGCAAGAGACACCCCGCGTTGAACATGATGGAAAATATTGCTATTCAAGGGTTTTAAGAGAAGTTAGGAGTGTTCTTATAGATATATTTTAGATATGGTGGTTTCTTTGAAACTAATTCATTTCTTATTAAAGAAATGCCTAGATAAAAGTTAAACATTGTTGAGGAAATCACCATATAAAGGTGTCGTGGGATGAGAATCACCATTGGACATGCATTAGAGACCAGAGAAACCCTTTTCAGACTAGTTTGTTTGAAATACCAGAGAAATACATAACATAAAATACACCCATAAAATGCATCCACTATTTAGTCACACTACATTCAAAGTTAACTTGTAAATCCAACTAATCTTTAATCACCATATTGTGCAAGCTTTTACCCCAGTATGGATATGATTTTAACCTGAAACCAAATTTCAAACAAGTCTCATGCAAGTTGATATTTCAGAGGAAATTCTTGTTAGAAAACGATTCCACTCAAAATAGGTCGATATTTTAGAGCAGGTTGATTCCACTCAAAATATATACAATTCATCTAGCAAATGACCAATTCTCGTGCAAATCATAACATAAAACCAATAACATAAAGCCATGAAGTGTAGGTCTCATGTAACCCATAACATAAAACCCATAACCAAAAGCAACCCATAACATAAAACCTATAAACAAAAGCCAAACAATGTAGGTCTCGTGAAACCAATAACATAAAACCATTAACCCATTACCCATTAACCATTAACCATTACCAATTAACCCATTAACCTTTCCATTTAACATTAAAAACATACCATATGCACGACTAGTTAAGACATAGAACAACCAGTTAAAACATATAACAACAAAAACAAAAACAAAAAACATCTTAAATTCCACCGAACTAAATTAAACATGTTGAAAACAACAAGAAGAGTTAAATGCCACCAAAAAATGACTAAAAGTGTTAAAAACACAGAGCATGGTTGGTAGGATTGTGAATCCTACCAGTGAACCGCAGAGGTCACAGAAGCCACCACAACGCCGACCCAAACCTCTTCAAGGCCAGCCATGGAAGAAACCTGCGAAAAAACATAGCAAAATTAAATTTTTGTAAACCAAATTTGTAAAAAATTGTAAAAACTGAATAAAATTGAGCAAACAGAGCCAAATCCTGAAGAAATCGAGCAAACAGAGCCAACCCTTGAAGAAATCGAGAAAACAGACCTAAACCCTGGTAGACAACAATGGTGGACCTGGCGGACCAACATCAGAACAATGGCGGACATGGCAAATAGGTTTAGGAATAGGCCATGACCATTAGCCTTCACAAACTGACAACAATGAAAACCAAATAGCAGATTAATGGCGGAACTGGCAAACAGGAGAACGAACTGGCCGAAACAATAAAAAAATCCTGGCGGGCAATGAAGCAGGTTAACACATGCAACAATGGCAGACATTGCGTGCAGGTTCTGGAACCAGCATCAACCATCACCGTCGGAGCGGAATTCCAACACTCCGGGCCCGAGCAACATTACACAGGGCATCATTTTCAATGTGATTAACTGTCTGGACGAAACCCTAAATCTACGGCAAATGATTGCATTTAATGTTCTCACCAAGCATGACATGTAGCTCTGTTGACTGGGCAGGTGTTGTACCGTCGACATGGAGCCAGACACATCATCAACTGAGGTGGAAGGGAGGGCACACAGCTTATGGCGTCCCTCCCCTAGAGCATAAATAAATACACTTCTAGTAAATGCGATAGCTAATAATTAATTGAACAAAATTTTGATCAGTAGGTGGAGTATGTTTGACCTCAGTATATCTATATATCGACATGTGACTCTAACTTGATCTTACATTTCAAATTTCCATGACACCTATCTTATCCATAACACCTAATCTTACTCTATTATTCATTTTGTGAAGTCCGCGCTTGGAGTCTGACAAATGCTATAAATGGTATGTACCCTAGAGTATAGGGCACCTCTTTGTCTCTCGAAACTCTCAAGTTAATGTGATCACCAAGCAGTCAGCTTGGATCCCATTCGCTAGGTATGAAATTCAATCTCTCGCTTCCAAGTTAGGTTGGGTCAATTAAGAAGGAAGGAAAGAAAGAAAGTGTTTTTAACGTCTACGAGGCTAAAAATAGCTTATGAGAAAAATTTCTTCTCCTTTTGGCTCTTGTATTCGATTCTTTTCCTGTGGAGTTTTACAATAAACGCTTCTAGCTTCTCGACAAACTCTTCACTGAATAGATTATCCCAATTATTCAGTTCTTTTCTTGTGGAGTTTTACAATAAATTCTTCCAGCTTCTCGACAAACTCTTAGTTGAATATATTATCCCAAGTATTCAGTTCTTTTCCTGTGGAGTTTTACAATAAACTCTCCTAGCTTTTGGACAAACTCTTCCATGAATAAATTATTCCAAGAGCTAGCTGCCATAATACCTGCATAATTTTACTTGATGTCTTTGAAGGCCTAACATTCTAAAATGAATTTTTTTTTCTGTTACCACTTTTCCGGAAGAGCAAGAAATAAATACTCTTTCCTCCCACATTTTTTTTGGCCTTTTCGAGCACCATGTTTTCAAGTTCTAATTGGATTCGTTTGTGATTTAATATATATGTTTTATTTTTATCTCTCTTAATAGCTTAGGTATTTAATATTATTTTGTTGGGTTTATTGATTCCTAGGGTTTATTAATCACTTGGGGTTATTAATCATTTGTATTCATAACATCAGTCTTTTGATTTCTCTAATTCTTTTGGTTGGTTTATTAATCACTTGGGTTTATTAATTTTTTGTATTCATAACATTAGTCTTTTGATTTCTCTAATTCTTTGGGTTGGTAATATTAATTGTGTGAGTTTGTAATATTAATAATCCTTTGGGTTTATTAAAAGCTAATATTAAGGGTTAAATATTAGTCATAGGGCTTAATATTAATCCCTTAGGTTTATAATGTTTATCTCTTAGGTTTATTAATTTGTTGGGTTTATACTATTATAAATCCTGAAAGTTTATTAATACCTTGGGTTTGTAATTTTAATAATCATGTGGGTTTATCAATTTTTTGGATTTAAAAAATTAATTCTCACCAATTATTAATCCCTTATTTTTTTAATATTGATCATATAAAATACATTAACAGTTATATTAATAAATATATTAGAATTACATTAATTTAATTTAAGTAATCATATGAAAGATATTTATATTTATATTAATAAATGTATTATAATTATTTACGATATTTGTGAAAGAAAAAAACTTGTTATAAATAATAACAAAATAATATTATTATGTTATATGTGAATTATATTATAATTTGAATTATAATAGTTAATATATTAAAAAAAAACCTATAATATATTATTATTACATATTTTATTATAAAATAATATATTATTATATATTATATTATTTTATATATTTCAAGTAATAATATAATATATTTTAGCTTAATATATAATGTGTATATGGTTAATATTATTAATACACTTCAAGTAAATATATAAAATATAATGAAAATTATATTCATAAATATATAATAATTATTGGCGCTAACATAACGGTGGCAGTAAATACATATTATTAGTAATCATTCAATATTTTTATTATGTTATATGTGAATTGTATTTTAGTTTTAAATATAAATATTAACATATAAGCAAAATTTGATGTAATAACAAATATTATATTAATATACAAAATAATGTTAATGATGATGATGATGATAATGGTTAACATCCACTAAGACCAATCTTTGGTCTAATGGACCTAAAGAAAAGAGTTATTTAATTTGATTTAAGATTTTATTCCTATGCTCAAAAAGCTTGGAGAGAAGCCTCCCGAGCTCACTATAATTTTGACATCTTAAAAGGCTAGGAAGGTTAGTATTGCAACAAATATTATGAAATTGAGCTCTAATGTGGTTGTACGCAGGGTACTCTAAGAGGAAGTGATTTTCATCCTCGATGTTCATATTCTCATAGATATGGCAGATCCTTTCCATCCATGGTGTTTTAGGAACTGTCCAATGACCTGTTTCACTATGGAGCTCATGAGAGTTCGTTCTAATCTTGGCTATATTAATTTTCTTCTTTGAGCTATTTAAAACAAAGAGATACTTTTGATCTTCTAAGGTGGGGTTGATGACCTCCTTATAATACCTTAATTTTCTTTTAGCTGCTAGATCTTTCTCACACCACTTTTTTTCTTTGAACTTAGAAGTAACAATTTTTTTAATGCTATTGATGTTTTGCAATGCAAAATTCTCATCAATCTCCCAATGGTTTAACCAAGCCCTGGTGTCTTTATACCAACCTCGTTTAAGCCTTAGATGGTTTTGGCTGGAATTTAAAACTAGCTTAGGAAGTCTATTGTCTCCTATGCTATTGAGCTTGTGCTTGTACAACAAAAGCCTAGTCATAGCTAGGCTCTCGATAGGGGAAAGACCCACTTCTATAAGGAGAATAGGATAGGGTGTATTTCTTTTAATTTTAAGGTTATACATTATAAAACGCTTCTGGATTTGCTCAATATTTCTCCAATATTCTCTAGAGATAGTGCAACCCCAAACCTCACATCCATATAAGATAACAAGAGTGACTAAAGTTTCAAAGAGGAAATTCTTTCTATCCCACGTTACGAGGTTTGTCATTTTACAATAATTTTCAAGACCAAAATAAGCTTTCCACCCCCCATTAATCATTTTCTGAATGCTATAGTTCCAGTTGAGCTTGTGATGAATATCAATTCCTAGGTACTTGTAAGAAGACACTTCCTCCAAGTTACTATTGTAATACATAAAATTAGCATAAGTGTCCTTCTTGGATTTGATAATCATAACTTTTGTTTTGTCATTGTTGATATACATACCCATGGTAGAGCAGAAATCCTTAAGAAGTCTAAGTTGCTTATCAAGATTAGATGGGCACCCTGTGAGAAGAGCAATATCATCAGCATAGAGAAGAAGGATGATGACTATCCCAGCTAAGATCGTGCCAACACATCGTGCTTCCTCTAAACAACCTTATAACTTGTCGATGTAAATGGAAAATAGGGTAGGGGAGAGGGGGAAACCTTGTTTAACTCCGATATTACACTTAATATCTTTCGAACACCCCTCATTTCTCTTTAACTTGGCAATTACATTCTCGTATAACCTTATAGTGGCCGCTCTTAGCTCGAAAGGAAAATTTAGCTCTTCTAATCTATTCCATAGGTTATTTCTAGGAACAATATCGAAAGCCTTTCCAAAGTCCACAAAGCAACAAAAGAGATTGGATTTATCATTGCGGCATTCTTTCACAATGATCCTAAGTGTAACGAGGTGGTTCGTTGTTAAGTGCTGCCTTCTAAAACCTGCTTGGCCTTTAGCCCACTTACCTTCACTTTCAAACCAAATGCTCAACTTCTTTTCCAAAATAATACCATATAACTTGGCTAAGAGAGGGATGATCATAATTGTTTGATAATTAGAGGGGTTATTTGTATCCCCACTTTTAAAAATTGGGATAATGAGGCTCTGAGTCCAACGTTTAGGGAACCCTTTCTTGACCGCTTGGTTGAAAAGCTTGTGGATATTATTATTTATATAGTTATTAATAATTAGAAATATTAGCTTTTAACAAAATATCCCTGCTAGTTATTAATGTGATGGGTGATGGATCCAAGTATATCAACCACATTGGTAAATATGGTTATAAATGTATTTTATATAGGCATATGTCAATTACATAGGTAAATGTGATTGTGCTAATTCTATGATTCACAGGGATCGTCACCGCCATCATGGAAAATTTTAGGGGCTAATATTCGCAAGTGGGCTAATTTTCCATGGTTTTTCCAAAAAAATGATTCGTCAATTTCCATTTTGTTATAAAAATGATTCACCCAAATTTTATAATATAAATTTATTTTACATTAAAAATCGCCAACATTATATATAGAGTATATATAATATCATTATAAATTTGATTAATTTTACAAATACATCAATAAACATTTTATAGTTTCCATATCAGGGACTAGTGAGATTCGCCAATTTTTTAAAGTTCAAGATAATTTTCCATCCTTAAAATTTTCCTTGCCTGCCATAATTCATGTTGTTCCCTCCATTCCAGCATTCCTGAGACTTTGGAACTTGTCGGAAACGTTCCAAATTTGTCGGGGACTCCATTGGGGACTTGGGGACTTCAAGACCGTCCCGTAGCCATCCCTCGAAAATTCGCAGAATTTTTTGGGACTTCAAAAAAAGTATCTCAATAAATTGAGGACTTCTGGAAGTCCCCAATAAAATTTGAATTCATAAGTTAAAAAAATATTAAAATATTCATTTTTATTAAAAAAAAAAAAAATTAAATAAAAATTAAATAAAATTCAAAATTTTAAATTAAAAAAATGTAAATTCCTAAATTACATTTACCCTAACCTAAAGGCTAACTCATATACCTATCAAACTTAAAACATTTAAGTTTACCGTTTTACGATTTGGCAGCTACACTAGTGACTATTATTTTAAAATTTTAATTTTTGTCATTTTGATTCTTGGACTATAGTTTATGACTATAATTTATAAATTTATAATCCATGGTTTTCTACTTCTAGACTCTTAATTTGAGATTTATATTTAAATTTTAATCAATTTTTCATATTTACATCTTTATTAAATTTTAGTACTATTTACTTTTACGCTTTAGCTGCTATTTAAATTTTGAAATGATTCATCATATAATATCAATGATCATAGAATGATTATGTAGATATTAGACAATAGTAAATTGTAGGTTGTAAGTTGTATGAAACTAATAGTGCTTCTTAAGTTATGTATAAATGACTAAATTTGTTTTTGTGATGCACAATTCTCAATGACTATTAAATATTATTAGACTATTAGTATTGGTCTTTAGATTTATCATTTTAGTAATTTATTTATTTTGATTCATGTTTAATTTTATTTAAATTTTAATTTTTTAATAAATAATAAATATAATAAATAGTTGCCTCACTTGCAGTCCCCAACTCGTTAATCCCTTGAAAATTTGAGAATACGCTCTAGCCGTCCCGAAAACTCGTCCCTGTTCCGATCCCTCGTCTCCACTGCCAACAACATAGGCTAATATATATGTTTTATGTTTTGTAGTGGTTTTGCTGTGAAACTCCACAACATGAAATGTTCTTACAATTTTACAATTTTAGCCTGAAAAGCCTGTCAAGGAAGTAGATTCAATGAAAATGCCTCCCAAGGGTGAATGTAGCAGTGGCACCTCAAAAGGTAGAATTAATTACAAGATAGGGTTTACTGATAATACGGATAAAAATTTCGTGTAGAAATTGGATACAACCAACGCCGAAATTTGTAACCTAGAGGAAGATTCAAAAAAGAAAGGGTATGATGTGTTTAGTACCCTCAAGGTGATGGTTAGAACAGATGATCCTCAAATCCATATGATGGCAGTTAAAGCCAATTAATATACTGTTATTATCTTTATAATACAGTGGTTTTTTTTCTCTGAAAAAAAAGGAACAGATGATTACTTGCAAAATTTAAGCGCTGAAGAAGTCAACCAACACAAAAAGTATAATTAAAATAATTAATAACTGATGCGACAGTTAATAAGGGTATTTTAGCGCATATTTCTATGCACTTTCTCACTACCTTGCTTCTCATGTGTTGTTAACGCCGAAGGCGTTCTATTGTGAGCATTTAGCTCACGACACTGTAGAGATTCGTCGTAAAACGACAAAACTCACCAAATCTCTACAGTGTTAGGCAGTTGTCTCCGTTGACTTCGACGTTTTCTTTTACATATTGATTTGCAAAATGCTAGTTATTTTCTGAGAAGTTTTACTTGTGGGAAGGTTCATTCCTTATTTCTATGTATTATCTCACCAGCCACCTTTTTATATGATTTCGTTTTCTCATAAGCTTTATTCATGTGGATTGCGTGAAGATAATAAACATACTTTCATCTAACCATACGCTTCAGTTTTTATGATATTCCAGGATTTTTCCAGTTTTATATATATATATATATATATATGGGAAAGAAAGAAAGAAATATATATGAACTTGTAAATTTGTTTTATATCATATCAAAAGTATAGTTAATTATCATATTTTAAATATAAAACATAAATAAAATAATATAGTGTAATTAAAATATTTTTATTGTATTTTTTTTTGAAAATTTAGAAAAATATATATAAATAAATTATGAATATATTAAATTATAATAATATATTTTTCAATCATATATATCTTTGATTTTCACTATGTCATTTTTATTGTCCATCAATAAATTTATTGACTATTTAATTGAACAATGTATAAAGTTATTTCAATTTTATTTTTGTAATATATATATATATATATATATATATATATATATATATATATATATATATATATATATATATATATATTATTTAGTATGGACTATTTTTCACAAGGAAGTATTAAATCTAATTATAATATTATATAATTTCTTTGCACTCTATAATCTAATTACTAACCATGGTGCTATTTTCATAATCAAACTTTCTTTAAAAATTTTCTTGAATAATATTTTGGAAGTATTTTAGCATTTTGTAACATAAATTATTAAAAAAAAAAAAAATGATGTGTGATTGTTAAATTTAATTCAGTAAGATTGAGTTAGAGGGCTTTGAGTTTACTTATGTATGTGTGATTACTAAATTTTAGCTATCGAGTTTAGTTATTTTTAGTTGCATTCAGTTAAGCCTGCCTCTAATTATTGATAGAGTCAGTTAAAGGTCAATTGTGCAGTGGGACAATATTCTAACTCAAAAATTTATTAGTTAATTGATTAATCAACACAAAATAGCTAGAGCATGCAGAGAATTTGAGTTCCTCAATTGAAGTGGAGATGAAAAGGAAGTGTAGCATGATGAAAAGGCAATGTAACATCTAGTCTTGAGTGTACATGTGTTGCATGCAATCACTAATCAATCCTTAGGAATTCCACAATCAATTTGGACGAAATTGCTAAATAATATAGGTCAATTTCCTCGAGATTTGTGCAAGGAAATAGGAGGCTTGATGAGCAAATATTTGACTAAGTGTTAGCCAGAGTTTCTAATTGAACAATGAGAATAATTATGCTTTTGCAGGTCGAGCTTATACCTGGAGTTAGCAATTGTAATAGCTTCTCTATTCAACTAATTAATGCAAAGAGACTTGAGGAGCTTTTTCCAATTAGGTCCCTCTAGAAATCACTATGTATTTGTGGTTTTTCTTATTGCATGTCTATTGATGTTCTAAATTGTGAATTTCATTCCACAAAACAGTAGAGTATAATTGTTTCTATTGTCTTTCGGTGTGAAATCTAAACAAAGTTATCGATCAAATATTATGTGGTACTCGTTTTTCAAGGTAGCAAAAAAACACCCTATTTTGAAAAGTTGTGATGCAAAATCGCCATTTTTTTTGGACCATAGTTTTGGCACTTTAAATTTTCTTTTGAATTTATTTATTTATTTTTAAATGTCATGATTTTCATGTAGATTATGAAAAGTGCTGATGCAGAATAACCTGTTTTTTTAGGATTTTTTTGGCACTTTAATTTTTTTTATTTATCAAGTATGAAAATTTGTTTTAAAATATTAGTGATTTCCATGCTAATTTTGAAAAATGTTGATGCAACATCAATGTTTTTTTGTTTAAAGTGGTGATTTTTATATTGGTAATAAAACATAAAAATAAAATGAGAACATATGACCAAAAAAAAAATAAAAACCTAAAAATAAATAAATAACTTGTAAAAATAAATAAATAAATAAATAAAAAGAGAAAAAAAAAATTACCCCAACATAAAAAAATTCATAAAAACATTTTTTTTTTATGTTATATAAAAAAAACAACATAATTAAAATAATTAAAATATTAAAATAAAAATAACTAAAAATTTAGAATTTTAAATAAAAAATAAAAAAAGAAAAGAAAAATTAAATATATATATCTATATATATATATATATATATATATATGATCCAGGTGGATATTGGTAGTCACCCGCCTATTCCACTTGGGGCCCCATCATTGTCTCTTTTAGTTTCTCAGTTTTAGCACAACTTACTATTTTTAGCAGTTTTTCGGGTTCTGAACTTCCGGAGCCGTTTTCAGACCCTAAATGACGTTTTTTGGTAAAACAGGGAGCAACATGGATCCATGGACTAATGTTGCTCACCCAAAATTTGTAGTCCTCGGATAGATCTTTCTAACGAGGTATGGTACGCGTCAAACAGAGATCGTATGCCAAAGTTATGTCCCCGGGAAGTTGAAACACCAATTTACCCAAACGAGACCCATAGTTTTGGCGCTTCATCTCCTAGGGTTAGGGTTTTGGCTGTTTAGGATTTCCCATTGTTTCTAAATAATAAATAGGCCCTTGAGCCTCATTGTAACTCAGTTCAGAGGCCTGTAGCCGCCACATCTCTTCTCAGAGATAGCTACTAGCGCCCTAGCTAGTTTTATTTCCATTTTTTCTGTAAGCAAATTTCAGTTCTTTGATATTAATGAAATGAAGTGTTATTTCTGCTGCATCTTTGTATTTATGGTTATATGTTTATTCTGTTGTGTTCCTGCATAAATCTGGATATATATATATATAATTTTTTTAATTAAATTAAAAAAATAGTCACGGGGCTCGGCTGCTGGGTGGGTGGTTTTTGGCAGCTCCCTTGCCCAATGTCTCTTGTAGTGGCAGAGGTTGATTCCCGTGACTATTTTTTTATTTTTAAAAATTTAATAAAAAAATTAAAAAAATTATTTATTTTTATTTTATTTTAAAAAAAAATGAATTTATAAATGAATTTATTTTTAATTTAATTTATATTTTTAAATTTATTTGTTTTTTTAATTTTAATTTAATTTTAATTTTAATAAATGGTTTTATTATCCCTATTTTTAAGAGTGGGGATACAAATAACCCCTCTAATTATTGAAGAATTATGATCAGCCCTCTCTTAGCCAAGTTATATGGTATTATTTTGGAAAAGAAGTTGAGCATTTGGCATGAAAGTGAAGGTAAGCAGGCTAAAGGCCAAGCGGGTTTTAGAAGGTAGCACTCAACAACGGACCACCTCGTTACACTTAGGATCATTGTGGAGGAATTCTGCAATGATAAATCCAATCTCTTCTATTGCTTTGTGGACTTAGAAAGGCTTTCGATACGGTTCCTAGAAATAACCCATGGAATAGATTAGAAGAGCTAAATTTTACTTTCGAGATAAGAGCGGCCGCTATAAGGTTATACGAGAATGTAATTGCCAAGTTAAAGAGCAATGAGGGGTGGTCGAAAGATATTAAGTGTAATATCAGAGTTAAACAAGGTTGCCCCTTCTCTCCTACCCCATTTAGCATTTACATTGACGAGCTAAAAGGTTGTTTAGAGGAAGCAGGATGTGCTGGCACGATCTTAGCTGGGATAGTCATCATCCTTCTTCTCTATGCTGATGATATTTTTCTTCTCACAAGGTGCCCATCTGATCTTGATAAGCAAATTAGACTTCTTAAGGATTTTTGCTCTACCATGGGTATGTCTGTTAACACTGACAAAACAAAAGTTATGATTATCAAATCCAAGAAGGACACTTACGCTAATTTTATGTATGACAATTTAGTAACTTGGAGGAAGCGTCTTCTTACAAGTACCTAGGAATTGATATTCATCACAATCTCAACTAGAACTATAGCATTCAGAAAAGGATTAATGGGGGTTGGAAAGCTTATTTTGGTCTTGAAAATAATTGTAAAATGACAAACCTCGTAATGTGGGATAGAAAGAAGTTTCTCTTTGAAACTTTAGTCACTCCTGTTATCTTATATGGATGTGAGGTTTGGGGTTACAACATCTCTAGAGAATCCTGGAGAAAGATTGAGAAAATCCAGAAGCATTTTATAACGTATAACCTTAAAATTAAAAGAAATACACCCTATCCTATTCTCCTTATAGAAGTGGATATTTCCCCTATCGAGAGCCTAGCTATGACTAGGCTTTTGTTGTACAAGCACAAGCTCAATAGCATAGGAGACCATAGAATTCCTAAGCTAGCTTTAAATTTCAGCCAAAACTACCTAAGGCTTAAACGAGGTTGGTATAAAGACACCAGGGCCTGGCTAAACCATTGGGAGATCGACGAGAATGTTGCATTGCAAAACATTAATAACATTAAAAAAAATGTTACTTCTAAGTTCAAATAAAAAATGTGGTGTGAGAAAGATCTAGCAGCTAAAAGAAAATTAAGGTATTATAAGGAGGTCATCAACCCCACCTTAGAAGATCAAAAGTATCTCTCTATTTTAACTAGCTCAAAGAAGAAAATTAATATAGCCAAGATTAGAACGAACTCTCATGAGCTCCATAATGAAACAGGTCGTTGGATAGTTCCTAAAACACCATGGATGGAAAGGATCTGCCATCTCTGTGATAATATGAACATCGAGGATGAAAATCACTTCTTCTTAGAGTGCCCCGCGTACAACTACATTAGAGCTCAATTTCATAATCTTTGTTTCAATACTAACCTTCCTAGCCTTTTAAGATTTCAAAATTATAGTGAGCTTGGGAGGCTTCTCTCCAAGATTTTTGAGCGTAGGAATAAAATCTTAAATCAAATTAAATAACTCTTTTCCTTAGGTCCGATAGACCAAAGATTGGTCTCAGTTGACGTTAACCATCATCATCATCATCATCATCAAAAAACATATTATTATTATACTTATTAATAATAATGAAATTATGTCAATTATTGTTAATTAATTATCATTATTATTATAATTATAAAATAATAATTATTATTGCTCATTAATCACTATTATTATTATTAATTTTAATTAAATTTGATTTAATTTTAAAATAATAATAAATAATATTAATTATTAATAATCAATAAATAAATTTCATATCATTATTAATATTAATATGAATACAAATTAATAATAAAAATTAAATTTAATATCACTATTAATGAAAAATAATAAATTAATAATAATAATAATAAATTAATATTTATCATTAATAATAATAATAATATCCATGGGATGAGGGCTGGTTGGTGATTGAGTGTTCTGTTAAGGCACTTATTTGTAAAGGTCACCGGTTCAAACCCCGTGGGGTGCCCATCATAAATAAGCCTGTGAAAATTACTTGGCATTGTTGGCGGGGAATGATGCTGGCCACGGGGGTTTTTATTGGCAGTAGCATGATGTGATCTTGGGTGGCAACTATGATTGTATGGTTCTCGTTACCGGTTTCCCTCCTCATAATAATAATAATAATAATAATTTTTTGAGAATATGAACATTGAGGATGAAAATCACTTCCTCTTAGAGTGCCCTGCGTACACCCACATTAGATCTCAGTTTCATAATCTTTGTTGCAATACCGACCTTCCTAGACTTCTAACATGTCAAAATTACAGTGAGCTTGGAACGCTTTTCTCCAAGCTCTTTGAGCATAGGAGTACAATTTTAAAACAAACTAAATAATTCGTTTCTTTAGGTCCAATAGACCAAAGTTTGGTCTAAGTGAACGTTAACCATCATCATCATCATCATCATCATATATATATATATATATTTATTATTTTAAAATTTTAATTTTAATTTTCTTTTAAATTTATTTTTTATTTTTTATTTTAATTTCTAAATTTTATTTATTTTTTACTTTAGTATTTTAATTTTTTTTAAATTTTAAGTAATTTTAAATTTTATTTTATCATTTTTTAATTATGTGGTTTATTATTATTATTATAACTTAAAAAAAATGTTTTTGCTTTTATTTTTTTGGGTAATTTTTTATTTTTTTCTTTAAATTGTGTGTTTTTTTGAATTTTTTCCTTTTTAATTTTTATTTATTTATTTATTTTATTATTAATTTTTTTTTAGAAGTGATATTTTATCTTTAATACCATGCTTAAAAATCGTTGGAATTTTATTTTCATAAAGGTGATATTTTATCTTTAATGTCATCCTTCGTTTTTTAAGGCTTTTCATAGACATGATATTTGATCTTTAATACTATGTCTAAAAATTGTTGAAATTTTAAGACTTTCGATATTTTATCTTTAATGCCATGTTTATCGTTGAAATTTTAAGGCTTTTCAGGGTCATGCTATTTTATCTTTAATGTCATTATTAAAAATTGTTGACAATTTACCTAAAAAAGAAAAAGACGTTATTCCAACATCAACACTTTTCATTTTCAAGGTGTTGTTTGCATACAAAAAAGTGACGACGTTATTCTAGCATTAACACTTTTCATTTTTATGCTTTTTTTCATTTTTTGCACACAAAAAATTGGCAACGTTATTCCAGCATCAACACTTTTTATTTTCAGGTTGTTTTTTGCACAAAAAAATTTAGCTTTTACTTCCATTTTTAAAAAATGTTGAAAATTTACCCCAAAGAAAAGGTTATTCCAGAATACAACTTTTTGTTTTCAAGTTGTTTTTTCATGGTTTTTTGATTTTTTTTTGGTTAGAGTTCTCGTTTTGAAGTAATAGTTATTGTTTGATCGGTAACCTTATTTCTAGAGCAGTTGCAATTTCTAACAATTTTTTACATGGTATCAGAGCCCTGAAATCACATTAGAACTAGTATTTCGAACTTGTCTCTCAAGAATTTCGATTTTGCAGCTTAGTGCAACAGCTCTTTCTTTAGGATCGAGAGAATGTATTTCAACGGATTGAGATTGGAGTATGCCCTCGAGGGTAGCTCAAATTTCCTAGTCTGGAAGGATAGAATGGAAGAAGTGCTTGATGAAAAAGGTGTGTTAGAATATACTAAAACTAATATTTCAAAACCCCAGCAGTCGAAGGCACAAAAATTAGCCCATTGGAAGAAGGATGTTGCAAAGGCCAAGAGAATTCTTCTGGAAGGTGTGAGGGACCATGTGATCTCAAATCTCCATGAAAAAGAGACACCATTTTCTATGTGGAAGAAACTGAGTTAGCTATTCGAAAATAACAGTGACCCTAGAAAATTCGCCCTGAAGGAAAAACTTCAAAACATTAGAATGCAAAAGAATGGTACTATTATGTAATATCTCTCTAGATTTACACAAGTTTAGGATGAGTTTGGAGGGGTT
The DNA here is from genome assembly GCA_034641835.2 of Pinus albicaulis. NCBI lineage: Eukaryota > Viridiplantae > Streptophyta > Pinopsida > Pinales > Pinaceae > Pinus > Pinus albicaulis. The sequence continues at coordinate 966,718,919 of CM076577.1, forward strand.
TGGGTGAATGTTGTAGAAGATGACCTGGCGAGCCTAACTCTTCTAGGCCATCCAAAATCCTGGCACAACTACCAGTATTTTGTGAAAGGAAGGATAAAATTACTGAATTGGGAAAGTTTGTGGTATAATTTGGTTCAAGAAGAGTTCGGGAGAAATACTAGAGATGGAACTTCATCTAGGAATAGGATGAAGAGAAATTTTCCTTGTTTGGAAAAGGAAAGAAAAACTAGAGCGATCCTTACTCCATACCTTCTATAATGGAAAGAAGAAATACTTGAGCAAGATCAAGTGCTTCCATAGCCACGAGTCTGGGCACCACGCAACAAAATGTCCACGCAAGAAGTCTACCAAGAAGCATGCAGGAGGAGAAATGGGTGAAGCACTGGACTAACAATTCGAATTAGAATTCACCCTAATAGAATGCATTGCTAACACTGTTATGGGGAGTGTGTGGTACCTTGATTCTGGTGCCTTGTTCCATATGATAAGGTGTAAGGAGTTTTTCAGTAGCCTGGAGGAGAAGGACCTACATATGCCTATCGAAATGGGGGATGATGGAAGGTACAATGTTACAGGGGATTGGTACTGTCACCTTTGAGAGGGATAAAACCACTCCTCTTTGTCTCAAAGATGTTATGTTTGTACTTGGGCTAACAAGGAACCTGATATCTGTAGAAGTATTGGAGGATTGTGGCTATGATGTTATTTTTAGTAAAGGGAAAGCCTTTTTGAGACACATAGCTACCTGGAAAGTGAAGCAAATTGGGATACGAGTGAAGAACTTATACAAACTTAAGGTGGGAGATTGCGCTGCATTGAGCAAAAAAGATGATAAAGTGCAGAGTAGAGATGTTGGAGAAATTTGGCACAAGAGATTGGGTCATCTACACCATGGTTCCTTAAATATCATGCAACAAATTACCACTGGCATCCCTAAAGACTCCCTTGACCAGCAAAATGTCAAGGGCTGCACATTAGGGAAATATGTTAATCCCACTTTCCATGACCAAGAGAGCATAGTAGATGCAATTTTGGAGCAAGTCTACTTTGATGTTTGTGGACCCTTTTCTACAGCCTCCACAATGAAACATAAGTACTACGTTATTTTTATTGATGATTTCTCTAAAAAATGTTGGATCTTCTTCATGCAGAAGAAGGATGAAGTTTTCTCAAAGTTTTTTGAGTTCAAGACATTAGTGGAGAAGGATATTGAGAAGAAGGTGAATGCTCGTAGGAGCAAAAATGGAGGTGAATTTGTTTCAAAATCCTTCAAATATTTTTGTGCAAAAGAAGGTATTCAAAGATAGATGACAATGTAGAAATTACACCAATGGATTCAATCTGATCATGCAATCTACTAAAACAAAATAATGAATCCTTCTTCAATATTTGTGGAATATAAATCACGATCGCTCAATTACATGCAAGTAAGAGAAATAAGTAAATCAATCGCAAAACACAAGATTTTCCTGGGGAATGAAACTGCTCAAAACCCCTCCATATTTATTGTATAATCAACCTAGGAATCATGAAAAAATACAATGAATGTGTGCTCACCACAACCTCATATACTCTACTAATTGTCTCACATTGATCTAGGAAAAATTGGACCAACACATAGCCAATTTCCTACCCACCTTCTACCCACCTTCAACCCGCCTTTCTCATGCAATCCCTAGGAAAAATAATTCCTATTAAACAAGAATTCCAACCTTCCTTGACTGTGCAATCCATCATGGGCTTCATGTGGCTTTATAACTACATCTGGGAAATTTTCTAATAATACAACGGATAGTTTACTTGCCTTTAACCTTTGTCTCAACTGGGTTGTCATCAGAATTGACATGCATGCAACTATTAATAGTGAATCATCAGTTACTTGGTAGATCACTACTTGTGAATTAAATATATTTTAATTCCCTTGATCTTCCACTAGCTCATCAATCTGTTAGAACTAGTTAAACTGATTTTAACTTAATTAATTTGAGTTAAATGATTGCACTCACACCACACTAGTGCTAAAACTGCAATTGGACACTGTAAATAATAGAATCACTCTACATGCCTATCCTTTGACCCTCAACTTGAAATTCTTGAGCTAACTAAGTCTATCACACTTAGTTAACTATTGCAATTTGTTATGAGATAAGATTACAATTTATTTAAAAATTGGTCACCCACATTAGCACTAATGTGTCACTAAATTCCTAAGTCATGTGTGACCTGGAATCCCACACTATTATGTGGTGCATTTTCTTGTTGAATTTCAACACTCCCTCTCAACAAGAAAGGAATTATCTGCTACCCCGATCCTGCCTCTGTGGTATTTGAATTTTCTCTTCGCAAGCGCCTTCATCAAGATATTTGCATCCTGATCCTCCATGGGAATGCACTGCAACAACATAATGCGCCTATGAATACAATATTTGAGATGGTGGTAACGGATGTCAATATGCTTGGACCTGTCATGGAATACTAGATTAACTGAGAGTTTTATGCAACTTTGATTATCAAAATGTATCACCGTCAGATCCATCTGATGACCAAAAAAGCCAGCAAGTATCTTCCTCATCCAGATGGCCTCACATGCAGCAAGACTAGTTACCATGTACTCTGCCTCGGCTGAACTGAGTGAAACTGATCTCTGCTTCCTTCTATACCAAGAAACTGTTGTTGATCCTATGTTGAAGATGCCCCCTAATGTGCTATTCCTGTATGATGGACTACCTGCCCAATCTGCATCGGTGAAGCCTTGAAGCTTAAATCCCTCTGTCTTTCTGTACCATAATCCATACTCTGTAGTGCCCCTGAGGTATCTCAAAACATGCTTCCCCACCTTCCAAAAGAGCTTAGTAGGCTTAACCATATCTTGACTAAGTTGGTTAATTGCGTAGCATATGTCTAGTCATGTGTTCACCGAATATGTAAGTGAGCCCACAAGTTTCCTGTAAACAGTAGCATCCAATACCTCACCTGAAGTAGCATCTCCTTCCTCCAGTTACCTTCAACAAGAGTCTCAATGGGTTTGTTGCCCTCCATATGGAACTTCCTCAGAATCTCCAAGGCATACTTGCCTTGAGATACAAATAGCTCCCCATATCTTTGCCATATTTCCAATCCAAGGAAATAATGCAAGAACCCCATGTCCTTCATCTCAAACTCTCTTGCAAGATCCTCTTTGCAAGAAGTTATGAGCTGCTCATCATCTATCAGTATAATATGATAATATAAAGTACAATAATCAAAATCTTACCATCAACCACAATATGATATAGGTTCGCATCCACTTCACTCTTTTTGAAGCCCAACCCGGTGAAATAGATGTCGATCCTGGTGTAGTAAGCACGAGGTGCTTGCTTCAGCCCATACAGTGCTCTCTTGAGTTTTCACACATGCAACTCCCTGTCAAAGGTCTCAAAACCTTCTGGCTTCTTAATGTACACTTCTTCCTCAATAACTCCATTAAGAAAGGTTGTCTTTACATGCATATGATGTATCTACCACCCCATTTGCGCTGAGAGTGCAAGGATGGATCTATTCGATGAGTACCTTGCAACCGGTGCAAAAGTCTCCTCATAGTCAATCCCCTCTGCCTGTGAGAATCCTCGAGCCAAAAATCTAGCCTTGTATTTCTCCACACTACCATCTGATGCTTGCTTCACCTTGTAAATCCACATGGATCCAACCACTGACTTCCCCACTGGTCTTGGGACCACTTCCCATGCACTATTTCTAATAATGGAGTCATACTCCTCAACCATGGCATCAACCCATGCTGGCTACTGCACTGCTTCCTCAAAAGAGGATGGTTCTGTCACAATACACTTGCTCATAAGAGCCATGTATCCAGTATACATGTCTGGGGACATTCTCTTCCTGCGCTGTGATGTAGGTGCACCTACATGCTCTATCGCATCTAACATCAATCTGTCAGCTTCTCTGGTGCGCTTCCTACCCTTTCTAGTGGATGGGTTTGCATGAGTGGTTTCTTCCACTCCATGATCCTCTGCTTGTGGCTGCACGACATCTTGAGGTTCATCCTTTGGAACTAAGAGTTCCTCATCTGCATGCAAGTCAAGCTCCCTCTCAAGGGAGAATCACATGGCTTTCTCCTCATCAAATTTAACATCTCCCTTGACAATTGTCATCTTGTTAGCAGAAAAGTACACCCGATAGTTATTGGGAGTGTCAGTGTACCCCACAAATATCCCAACCTCTGTTTCTGGTTCTAGCTTCTTCCTGTCATCTTTGGTCACATGGAAATATATAGATGAGCCAAACATTTTAAAATATGAAACATCCAGTTTCTTACCTGAAAAAGACTCCTCTGGTGTAATCATGCCAATTATCTGATGAGGAATACGGTTTTGCACAAATACCATTGTGTTTCATGCATCTACCCACATATTCAATAGTAGGCCCTGATCATGTAACATAGCTCGTGATGCTCCCACAATTGTTCTATTCTTTCTTTTTGCAGCCCCATTCTATTGTGGGTTATGAGGTGCAATCAATTCTCTCTGAATTCATTTTTTGCAACAAAAGTCCTTGAATTAATTAGAGATATACTCACCACCATTGTCGCTCCTTAGAGCCTTCACCTTATTCCTTCTATCTTTCTCTACCAGTGCTTTGAACTCACAAAACTTGGAGAACGTCTAAGCTTTCTTCTGCAGAAAGAAGATCCAACACTTTCTAGAAAAATCATCAACAAAAGTCACATAATACTCGTGCTTTGTTGTGGGAGGTGTAGAAAATGGTCCACAGATGTCTGAGTGAACTCTCTCAAGGATTGTCGCTACTCGGTTCTCCTTCTCATGAAAAGTGACTTTAGTATACTTCCCCATGGTACATCCCTTTCATGTGTCTATCCATGCAAGAGTACCCTTTGGAAGACCTATAGAAAACTGTTGCATGATCCTCAAAGCACTGTGGTGTAGATGGCCTAATCTCCTATTGCATAACTCACCTGTATCCTGGCTCACCACCTTCCCTGCTTTACTGCTCAATGTTGCACAACCATCTACATCAATTTTGTAGAGGTCCTTCACAAAAACCCCAATCTTCTTTACCTGACCTGTGGCTTTGTGATGAAGGAACACCTTTCCTTGACTGAAAATGACATCATATCCAAGATCCTCCAACATAGAAACTGAAACTAAATTATTTTTCAATCCTAGTACCTCCCATCATCACTCATCTCGATGTGCATATGAAGATCCTTCTCCTCCAAGCTACTAAAGAGTTCTTTGTTTCTTGTCATGTGGAAAGATTCCCTAATATTCAAGTACCACATATATCCCATCACAGTTGACGCCATACATCCGATGAGAGAGAAGTCCAACTCAAACTGTGAGGCCAAAGCTTCACCCGCTGCAGCTCCCAGAGCCTTCTTGTTCTTCTTCTTCTTTTTTGGAAAACTTGTGGCATAGTGTCCATGATCATGACAATGAAAACATTTCACCATTAACATGTCATGGTTCTTGCCTTATTTTCTGGTCTCAGATTTGGAATACGAATTCTTCCCCTTCCCCTTCTTTTCCATACCATCCAAGGAACAATTTTCCTCATCATCAGTCTTGGATGAGGATCCATCCCTGGTATTCCGCTGAAACTCTTCTTGTACCAAATATGACCATAGTCGCTCTTAATCTGGTAACTTCTCCCTCCCATTCACAGAGTCTTGGTAACTATTCCAACTCTTGGTAACACCTAGAAGTTCTAGGCTCACCAAGTCATCATCAACTACAGTAATCCCAACACTTCCAAGCTCATCTCGACATTGAGTGAACTTGGTCAAGTATTTCTAGATTTTGTCGCCCTTCTCCATTTTGATTTTCCTAAGCTTGTCCTTGAGTGCCAATTTTCTGTGGTCACTACTACTTTGAAACATATCTGTCAAGGCCTTCCACATAGCATATGGAGTTTCCTTTCCATGGAGACTCAGGACAATATGATCTCATTAGAGAAATTTTGAGGTCTAAAATGGGCCTCCTAAGAAAAATGTACAACCAAAATAAACTTTATAAGAACCAATAGGATTCAAGATGATGATGTCAACCATGGGGAATGATTTTCCATTTATTGGTTAAAAAAGTAAAATGATTAAAAAATAATAAAATAATAAAACTACTTTTTCAACTTGTATTTTCAACTTATCTCCCTAATTTTTTACTCAAATTTCGAGCAGGAGTACTCGTTGGATGAAAAATTCAATTTCTCATCCAAGGAGTACCCATGTTGCATACTTTCGATGGATCCTACTACATGAAAAATGAGAAATAAATGGAAAAATTTCATTGCAATCACGATTTTCATGTATTTCTCATTTTTCATGTAGCAGGGTCCATCGAAAGTATGCAACATGGGTACTCCTTGGATGAGGAATCAAATTTTGCATCCAACGAGTGTTCCTGCTTGAAATTTGAGTAAACTCATAGGGAGATAAGTTGAAAATATGAGTTGAAAAAGTAGTTTTTTCTTTTTTCCCTCTAAAATTTGATGATGTAATCTAATATTATTTTATAATTTCCTTAGGAGGCCCATTTTAGACCTCAAAATTCCCCTAATGCGAACTCCCTCTTACAATATCCTCCTCACCTTTGCTACCTTCTTCTACCATGCATCAAGAAGTTGAGCATCTGCTGCTGCGGGCTTGAGAATATCATTATCTATGAATTCCTTCAACCCATTGTCCTCCAACACTGCCTCCATCCTGTCCTTCCATGAAATATAATTCGAATTGCCCTCGAGTACATATTCGAGTCTCAAGCCATTGAAAGACGTCTTGATCCACTTCTAGCTCCAAAGAAAGTATCTACAAATTTGAATATTGCTCAACACAAACTCAATTTATTTTCCACTATTGTGATTCCTGGCACTTTGATACCATGTAGAAATTACACCAATGGATTCAATCTGATCATGCAATGTACTAAAACATGTTGAAAAATCAACAAGAAATGTGTGCCTAATTTAATTTTCCCTTAATTAAATTGGACAATAAAATGTAATCTTATCTCATAATCACTTGTAATAGTTAACTGAGTGTGATAAACTCAGTTAGCTCATGAATTTCGAGTTGAGAGTGGTTGGTGAGGCATGTAGAGTGATTCTATTAGTTATGGAGTTCAAGTTACAGTTAGTGCATTAGTTTAATGCATGAGAAATCAGTTAACTCAATTTATTGAGTTAAAATCAGTTGAACTAGTAGTAACTGTTTGTTGCACTAGTGAGATATCAAGTGAATTAAATCAAATTTAATTCACATGCAGTGATCTACCATGCAACTGATGATTTACTATTAATAGTTGCATGCATGTCAGTTGTAGTGGAGACCCAGTTGAGACAAAGGTTGAAGGGATGTTCACTATCAGTTGTATCATTAGTAGCCTTACCACATGCAGTAAGACAACCATAGGATTTCCCATGAGAATTGCGCAATTTTGGAAATCTGAATTTCATAAAGAATAGGGATTTCATTCCACATGAATTGTGCAAGCAAGGCAAGATGAGTAGAGGCTGAAAATTGGCCAAGTGTTGGTCGATTTTGTCTAGATAAGTGTGAGATAGTTGTGAGAGTGCAGGAGACTCTTGTGAGAAGAGTGCATTATAATTGTTTCATGATTCCTTGGTGAAAATACAATAGAAGATAGAGGGGTTTTAAGCAGTAAGGTTTCCCTGGGAAAATATCTGTGTTGTGGTTTGATTTTCTTCTTTCTTTACTTGTTGTGATTGGCGATCGTGTTTATTTTCCACAATTGAATTGTAGAAGGATTAAGTATCTTGCTTTAGTGCATTGCTTGATCGGATTGAATCCATTGGAATACATATTGTTTTTGTAATTTATACATGGTATTAAAGTGCAGGAAATCACTACAGTGGAGAAGAAATTAAGTTTGTGACTGAATAACATTCGAATTTGCAAAAGTATTCTTTGGTGCGACAGGTGGATTAGGATCAAGATGGCTTTCATTGGCTTGAGATTGGAGTATGCACTCAAGGGAAATTATAACTATATTGCGTGGAAATATAGGATGGAGGCAGTTCTAGAGGACAACAAGTTGAAAGAATTCATTGATAATGAAATTCCCAAACCCACAATAGCAGATGCCGCTCTTCTTGATGCTTTGAAAAAGAAGGTAGCAAAGGCGAGGAGGATCTTACTGGAGGGAGTACGAGACCACATTGTCTCAAGTCTCCATGGAAAAGTGACTCCATATGCAATGTGGAAGGCTTTGATAGATCTGTTTTAGAGTAGCAGTGACCAAAAAAAATTGGCACTGAAAGACAAGCTCAGGAAAATCAAAATGGAGAAAGGCCACACTATTCCGAAATATTTAACCAAGTTTTTCCAATGTCGAGAAGAGTTTGGGAGCGATGGAATTACTGTCGCGGATGATTACTTGGTGAGCCTAGCTCTTCTAGGCCTTCCCAAGAGTTGGCATAGTTATCAAGACTCTGTCAATGGGAGGGAGAAGCTGCCAGATTGGGAATGACTTTGGTTAGATTTGGTGCAAGAAGAATTCAGGCTAAATACCAGGGAATCTCAAGGAAAATTTTAAGGATGGAATTTTATTTTAGAGTTTAGAAAACTTGGTGAATCTCACTAGTACATAATATGCAATTTTTAAAATGTTTGGAAATTTTCTTGTAAAAGTATTCAAATTTCTAATAATTTTATATAGTCTCTATATAAAATTTTGGCGAATTTTAAGGTAAAACAATTTTATAATATAAAATTTGGGCGAATAATTTTTAGAAAAAATGGAAATTAACCAATATTTTTTTGGGAAAAAGCATGGAAAATTATCCCACTGGCGAATATTAGCCCCTAAAATTTTCCATGCCAGGGATGGATCTTCATCTAAGATGGATGATGAAGAAAATTTTTCCTTGGCTGTTAAGGAAAAGAAGGGGAAGGGAAAGAAATCCTATTCCAAATCTGAGATCGGTAAAGAAGGAAAGAAGCGCGACATGTCTAGAGTGAAGTGTTTTCAATGTTGCAAGCATGGAAATTATGCCACTAATTTTCCACAAAAGAAGAAGAACAAGAAGGCGTCATGATCTACAGCCGGTGAGGCTTTGGCCTCACAATTTGAGTTGGACTTCTCGTTCATCGCATGCATGTTGTCAAGTGCGATGGGATCAGTGTGGTACTTGGATAGTGGTGCATCTTTCCACATGACGAGAGAAAAAAAGCTTTTCAGTAGCTTCGAGGAGAAGTACCTCCATATTCATATCAAAATGGGTGATGACGGGAGGTACAATGCTACCGAGATTGGTACAGTTACCTTCCAGAGATAGTCAGGTAAATCCTTCTTATTAAAATATGTAATGCATGTACTAGGCTTGAAAATTAATTTAGTTTCGGTTGCAATGTTGGAGGATAGAGGTTATGATGTGGTTTTCAGTGAAGAAAAATATTTCCATCGACACAAAGCCACAAGACAAGCTAAGAAGACTGGGATTCATGTGAAGAATCTCTACAAACTTGAGGTAGATGGCTACGCAACATTGATGGGTAAGGCAGACAAATTGGTGATTCGGGATGAGGGTGAGTTATGGCACATGAGATTGGGCCATCTACACCACAGTGCCTTGAAGGTCATGTAGCATATTTCTACGTGGCTTCCAAAGGGTACTCTTGCGCAGATAGATACATGAAAGGGATGTACCATGGGGAAGTATGCAAAGGCCACTTTTCATGAGAAGGAGAATCGAGCAGTAGGAATCCTTGAGAGAGAGCAATAGGAATACAATTTCGACAACAAAGCACATGTATTATGTGATCTTTGTTGATGATTTTTCTAGAAAGTGTTGGATCTACTTCATGCAGAAGAAAGATCAGATGTTCTCAAAATTTTGTGAGTTAAAAGCATTGGTGGAGAAAGACACGGGGATGCATGTGAAGGCTCTTAGGAGTGAAAATGGTGGTGAGTACATCTCCAATGAATTCAAGAACTTCTGTAGCAAAGAAGGAATTCAGAGAGAGTTGATTGCACCTCATAACCCACAACAGAATGGGGTTGTAGAAAGAAAGAATATAACAATTGTGGGTGCGGCATGAACGACGTTGCATGATCAGGGCCTATCGTTTCATATGTGGGCATAGGCATACAACACAATGGTATTTGTGCAAAACCATAGTCCTCATCGGATACTTGGCATGAGTACACCAGAGGAGGCTTTTTCTCGTAAGAAACCCGATGTTTCATATTTTAAACTTTTTGGCTCATCTGTCTATTGCCATGTGACCAAAGATTCTAAGAAGAAGCTAGAACCAACAGCTGTGATTGGGATATTTTTGGGGTAAACTGATACTCCCCAAAACTATCAGGTGTATTTTGCAAACATCAGGATGAATGTTGTGAGACAAGATATAAAATTTGATGAGGAGAAAGCCAAGTGATTGTGCCTTGAGAGGGAGATGGATTTGCATGCAGATGAGGAACTCTTGGTTCCAAAGAATGAACCTGAAGATGTGGAGCAGCCACATGAGAAGGATCATGGAGTGGCAGAAAACACTCATGTAGATCCATGGCATCCACCAGACATAATAGAAGGTGCACCATGGAAGCTGTTAGATTAAGACTTGATGCGATAGAGCATGTAGGAGCACCTACTTCACTGCGCAGATAGAGACAGTCTCCAGACAGGTTTATTGGATACATGGCTCTTATGAGCAAGTGTATTGTGAAATAACCATCCTCCTTTGAGGAATTAGTGTAGAAACCAATTTGGGTTGACTCCATGGTTGAGGAGTATGGCTCCATTGTCAAGAAAAGTGCATGGGAACTTGTCCCAAGACCAGTTGGAAAATCAATGGTTGGATCTATATGGATATATATGGTGAAGCAAGCGGCAGATGGGAGTGTGGAAAAGTACAAGGTTAGATTTGTATCCCAGGGATTCTCACAAGTTGAGGGGATTGAACGTGAGGAGACTTTCAAACTAGTTACAAGATACTCATCAATTAGATCTATCCTTGCACTTTCAGCACAGATGGGGTGGCAGATATATCAGATGGATGTGAAAATTGCATTTCTCAATGGAGTTATTGAGGAAGAGGTGTGCATAGAGCAGCCATAAGGTTTTGAGATCTTTGACAGAGAGTCACATGTGTGCTGACTCAAGAGAGCATTGTATGGGCTGAAACAAGCACCTTGTGCTTGGTACACCATGATTGATAGCTATTTCACCAGGTTGGGCTTCATGAAGAGTGAAGCGGATGAAAACCTGTACTAGATTGTGCTTGACGGTAAGCTCTTGATTATCATACTTTATGTTGATTATCTAATTTTGACAGGTGATGAAAAACTCATAACTTATTGCAAATAGGATATTGCAAGAGAGTTTAAGATGAAGGACATGGGACTCCTTCACTAATTCCGTCGTTTGGAAATATGGTAGCGGGATGGTGAGTTATTTGTTTCTCAAGGCAAGCGTGCCAAAGAGATTCTGAGTAAGTTTCACATGGAGAGTTGTAAACCCATGGAGACTCCTCTTCTAGGAAACTGGAGGAAGGAGGATGCTACGTTAGGTGAGGTAGTGGATGCTACTGTTTACAGACAGTTAGTAGGTTCATTGATGTACTTGGTGAACACCAGACTAGACATTTGCTACGCAGTTAACCAGCTGGGTCAAGCTATGGTTAAGTCGACCAAGATCTTTTTGAAGGCGGGGAAGCATGTATTGAGATATCTTAGGGGCACTACAGAGTATGGATTATGGTACAAACAGAAAGAGGGAGTGAAGCTTCAAATCTTCACCGATGCAGATTGGGTAGGCAGTCCATCAAACAGAAAGAGCACATTAGGAGGGATCTTCAGCATAGGATTGACAATAGTTTCTTGGTACAACATAAAGTAGAGATCTGTGGCACTCAGTTCAACCAAGGCAGAGTACATGGCAACAAGTCAGGCTTCATGTGAGTCCATCTAGATGAGGAAGATTTTGGTCAGTTTGTTTGGTTCTCAGATGGATCCGACGGTGATACATTGTGATAACCAAAGTTGCATTAAAATCTCATTTAATCCAGTATTTCATGATGGGTCCAAGCATATAGAAATCTGGTACCACCATCTCAGAGATTGTGTTTAGAGGTGCATTATGTTACTTTAGTACATTCCCACGAAAGATCAGGATGAAGATATTCTGACGAAGGCGCTCGCTAGGAGAAATTTGAATACCATAGAGGCAAGATCGGGGTAGCTGATAATCCCTTTCTTGTTGAGAGGGAGTGTTGAAAAGTCAACAATAAATGTGTGTCTAATTTAAATTTCCCTTACTTAAATTGGACAATAAAATGTAATCTTATCTCTTAATCACTTGTAATAGTTAAATGAGTGTGATAAACTTAGTTAGCTCATGAATTTCAAGTTGAGGGTGGTTGGTGAGGCATGCAGAGTGATTCTATTAGTATGGAGTTCGAGTTGCAGTTAGTGCATTAGTTTAATGCATGAGAAATCATTTAACTCAATTTATTGAGTTAAAATCAGTTGAACTAGTTGTAACTATTTGTTGTACTAGTGAGAGATCAAGTGAGTTAAATCATATTTAATTCACATGCAGTGATCTGCTATGAAACTGATGATTTACTATTAATAGCTGCATGCATGTCAGTTCCAGTGGATACCCATTTGAGACAAAGGTTAAAGGGATATTAACTATCAGTTGTATCATTAGTAGGCTTTCCGCATGCAGTAAGACAACCATAGGATTTCCCATGAGCATTACACGGTTTTGGAAGGATGAATTTCCTAAAGAATAGGGATTGCATTCCACATGAATTGTGGAAGCAAGGAAGGCTCAGCAGAGGCTAAAAATTGGCTAAGTGTTGGTCAATTTTGTCCGAATTAGTGTGAGACATTTGTGAGAGTGCAGGAGACTCTTGTGAGAAGAGGGCCTTGTAATTGTTTCATGATTCCCTGGTGAATATACAATAGAAGATAGAGGGGTTTTGAGCAATAATTTTTCCCCGAGAAAATATATGTATTGTGGTTTGATTTTCTTCTTTCTTTACTTGTTGTGATTGGCAATCATGTTTATTTTCCGCAATTGATTTGTAGAAGGATTCAATATCTTGCTTTAGTACATTGCTTGATCAGATTGAATCCATTAGAATACATATTGTTTGTATAATTTCTACAAAAAAAGATATTGAATCCTTCTACAATATTTTCGGAATATAAATCACAATCACTCAATCACATGCAAGTAAGAGAAAGAAGTAAATCAATCACACAACACAATATTTTCCTAGGGAAAGTAACTGCTCAAAACACCTCCATATTCATTGTATAATAAACCAAGGAATCATGAAAAAGTAAAATGCATGTGTGCTCACCACAACCTCATACACTCTACCAATTGTCTCACATTGATCTAGGAAAAATTGGACCAATAAATAGCCAATTTCCTTCTCATCGTCAGCCTTCCTTGATCACGCAATCCCTAGGCAAAATAATTCCTATTAAATAGGAATTCCAACCAGCTTCCTTGACTGTGCAATCCATCATGGGCTTCCTTTGGCTTTATAACTACACTTGGGCAATTTGCTAATAATACAACTGATAGTTTAATTTCCTTTAACCTTTGTCTCAACTAGGTTGTCATTAGAATTGACATGCATGCAACTATTAATGATGAATCATTAGTTACTTGTTAGATCACTAGTTGTGAATTAAATCTATTTTAATTCCCTCGATCTTCCACTAGCTCATCAATCAGTTAGAACTAGTTAAAATGATTTTAACTCAATTAAGTTGGGTTAAATGATTTCACTCGCACCACACTAGTGATACAACTGCAACTGGACCCTGTAAATACTAGAATCACTCTACATGACTATCCTTTGACCCTCGTCTCAAAATTCTTGATCTAACTAAGTCTATCACACTTAGTTAACTATTACAAGTTGTTATGAGATAAGATTACAATTTATTTTCTAATTTATTTAAAAATTATTCGCCCACATTAGCACTAATGTGTCACTAAATTCCTCACTCATGTGTGACCTGGAATCCCACACTAGTATGTGGTGCATTTTCTTGTTGAATTTCAATAGAAAAAACCCCATAACCCACAATAGAATAGCGTAGTTGAAAGGAAAAACATGAGCATAGTGGGAGTAGCAAGGGCCATGTTGCATGATCAGGGGTTGCCTTTACTTCTATGGGCGGAAGTATGCAACACTGCAGTCTACTTGCAAAACTGAATTCTGCATAAAATACTTGCCATGATCACACCAGAGGAAGCTTTCTCTGGGAGAAAGCCTAATGTGTCTCATTTTATAATTTTTGTAGCTTCAGTTTATTTTAATATCTCCAACGATTTTAGGAAGAAAATTGAGCCTATATTAGATTTGATAGTTTTTGTAGGATACACCGAAACTCCACATAATTATCGGGTGTGTTTAACTTCATTGAGGATGACAGTTGTGAGAAGAGATGTCAATTTCGATTAGGATAAGGCTACGATATGCTCTCTGGAATGAGATTTGAGTATCCCACAGAAGCAGGGGATTTTAGCTCTAAAGGAAAATCCTCAGGATGAGCTTTAGGAGGTTGTGGATTAGCCACATGGAATGGATCAAACATGAGGTAGAGTGGAGGCACCCACTTAACCAGAAAATTTGAGAGAAGGCAGAAAGAGAACCATATAAGCTAATAGATTGTTGCAGGATTCAAGGGAAAATGTGGGAGAACCCACATCAAAACGCAGGTAGAGGAGGTGACCTGATAGGTCTATTGGTTACATGGTTGTCATTACAGACCTTATTGAGGCAGAGCCTTATTAATTTGAGGAAGCAGTTTCTCAATCTGTTTGGGTTTATGCCATGATGGAAGAATATGAATCCATCATGAAGAAAAATGTATTGGAGGTGGTGCCGAGACCAGAAGGGAAATCAATGGTTGGTTTGGGATGGATCTACAAAGTGAAACATGCAGCTGACAAGAGCATCGATAAGTACAAGGCTAGATTTTTGGCCAAAGGATTTTGTTAGATAGGGGGAGTGGAATATGAGGAAATTTTCTCATCAGTTACAAGATATTCCTCAATCAGATCCATTCTATCATTGGTTGTGTAGATGGGGTGGAAAATCCACCAGATGGATGTGAAGACCATGTTTCTCAACGATGTTGTTGAGGAGGAAATTTACATAGAGCAGCCATAAGGAACTGAGACATATGATTGAGAGTTGCATAATTTTACACTCAAGAGAGCATTTCATGTTCTCAAACATGTGCCCCAAGCATGGTACACTCAGATCGAAAATTATCTTAGAGGATTTGGCTTCACCAAAAGTGAAGCAGATGTGAACCTCTATCACATTGTGGTAGATGGTAAGCTTCTTATTCTTGTTTTGTATGTTTATGATTTAATATTTATAGGTGATGAGAAGTTGATTTGCTCTTGCAAATAAGATCTTGCAAGGGAATTTGAGATGAAAGACATGGGCCTGATGCATCACTTCCTCAGTCTGGAAGTATGAGAAGGTGATGTTGAATTATTTGTATCTCAAGATAAGTATATTATCGATATACTTAAGAGATTTCACATCGAGAATTGTAAGCCCATGAGCACACCTCTAGTGACAAGCTGGAGAAAAGAGTATGCTTCTTCAAGTGAGGAATTTGATGCTACCATTTATAGGAATCTTGTGGGTTCACGGATGTATCTTGTGAACACACGACCTGACATGTGCTATGCATTAAACCATCATATCCAAGCTATGGTGAGGCCTACCAAGTTACATTGGAAGGAAACAAAGCATGTGTTATGGTACCCTAGAGGCATTATCCAATACAGATTATGGTATAGAAGGACAAAGGGAGTGAAGCTGCAACGCTTCACTGAAGCAGATTGGGAAGGGAGTCCATTTGACAGGAAAGGTACATCATGTGCTATCTTCAGCGTTGGGTTCGCAACAATTTCCTGGTACAACAAGAAGCAGAGGCCTCTGATACTCAGCTCAACAAAGGTTGAATACATGGCTACAAGTCAAGAAACATGTGAATTAATATATATGAGGAAAATACTTGTGGGACTATTCAGTTGGGAGATGGATCTGAAAATGATATATTGAGATAATCAGAGTTGCATTAAAATATCTAAGAATCCAATATTTCATGATAGGTCAAAGAACATTGATATATGGTATTATCATTTGTGGGGCTGTGTGCAGAGGAGAATTATGTTGCTAGCTTACATTCCAACTGAGTAGAAAGATGATAACATCTTGAAAAAATAATTTTCAAGAGGTAAATTCAAATTCCACAAGTGCAGGATAGGGGAGGTGGGAAATCCATTTCTTGCTAAGTGGGAGTGTTGAAAAAATGTAGCAAGAATGGCTCAATTTGACTTTAGCCTTGCCCAAATTAAGAAAATCGAATTTCCACATCAACGGGACAACTTACAAGAAAATAACTAGTGTGACATGGCTCTTGTCACTTAGTTAGCTCAGTAAATTCGAGTTAGAGTTCTTGGAGTGCAGTTATGCATGTGTGATTGCTAAATTTTAGTAATCTAGTTTAGATATATTCCTTTGAATTTAGTTAACTGACCTCTAACTATTGGTAGAGTTAGTCGAAGGTTAGTTGTGTAGTGGGACAACAGTCTAACTCAGAGATTTGTCAGTTAACTGATCAATCAACCAAAAATAGCTAGTGCATGCAGAGAATTTGAGTTTCTCAGCTGAAGTGCAGATGACTAGGAATAGTAAATCATCAATTTTAGATTAGTCTCGAGTGTACACGTGTTGCATGCAATCAATGATCAATCATTGGAAATTGTGCACTAATTTTGGAGGAAATTCCTAAATAAAAGGGGCCAATTTCCTCATGATATACGCAAGGAAATAGGAGGCTTTATGAGAAAATAATTGGCTAAGTGTTGGCGAGAGTTTGTAATTGAGAAATGAGAACAGTTATTATCTTGTAGGTTGAGATCAGAGTTGGAGCTAGGAATTGTAATAATTCCTTTATTCAATTTATTAATGAAAATAGGCTTGAGGGGTTTTCCTAGTTGGGTTATGTTAGCCACCCATAAATTCTGTCATATCAGGTGGTGGCTAAATGATGTTGGATAGCCTTCAAGAAACAATTTCATTGCTAAAAATTGCTGATGCTT
Source organism: Pinus albicaulis (assembly GCA_034641835.2). NCBI lineage: Eukaryota > Viridiplantae > Streptophyta > Pinopsida > Pinales > Pinaceae > Pinus > Pinus albicaulis. The sequence continues at coordinate 966,736,052 of CM076577.1, forward strand.
AAAGTCTTTTGATAATATCCTATCCTTTGGATAATCGTCACTGCTTTTCCCCTTTTCAAACTTAGAATTTCTGCTGTCATTACATGAAGAAAAACTGCTGCAAGCACCATTTCTCCCCTTTCCCCTTCTCCCAAAACTAACCTCATCTTTTCCTTTCCTTCTCCCATGAAATCCTTCATTTTCATGCCTTTCCCCCTTCCCCATTCATCAAAACCCCTTTGATAAGGTTTAAAAACTCCTTTTTTGCCTTATCGAAACCTTCAAAACCTTTGAAAAACATTGAAAAATGCCTAAAAACACATTTTCATACTATGGAATTAAGCCCCCTTGGGCTAAGTCTTTAACCCCCTCGGTCATATCATTTTCCATATAACCCCTGGCCCCACAGTTGGGCGCCAGGCCACGTTGAAATAAATATAATAAACCTTCATTTATATTAATTTTGCATTTTTATTATGACCTAAGGTTTCCTGCCGGTTTAAAATTCAAATCATTCTCCATTGCCCCGGTGGTCCCCATATTCCACTCGCCATTCCGAAAACTGTGTGGTATCTATCGCACCGCCTTTGGGTGACGACGGTTTTTTCCCGATCGCCAGCGATTCCACTCATCGATTGACGCGTGGCCTGGGCAATGTTCATAAAACCATTGTCCATCGTGCGTTAACGTTCGGACGTGGACCCCGCGTGATATCGCTGTACACCGTCCGATTTGGGGCAGGCCATCCAACGGCTATCGCTCACTAAAGATGCCCGACAGTTAATCAGGCTACGACGCGTCATTCAATAGATCTCCATCGTCGATCTGATCTGCAGATCGATGGCCCATATTCCATCGCCTTGATTCATCGCCCGGTCAAACATTTTTCGCTTTGACTCTCTGTTTCTGCTCCCGACTGTCGATCTCTGCGCGATCGATGGCTTTGATTTAAACAAATCTTCCGCCTTCTCCATCACTTATCCCGATCAATCCTGACCATTGGATGATGCCATCCAACGGCCACGCTTCCCCCACATGTCCTCCGCAGAAATAAACCTATATATGCAGGATTTTTTAATATTGGTTTGTATTTTGCAGGGTTTAAATGCTTTTCTCGCCATTTTTGAAGAAAATTCGAAGGCAGAGGATGACGATCTTCCTCCCTTCGATTCACCAAGGAAAATCATCACAGGGTGTTAAAAATATGTTTTCATCAATCGTTCATGAAGCATTGATGCCACATAACCCTGCGCAACCCTGTATATCAGCAAAAACCATGAATCAGGCGCAGTCAGAGAGTATCAGTGACGAAGACCAAAATTTATCAGAACAGAGGATTATAAGATAGATTTTGCGGGGATCACGGCTAAGAACAATTATCAAAAGCCTAATCCGCAAGTAAAACACAGTTTAAAGAAAATCTTAAGGGTTTTATCAACAGGAGCGCTTCCACCGCCACCTCTGTGGAAAATTGATTCTTCCCAGCTACTGAAATGCCACCTGTACCTCAGTGTTCAATCAGAGGCTGAATTTATTGGTCAGGACTGGATATCTGCCTCACAACACAGCCAAAAGGTAAATTCTGCAAGCAAATTAGTGACAAACATCTGCAGAGTTACTTCGACGCCACACAGAGCCTTAAAGGTCAACAAAAGCTCCCACCGAGCTTAAAATTTATGTAAAAACATTTAATACAGAGTACACCCATGTAAGTTTCTTCATTGAGCCCCTCAAAGGCCAAGAGGTCATTAAATCTGTATTAATTGTAATTGGAGATCTTTTTATCAGATCTCACCTCCTCATTCTTCTATATATACTTTTGCAGAAGATGAGTGAGGGGTTGGTTGGTTGGTTTTTGTTTGATCACTAGTTGTAATATTGAAAACTCTCTGAAATAAATACATAGTCTGTTGAATTTGAAAAACAAATTGAAGTCATGGAAGCCTTGATGATATTGTTGCATGCTTGTTACTGTGAAGGCTCTATCATTGGATCCATGACCTTGGCTGTTGGTGAAGTATTCTGAACTATTTATTGTTTTCTCCTGTTTTCATTCTGTTCCAAAATTTCTTACTATAGTAGGATAGAAAGTATTAGGCTAAGAAATGACTCCTGGAAGCACCTTAGACCTGTTCATCCTTCACTGTTTTATGTTTTCTTCTGCTGAAGTATTTTAGAGGCTTTAATATTTCTCTTTAGTCTTCATGCTTGTTTATTTCCTTAATAGTTTGAACAATTGGTTTCAGCATGATTTATGGTTTTCCCTGCTTGTCTGCTGCCACTTAAAAAACTGTTATTGAAGTCTCCCTTTGAAGTTATTTGCTTATAGTGAATCAAAGAGGTCTGTTTTGATCTTTCCCTTTGTCCTCACTTAAACAGTTGGCTTAAAGGTCGTTATAATTATGATCATAGATGTTTTTAGGTGTTCCCTCTTCTATGACTGTAATTATCAGTAAATATTTTATGTTTCTAAGTCCTTTAAAATAAATCTTTGAGGAAATAGGGTGTTCCCCGAATCTTAGATTTCATTTTAAAAGTTGTTTTGAAATCATTATTTTCTTAAAGGTGTGATTTGTAGAATTTCTGGTTAGCCCTGTCTATCAAAGAGCTCTTTATTGTTCAAATTATGCTTTTGAATTCCCTTTGTTGAGAATTAAACCTCTCTTTCCAAATCATTAATGTTCATCTCATTCCAAAAACAAAAGGATCCTGTGGCCAAGTTAGATTTTCCCTTTGATATCCCATATCCATTGATGAGTATGTTATGACCTCTTTTTGACTCCATTTCCCAATGAACCAGATATTTCTCTGTCCTATATATCTTTCCTAGGCCTTTCATGTTCTGCTGTATCATTCCAACCCAACCAAACAAACAAACAAACACCTGCACTTAATAACTAGTCTAAAACCAATACTCAAAGCACACAAGATAAACCTTTGCAAAAAAAACATTTGAGAGATCCCTCTCTGAGAACAGGAGGACTAGATCCTAGAACTCTAAATATTGGTTATGATGTTTCCTTGTCTTTTGTTTTGCCAAACTATCAAAACACAGGACACCAACATAATGGCGATCACGGTGGGACCACTAAGTTCATAGTTGCCTAGCAAGCTCTTATAGACTCATTAGTCTTTCAAACAACCATAGAAACTCAGAAAAACCCAAAAATATTTTAGTTTGGCTTCATAATAAACATGGTGGTGGAACCATAAAATATTTTACCTTCACAAAAGCTAAAAATTTTCCACTTGGTGACTCCACTGGCCTCCTGTAGGCCTATTACTTCATTAGTACTTATAGAATCTCTTGGGAATGCATTGAGAAAACCAAATCATGCTGTTGGTGGACAAAAAATTTCAAAATATTCCACCTAGCGACTCTACAATCCCCCCAAAAAAAAAAAAAAAAACCTAATAACTCCACTGGTAAAGGACTCTGAACTGGTTAGAAAGATATAGTGACCTCAAACACAAACTCAATCATTACAATACCTATAAAATGAGCAATATATAGATGATGATCAAGACTTTATAGAATAAGGTGAGCAAGACTATAGAGAAAACAATAAAGAAAAATTGTTGATCATGATGGAGAAAATGGTGTACATACTTGGGAAAAGATTTGAAAGGTATGAGGCCAATTTGAATATTGATGATCTAGAGCAGCCCATGCTCCTTTCAAATCAAGAACAAACCCAAACATTACAAGATATGTGCATTAAACAAGATTACAAAGAAATCAATGAAGAAGGTTGTCAGGAAACTCTTGATTGCCTACCTATATCTTGTACAATGCTATTAAGAGAGCTTCATAACCAAATTGCAAAAACTTATAGTAAGCACTGCCTTGAGGAAAAAATAAGCCATTTTGAACCAAAAAAATCTGAAATATGAGAAGAGACAACACAACCAGATTCTCTGCCTTTATGTTATGACTCTTTTCAGATTATTAAAAAACAATGGCATCTTGATAATATGCTTGAAACAACTCATGAACCTTATAGTCAAAGTGACTGCCACGAAAATCATGAGGAGTTGTTCAAAATTGAGATATATCAGGAAAAGGAAAAGAATCCTCAAATTTCCCCTACAAACACAAGTAATCATTCCCTAGAAGAGGCTCAAGAAGACATCCAGCCTCAAAACCAGTTAACACAAGAGGGAGAGGACTGTTGTTCTTCTGTCCAAAGCAAAGAGTAAATTCCTTCTCTTTTGACAGAGGAAGAATTTGATCAGATATTAGATAAAAATCCAGCCCTCAATTCTTTATTAGAACAAAACACTTCTGCTCATTTACCTACTAAATCTTGTTGTCTTGAAACAGAAAATAAACTTGTAGATCAGCTAAAAGAAAAAACTGATAACCCAATATGTTTGATTGGTGAAATTGTGTACACTAATGATTTTTCAACTTCTGATCAATCTAATGAGGATGATGAGCTTCAAAATAAACTAATCATGCAGGGCAACCAACAGTAGATTGGTGTCATGAATTTCATTATCATCAGCTTGAGAGCAGCAATCAGACAATCCAATTCATCAAAAATAGCTTTCACATAATTGGGAATCAGCTATCTATTATTTGTAATGTTGGGGTTGAGAAGAAAGAGAAATTTCTTGAACATGATACATATAAGGAACCTCCTCCTAAAAGGGTTGAGGTAATAAGAGATACCCCTGCTCAAGAACATGATGATCTCTTCACAGAGCACAGTCCACTGAATCAGATCATACCAGGACTACAAGAGGACAACACTGCAATATATGATGAATCCTCTAGTTCAGATAATAATGAAGATGAGGAAGTTTTTCTTCCTCATAAGAATCTTTGCCTTAAACCAGTGGAGAAAGAAGAGATGATCCTAGTTGAAACATATCTTCCAAACACTCACAACCAGGTATTATTTCAAGATCCCTATGCTCATTTCTTGAAAATATTTGAAGAAGGGATAAAGGTTATTAGGAGCAGTATATTACCAAAAGCAAGAGGATTATTTAGCACTGCTGCTAAAAAACAAAAAGAATGGGAGTGGCCCTGTTAGTCCAACCTGCCCAAGGAGATGAAGAAGGACCAATCATGGAATCATTTGCCGGATTGGTTGTACTGGAAAAGAGAGTTCATCAGCTAAAACATGTAAATGTTCCAAGTTAGATTAGGTTAGATAGGAAAGCAATAAAGCTCAACTTTGAGCATTTAGTTAGTTGTTGACTTTTGTCTTGCAAGAAAAAGAAAAATCTAAAAACAATAGAAAAGAGAAAAGAGGGCAGATTTTAAAACAAGAAAGGTACAGCCCCATACCAAAAAAGAGAAATAAATTTTGAAAGTGTGCAAGATTAAATGCCATTCCTGCAAAACACACTTCTAGTTAGTCAAACAGCCTAATCTTGACTAATTAGTTTTCAATTTACTGCTGATAGGATAGTGAATTCGATTTCCAAATCGAATTCAAACAGTAGATAGATTAGGATAGAAATTAAAGGTTCAAACATGTTCAAAATCTGAACCTAAGTTTCCAAATAGAGATGACTCAAATCTGTTTTATTTTTTGAGACAAAAAAGATGTAAATCTGGTTCTAATTAGCTCAAAATATGAACCAGAGAGTAAGGAAGAAGCAGTTCAAATAAGGGTCAAATCAGAGTTGTAAAAGGATAAAGGAAGTGCTTTGAATTTTCAGATCTTAAGCCTTCATCATTTTGATTTAATTTTGTGCAAGATAATGTCTATGTGCAGTTGTTCTTATGCCATAGATCAGCATCAAGTCAAACAGCTTAATCTTGACTTGAATTCTTTTTAAATTTCTGTTGTAGAATTTAGAGGAGAAAGTCTGTTGGACAGTTTAATCCCAACAGACAATAGATTAGGTAGAGAATCATATGGACTTAACTGTTTAATCTGAGTCCATGGAGAAATAAGGAGTAGAAGTAGATTAGTTTTCCTGCTTTCAAAAGAATAAAATGTTGTGAAAGAGTTTTCCAATCCAAGTGCACTCTAAAGAAGAAAAAATGTTAGATCAGTAGGATTGGGTAGGTAGACAGGTTGTATTGATGAAGTTCCATTGTTGATCCATGAATGCTAATATGTTTCAGAGAAAAAGAAGATCATCCACAGAAAGGGAGGAAACCCAATGGAGGAGGCAACTGATCAGCCTCCCAGAGAATGCAAGTCTGAAATTCTTGATGCCTTCAAAAAGGCACCATCCCCAAGTGGAGCCACTGTTAGCCACTCATAAATTCTTTCATATCAGGTGGTGGCTAAATGATGTTGGATAGCCTTCAAGAAACAATTTCATTGCTAAAAATTGCTGATGCTTAAAGTCTTTTGATAATATCCTATCCTTTGGATAATCGTCACTGCTTTTCCCCTTTTCAAACTCAGAATTTCTGCTGTCATTACATGAAGAAAAACTACTGCAAGCACCATTTCTCCCCTTTCCCCTTCTCCCAAAACTAACCTCATCTTTTCCTTTCCTTCTCCCATGAAATCCTTCATTTTCATGCCTTTCCCCCTTCTCCATTCATCAAAACCCCTTTGATAAGGTTTAAAAGCTCCTTTTTTGCCTTATCGAAACCTTCAAAACCTTTTAAAAACATTGAAAAATTCCTAAGAACACATTTTCATACTATGGACTTAAGCCCCCTTGGGCTAAGTCTTTAACCCCCCCGGTCATATCATTTTCCATATAACCCCTGGCCCCGCAGTCGAGTGCCAGGCCGCGTTGAAATCAATATATTAAACCTTCATTTGTATTAATTTGGCATTTTTATTATGACCTAAGGTTTCCTGCCGGTTTAAAATTCAAATCATTCTCCATTGCCTCGGTGGTCCCCATATTCCACTCGCCATTCCGAAAACTGCGTGGTATCTATCGCACCGCCTTTGGGCGACGACGGTTTTTTCCCGATCGCCAGCGATTCCACTCATCGGTTGACGCGTGGCCTGGGCACTGTTCATAAAACCACCGTCCATCGCACGTTAACGTTCGGACGTGGACCCCGCGCGATATCTCTGTACACCGTCCGATCTGGGGCGGGCCATCCAACGGCTATCGCTCACCGAAGATGATCGACAGTTAACCGGGCTATGGCGCGGAATTCAATAGATCTCCGCCGTCAATCTGATCTGCAGATCGACGGCCCATATTCCATCGCCTTGATTCATCGCCCGGTCAAAATTTTTTCGCTTTGACTCTCCGTTTCCGCTCCCGACCGTCCATCTCCGCGCGATCGACGACTCTGATTTAAACAAATACTCTGCCTTCTCTATCACTTCTCCTGATCAATCCTGACCATTGGATGATTCCATCCAATGGCCATGCTTCCCCCACACGTCCTCCGTAGCAATAAACCTATATATGCAGGATTTTTTAATATTGGTTTGTATTTTGCAGGGTTTAAATGCTTTTCTCACCGTTTTTGAAGAAAATTCGAAGGCAGAGGATGACGATCTTCCTGCCTTCGATTCACCAAGGAAAATAATCACAGGGTGTTAAAAGCACGTTTTCATCAATCGTTCATGAAGCATTGATGCCACATAACCCTGCGCAGCCCTGTATATCAACAAAAACCATGAATCGGGCGCAGTCAGAGAGTATCAGTGACGAAGACCAAAATTTATCAGAACAAAGGATTAAAAGACAGATTTTGCGGGGATCACGGCTAAGAACAATTATCAAAAGCCTAATCCCCAAGTAAAACACAGTTTAAAGAAAATATGAAGGGTTTTATCAACAGGAGCGCTTCCACCACCACCTCTGAGGCAAATTTATTCCTCCCAGCTACTGAAATGCCACCTGTACCTCAAAGTGTTCAATCAGAGGCTAAATTTATTGACCAGGACCGGATATCTGCCTCACAACAAAGCCAAAAGGTAAATTCTGTAGGAAAATTAGTGACAAACATCTGCAGAGTTACTTCGACGCCACGCAGATCCTCAAAGGTCAACAAAAACTCCCACCGAGCTTAAAATTTATGTAAAAACATTTAATACAGAGTACACCCATGTAAGTTTCTTCAATGAGCCCCTCAAAGGCCAAGAGGTCATTAAATCTGTATTAATTTTAATTGGAGATCTTTTTATCAGATCTCACCTCCTCATTCTTCTATATATACTTCTGCAGAAGATGAGTGAGTGGTTGTTTGGTTGTTGGTTGTTGTTTGATCACTAGTTGTAATATTGAAAACTCTCTGAAATAAATACAAAGTATATTGAAGTTGAAGAACAAATTGAAGTCTTGGAAGCCTTGATGATATTGTTTCATGCTTGTTACTGTGAAGGCTCTATGATTGGATCCATGAGCTTGGCTGTTGGTGAAGTATTCTAAACTATTTATTGTTTTCTCCTGTTTTCATTCTGTTCCAAAATTTCTTACTACAGTAGGATAGAAAGTATTAGGCTAAGAAATGACTCCTGGAAGCACCTTAGACCTGTTCATCCTTCACTGTTTCATGTTTTCTTCTGTTGAAGTATTTTAGAGTCTTTAATCTCTCTCTTTAATCTTCATGCTTGTTTATTTCCTTAATAGTTCGAACAATTGGTTTCAGCATGATTTATGGTTCTCCCTGCTTGTCTGCTGCCACTTAAAAACTATTATTGAAGTCTCCCTTTGAAGTTCTTTGCTTACAGTGAATCAAAGAGGTCTGTTTTGATCTTGCCCTTTGTCCTCACTTAAACAGTTGGCTTAAAGGTCGTTATAATTATGATCATAGATGTTTTTAGGTGTTCCTGTTGGGTGTGGAGCCTGATTATCTTGTTTACTTTGTATCATAGCATTGGACCCCTGTACCTTAAAATGGGTGGCAATGCCGCCCGTAATTAATCACTGTCGTGAGGGGTCCAGGGGGGGCGGAAGCGCTTTTCGGAGCCCCCCCCCCCTGGCGGGGGCTTTCGGGGGCAGCGCCCCCGAAGCTAAGAAAAGATGTAAAATTTTCTTGTAAAAGTATAGTAATTTCTAGTCAATCTGGGCCGTTCATTAGGCAAATGATCTAACGGTAGAAGTTATGTTTAGATTAGGGTTTTTTTCCCTAGAAGTCAACCCCCTTGTATATATGAGGGTATTTTATTGCGGCTATGTATTATGTGTGTATTCTTGGAGCGAGAAACGGAGAGGGAGACTGTGAGAGAGAACAGAGGATATTACAATGGATCTCCTGTAGGTTTTGTCTCTTCATTTTTGTTGGATAATAGAAAGGAAGGACTGGCTATTGGGGGTGGACGTAGCCCAAACTGGGTGAACCACGTATATCTGTGTCTCTCTGGTTTTATGTGTTTTGTGTGATTGTATTTTTTCCGCATATTTTATGTGTTGCATTGCTCCATAATATATAATTTTCTAACAAATGGTATCAGAGCCGAAGGTCTATTTGGCTGATAAACTCGCAGGAAAGAAGGGTTCCTGGTTCGAGTGGGAGAAATGGCAGATGATGGTAAGTTTAGGGTCGAGAAATTTAACGGCCAAAACTTCCCACTGTGGAAGATGCAGATGGAAGATTATCTGTATCAGGAAAATCTATACCTACCATTGAGCGGAAAAACAAAGAAGCCGGCGGCCATGACAAACGCGGAATGGAAAATTCTCGATAGAAAGGCACTCGGAACAGTACGGTTGTGCCTTGCGGTGTCCGTCGCCTTCAATATTTCGAAGGAAACAACAACGAGAGGGTTTGATGCGGACGTTGGTGAAACTATATGAAAAAACCTCGGCCCTCTGACAAAAGGCATTTCTTATGAAACGACTTCAGCCCCAATGAAGATGTTGGAAGGTGGATACGTTGCGGACCATTTAAATGAATTTAATACGGTTACCGGTCGGTTAAGTTCTGTAGGGTAAAATTTGATGATGAAGTTAGAGCTATTTTATTCTTGTGCTCATTGCCAGAGAGTTGGAATGGTTTAGTAATGGCCATTAGTAACTTTGTCTCTGGATCTAGTACTTTAAAGTTTGATGATGTTGTTGGTGCTATCCTTAGCGAGGAAATGCGACGGAAAAGCTCCGGTGAGACATCAGGTAATTCTTTGAGCGCAGAGTCTAGGGGAAGAAGAATGGAAGAGGAAAGAGCTCGAGATATCGCAGTAAATCAAGGAAAGGCAGATCCAAGTCCAGATCAGGAAATAGTGTGCTGGAAATGTGGAAAGAAAGGACACCTAAAGAAATATTGTAGATCTCGGAAGGGAAAAGAAGGAGACACACAACAAGAAAACAATCATGAAGCAAATGTGACAGGTGATGTGTTACAAGATGCTTTTATTCTTTCTTTCGAAAATGTTATTGATTCTTGGGTAGTATATGCAGGGGCCTCATTCCATGCCACACCAAATAAGAAATATTTCATGATTATATTCAAGGAGATTTTGGACAAGTCCGTTTGGGTGATGATAAACCTTGTAAAATTGTTGGAATGGGTAAATTTCTTGTAAAACAACAAAATGGAAACCAATGGATATTAAAGGAGGTAAGGCATGTTCCATATCTGAAGAAAAAACCGATTTCAACAGGGCAGTTAGGCAGTGAAGGTTGTGTGACAACTTTCACAGATAAAACATGGAAGGTCACCAAAGGAGCCCTGGTAATAGAAAAAGGCAAAAAGGTTGGTACATTGTATTTATGCAATGGTATTTCTAACTATGTTAATGCTTTAATTTCCAAAGGAGCCGATGCAGCATTATGGCATCATAGGCTCAGACACATGAGTGAGAAGGGGATGAAGATTCTTCACTCAAGAAATTTGTTGTCGGGTTTGAAGAATGTTGATTTGGATTTCTGTGAGAATTGAATTTATGGAAAATAGAAGAGTCAGATTTATAAGAGTTGGGAAAGAAAAGAAGAGCGAAAAATTGAGAATTGTGCTTACGAATGTATGGGGACAGCTCGGAGTATCATCTCTCGGTGGCTCTCGCTATTATATTACGTTTATTGATGATGCAACTAGAAAAACTTGGATTTATTGTATTCAAAATAAATCTGATGTATTTGATACTTCAAGAAATGGAAAGATTTGGTTGAGATTGAGACGGGAAAGAAGTTGAAGTGTCTCAGATCAGACAATGGAGGTGAATATTGCAACAAAGAGTTTGATAGGTACTGTTCAAAGTATGGAATTCGTAGAGAGAAGACAGTTCCAAGAACACCACAAGAAAATGGTGTGTCAGAAAGGATGAATAGAAAAATCATGGAGCATGAAAGGTGCATGAGATTGCATGTAGGATTGCCTTTACAATTTTGGGCAGATGCTGTAGATACTCTTGTTTATCTAATAAACAGAGGGCCTTCAAGTTCCTTGGATCGTGGTGATTCCGGAAGGAAGCATGGACGGTAAAAAGTAAACTACTCTTTTAAGCCTTTTGGTTGTGAGGATTTTGTCCATATTAATAAAGAAAACGAGAACAAAGCTATCTGCAAAATCAAAGAAATGTACCTTTATTGTATATGGTGCTAATGATTTTGGTTATCGCTTATATGATTATTAAAATCACAAAATCATTAGGAGCAGAGACGTAATATTCAATGAAAAGGTCTTGTATAAGAATCAACTGCAGAAAAATAAACATGAAAAATAAAGCAAGGAATACATGGTTCTTGATGAGATAATTGAAAAAGTAAAGGTGCCTTAAAATAATAATAATCAACAACCACAGCAGCAGAAACCAACACATCAGCAACAGGCACCTCAAACACCTGAAAGTGGTGTTAGAAGATCTACCGGGATAAGTAGACCCCCTGAACGATACTCTCCTTCATTATATTATTTATTGTTGATTGATTCTAGTGAACCTGAATGTTATGAAGAAGCAATGCAGGTTGAAAGCGAGGAAGAAGTGGGAGCTAGCCATGGAAGAAGAGATGGACTCCTTAATGCATAACCCGGACTTGGGACTTGATGGGGTTACTGCCAGTGTGCATTACGGAAATAAATGGGTTTACAGGCTGAAGGAAGAAGATGGAGGAAAACAGAGTCACAAAGCTAGACTTGTGGTGAAGGGGTTTGCCCAAAAGAAAGGTATTGATTTTAATGAAATATTTTCTCATGTTGTTAAGATTAATTCAATTAGAACTATCTTAAGTCTTGTAGCAACGGAAGATTTACATCTTGAACAGTTAGATATAAAGACAACATTTCTCCATGGAGATTTGGAGGAAGAGATATACATGTAGCAACCGGAAAAGGATATCGGGTAAAGGAAAAGAAAAATTGGTGTGCGGGTTAAAGAAGAGCTTGTATACAGTAAAAACGGGCTCAAGGCGGTGGTATCTCCCTACTCCGTTATCTATGTCGAACAAGGTTATACTAGATGTCACTGCGATCATTGTGTTTATCTAAAAAGGAAAAATGATGGCAGCTATATTATATTGTTATTGTATGTAGATGACATGCTTGTTGCAGGGTTTAACATGCAGGAAATAAATGTGCTCAAAAGAAAATTGGAAAATTCCTTTGCAATGAAGGATTTGGGAGCTAAAAAAAAAATCCTTGGTATGAGGATAACTAGAGACAGGAAAATCGCAAATTAACACTATCTCAGAATGAGTACATAGAAAAGGTGTTGAAAATATTTAATATGAAGAATGCAAAACCAGTTAGTACACCTTTTGCTAAACATTTCAAACTTAGTAAGGAGATGTGCCCCAAGACCCGCGAAGAAATGGAATATATTTCTAAAGTTCCATATGCATCAACAGTTGGAAGCTTAATGTATGCAATGGTCTGCACAAGGCTTGATATTGTACATGTAGTGGGAGTTCTAAGTAGGTACATGAACAATCCAGGAAAAGAACATTGGATGGCAGTAAAATGGATTCTCAGATATTTGAGAGGTACCACAAATCAAGCATTATGCTTTGGTGGTTCAAACATTGCTCTACAGGGATATGTTGATGTAGATATGGCAGGTGACAGAGATAAAAGGAGAAGCACTACAGGATATGTATTTACTGTAGGTGGAACAGCTATCAGTTGGGTTTCAAAAATCCAAAGTGTTATTGCACTTTCAACAATAGAAGCCAAGTATGTTGTTGTTATAGAGGCTAGTAAAGAAATAATTTGGGTACAAAGGTTTATGGATGAATTGGGTAAGAAGCATGATATGGGCACATTATAAAGTGATAGCCAAAGTGTCATTCATCTTGCAAAGAACTCAACATTTCATTCTAGGACTAAACACATACATCTCAAGTACCATTTCATACGGTCAGTATTAGAAGATGGAGAGTTGAAGCTAGAAAAAATACACACTAGCCAGAATCCTGCAGATATGCTAACAAAAGTTGTAACCAGGGAGAAAAGGAGAATGTGCTCAGTTTCAATTGGTCTTCAAGGATGACGATGAAGATGAGGAATAGCTAGGTCCAAAGAGGAGTCATTGTCTAGCAAATGAAGTAGCGGTGGAGTTGCTACAATCATTCTCCAAGTGGGAGATTGCTGGGTGTGGAGCTTGATTATCTTGTTTACTTTGTATCACAACATTGGACCTGACCTTAAGGCGGCAACGCCGCCCGTAGTGTCGGCTAACGTGGGGGTCCGGGGGGCGACGGTGGCGGGCCCCACGGGGGGCTTTCGGGGGCGGCGCCCCCGAGCTAGAAACGATGTAAAATTGCCTTGAAAAAGTATAGTAATTTCTAGTCAATCTGGGCTGTTCATTAGGCAAATGATCTGACGGTAGAAGTTATGTTTAGATTAGGGTTTTTTTCCCTAGAAGGAAACCCCCTTGTATATATGAGGGTATTGTATTTCGGCTGTGTATTATGTGTGTATTCTCGGAGCGAGAAATAGAGAGGGAGACTATGAGAGAGAATAGAGGATATTACAGTGGATCTGTTGTAGGTTTTGTCTCTTTATTTTTGCTGGATAATAGAAAGGAAGGACTGGCTGTTCGGGGTGGACGTAGCCCAAACTGGGTGAACCACGTATATCTGTGTCTCTTTGGTTCTATGTGTTTTGTGTGCTTGTATTTTTTCCGCATATTTTATGTGTTGCATTGCTCCATAATATATAATTTTCTAACAGTTCCCTCTTCTATGACTATAATTATCAGTAAATCTTTTATGTTTTTAAGTCCTTTAAAATAAATCTTTGAGGAAATAGGGTTTTCCCCAAATCTTAGATTTCATTTTAAAAGTTGTTTTGAAATCATTATTTGCTTGAAGGTGTGATTTGTAGAATTTATGGTTAGCCCTGTCTATCAAAGAGCTCTTTATTGTTCAAATTATGCTTTCGAATTCCCTTTGTTGAGAATTAAACCTCTCTTTCCAAATCATTAATGTTCATCTCATTCCAAAAACAAAAGGATCCTGTGGCCAAGTTAGATTTGCCCTTTGATATCCCATATCCATTGATGAGTATGTTATGACCTCTTTTTGACTCCATTGCCCAATGAACCAGATATTTCTTTGTCCTATATATCTTTCCTAGGACTTTCATGTTATGGCACATTAATTTCCAACTGGCAAAATAACAAACAAACACCTGCACTTAATAACTAGTCTAAAACCAATACTCAAAGCACACAAGATAAACCTTTGCAAAACAAACATTTGAGAGATCCCTCTCTGAGAACATGAGGATTATATCCTGGAACTCTAAAGATTGGTTCTGATGTTGCCTTGTATTTTTATTTGCCAAAATATCAAAACACGGGACACCAACAGGTTCCCATGGAAATCACTGTGTATTTGTGGTTTTTCTTATTGCATGTATATGCATGTTGTTCTAAATTGTGAATTTAATTCTCCAAATCAGTAAGTAGAATTGTATCTCTTGTTTTTTAGTGTGAAATCTAAAGTAGTTCAAATTTCTACCAATTTTTTAAAGTTGAGGTTGCTCCACCACCTCATGAATTTCATGACCTAGAAAACTCCAAAAAACCTTAAAAAAAATGGATGTGAACCCATCTAGTCTAGGAAAATTGTTTTGCAACATGCCCATAAACACTGCTTTAACTTCTTGGAAGGAAATTGGGTGCATCAAAGCCACATTCTATACTCTATTATTAATATTTTTTTTCCGTTATAAGAAGGCTTTGTTAGGATGGTCTTCTTATGAGAAATCAACTCATCTTCTATTTTTAAATGTTGTAGTTTATGTAATCCATCTCTCCCTACTATTAAGATTATTTGACTAGAGTGGCTTCAATGCAACATGGATTTATTAAAAAAATTGGAATTTATCACCCTCCTTCAATGACTGTACACAAGGTTTCTACCTCCATAACATTTCCTCCTGTTGTCCACTCAATTCTGATTTGTTTAAAGTAATTCCTTCCTCCAACACTATTTTCGATGTTCACCCTTCAAGAATCATTCGTTGTTGTACTTCTTGCATGTGACCTAATTTCAGTTTCTCTTCCTCCTTAAAGATATTACCAAACTCCTTTTTATTCCATAATTTAATTTTAGCTTTAAACACCTTAAGTTTCAATTGAAATGTATGAATTTTATTCTTACCTTGCATTGAAATCTCCACCCAGCAACCTCTTTCTTTCTCCAAAAAACCTATCACCTGGTGTCAAAAAATTTTGGAAATGTGTATTCCTGAGAGCTTATTTGAGATCTATTTGTAACCGCACTGACCAATGATCTGATCCAAGACAAGGAAGGATGGTGGCTTCAATGAAAATTTATTTGTCCAAAACGTTTTCTGAAACTAAGAAATGATCAAGATGACTTTCCACCTGGTGTTTACCCCCTCATATATTATTCCATGTACACATACCATTAACGGTGGCTACATCCAATGATCGTAACCTCTCAATAAGTATAAAAAATGAGGTTGATTCGGGATCCAACTGATGAAGTTCACCCTTTTTCTCATCGAGAGATCTAATGAGATTAAAGTCCCCTCCTAAAATCAAAAGAGAATCAGGGATAAGTTGTTTATGAATCTTTATGTTCTCTAAAATATGAAATTTATCATCGCTTGTAGGAGGAAAATATACACGGTGAAGGCCATCATTTCTTTAGACCCCAAATATCAAAACTTTCCTGTAAAAATTCTGGGACTTACTAGCTGCCATTCCTAAAATATATATATTTTTTTCCAGATTCCACAAAATTTCCAACCCTATCACACTACCTTTGAAATCAAGAGTCGTTATTTCACAACCCCCTTCGACAACGAGCACTTATTTCAAAAAATTTATTCATTGAAACCTTAGTTTCTTGTAAAATTACCACAATTGGATTCTATGTCTTAATTCGATGACACAAATAACATTGTTTTACTTTAATAATTAAACCTTGTATATTCCAAGTGAGAATTTTCATTGTGATTATTATTGAGATGGAGAAAAAAATTCAGAGATCATGGAGCAACTCCCATGTTGTATTTCAACAATTTCGCTTGGATTCCTTGACAAGAAATTCTTTACCCTTTTCCTTCAGTTCATGCATTGATCTAACCACATAAAAAATGCATAAACGGAAAACACTAGACAGGGAGGTTGATGAAACAATGACAAAGTACTTTTTCAATCTTCTGGGGATTGTAGAAGTCATGCCACTGACAAAGGTAATTTTTGAGACCCTTGTTGAAGAGGAGAGGACGCTGGTGAATATCCTAAACAATTGAGCGACAAATGATTTCGCTAAGTTAGTGAAAGAAAAAAGGGAGCTTTATGTGAAAGTATATATGTATTGGAAAAATAAAATGATAGACCAGTGCATGAAATATATGTAGGCATCTCTCACATTAAGACATCGTCTGTCATATTTACATCTTCTTCCATATCTTCTAAAGTGACAAAAGTATTCTTCTCGTTAAATTTCTTTTTTGACTGAGAAATCCTACTTCTATTAGTCCATATTTGAGAGCCAACTTTAGTAAAACCCTCATTTGGTACCAACCCAAAATTCTCCTATTCTTTCTTTTGTAATGGGAAATATCTAAATAAATGACCATGCTCATGATAATGTCGAAAACAAAATTGAAAATGTTCATAATGTAAAGTTTGAGTCCAATTTCCCCCTTAATATTCAAGATCTATTGACCAAAAAAGATTGAGAAATATCCATATACACACATAGACACACATAAGACATGTTTCTACCTTGCTTTGTGACCTCAAATACTTTGACGAATTTACCAAATGCATTCCCAATACCCTCCAAAAATTATGGGATCCAAAAATCCATTGGGAATGAGTAGAGTCTCACCCAAGAAGGGGCCACCAAAAAATAATCTTTATTCGGATTAAAAAATTCCTCCCAATGCTACGTATATAGATGTGCATTATTGAAAAAATAGGGACCGCCTTCAAAAACAATATTCTTATCTTTGAGGCATTAATGATGAAGGGGAGGCTTGTATAATTAAAGGAGTACCAAGGAAGTTAACTTTAGGAAGAACTCTCGAAGAGAGAAGCGCAAAAATCTATGGCTCGCATTAATTTCCATCTACCTGGTGCCTACCTTCTCCTCAAGTGCTCCCATGGCGGAGTAGGGAGGTGGCCCCGAGGCCCCCTTGTTACAGGTCGATTTGAGCATCATCCCAAAAAATAGATCAATATTCATTAGGGTCTATCATGATCTAAATTGGTTTCTACATTCCCTAAACAAGTCATCACATTGATGGTCTTCCTTCATGAAAGTTTCACTACTTAGATGCTAGTTGAAATGCCCTATCAAGCCATCAACACATCCATAGACAGATGCAACTGCTTTGCAAAGAATCTACTCCCATGCAAGGCTATGTTATAGAGGATCTCGACCCACTTTTGAGTGTGTTGGTCGACTAGGAGAGAATTTTTCACTAGATTCCGTGAATCTCCCTGACTTCTAGTGACTTCTATAAGTTGTTCTAGTTATCACCTCATTTGATAGCCTCGAATTTGGAACCCATGAAGTCATTAAACCTCTTATCCTCCTATTCCCATGAACAAGGAAGCCTCTTCATCCATTTTTAGGAAAGACATTCAATGATTCATTTATGTAAAAACACCTACATCTACTTATAAATAGAGCACATAACATAGTGCACAAGAGAGAAATAATTTGTGTTAGGTATAGTTATAATGGTGAGATATTAACACTTGAAGGTGTGTGCATGTACTGTGATGCTGCTGGATTGTTGATGCTAGATGTGATGAGGATGGGACTCAAGCTGGATGAGTGACAAGGAACCAATCAGCTGGTTGTACTCTTCCTTTTACTTCATAATAAAGACATGTGTTCCTTTCCTAATTCACGTGTCAATGATGTTATATGTGTATTAGTTAGTTTAATCGATTCAATTTGTTGAACTTGAATAGATCGTATTTCCTTTATGTTTTTTTTTGTCTTCTATTTGCCATGGCAGGTATCAATCAAGCAAGTTAAGTAGGATTGAGAACGAAGAAAGTGACGAAAGGATTGAGGGAAAGCAAAAATATTACAAGTAGGTTTCTCTCCCTTTATATATTCACGTTAAGGAAAAGATCAGATATATTTCTTTATGTTATTCTAAGTGAACAACCCACTTAGGGAAAGCATACTTGTCTATAGGTTTGTATTTCCGTAAAACAAATTGGCGACCATATTGGGGACGACAGATCATGCCTGGTGGTTTTTTCCTTGTCCATCAACATATAGTAGAATTTACCTGCTTATTTTCAGTCATTTGAATGTGTCTTAGCAAAAGTAGTGTGATTGCTTGCTTTTTCATAGAGTCCTCTGGCACCAACACAATGTTGGTCTTGAAATAGTGTTATGCATAGCACTGTTGGCTTAGGGACAATGCTCTGCAACGCACTATCTCCCACTCAGAGGTGTGTTTCCCCTGTGACCAACCAAAATCTATCTATTTTTTATTTTTCCAATTCATGTCAGTGTTTTCTTGCTGACGTTTTGAGTGATTGAACACCTCCATAGACAAATTTTCCTTTACTCTTCTTGCCTCACTTTGGATTTGTTTGATCAATGTTTCTTTTTTTTTTCTTTATCATTGTGAATAGTTCCAAATTTAAATTTTACATTTAACCAATTCATTATTTTCGAAAATATGAATTGTCGTTTCAGCCTTCGTTTCTCTTAAAAGCCTTTGAGTGATTATTTGTGCATTAGTTTCTTTTTCGTTCATCTAAACCTAAAGGAAATTGAAAAGAAAAACATGCACT
Source organism: Pinus albicaulis (assembly GCA_034641835.2). Taxonomy (NCBI): domain Eukaryota; kingdom Viridiplantae; phylum Streptophyta; class Pinopsida; order Pinales; family Pinaceae; genus Pinus; species Pinus albicaulis. The sequence continues at coordinate 966,755,110 of CM076577.1, forward strand.
TTCATTTAGGGATTGTGAGTGCTACTTGAGGAATATTTTAGGGAAAATTTTCATTTATATGTGCTCATTGATGATTGCAAATTATCTGATTGCTCTATCCCTACTAGCTAGTTTTCCATTGTCGAAAATCAATTCGAAAGGAATGTTTGTCATTCTAATTTCATTCTAGGAATGTTCAATACATCTCGCGGTGAACTTGAAAGACAAACTAATGATCAAGATCAACATAAAATTTATCTGAATCTATATAAGGAAGCATTGTAACATTAACAATAACATTTATATTTCTAGGATAGAGATGTGTTATGGTGTTGTTAAACATAGCAGTTGTCGTTAATTGTCTGTGATACATTTCAAGTGTGATACCTCATTCCACGTATGTAAGTATATCAGAGCTCTTCCAAGTACTTTCGAGTATATCAAATAGTGTTCTAGTATGAAAAGTATAAGGGAATGCTCTCACTACGTGGTTTCGCATTAGACAACGCCAACACAGATTGGGCCTCCACGTTGTTAATCATCAATAATTTTTTTCTTTCTATAGATGAATAAATGTTTATCATATATTTCTAGAAACAAAATTCATGAATATTGTGAGTTCTAGAAATCTTACTACCTTCATTATCCTTAGGATAAATTTTTCACTATTTCACTACTCTATCAAGTCATGGCTAGCCTATCACTCCCAGAAGACCAATCATGGGCTTATGCCACTCATTTTCACTATGTTTTTCCACCTCTGACCTTACCACTATGTTTTGACTTACCTAATCCTTCTACTTACACCTTGGATTGCCAAGTAGCCTAAACTTTTTCCCTATTCATCAAATGCCTCAAGCATTGGTGGTTTCAAGCTACCTTTCTAGGCTCTTTAGATAAATAAAAATTAGTATTTTTGGGTCTTCAATGCATAAAGTCTGTCAAAAACTCTGTTTTACACCTAAAAACCCTAAGTCAAGTTTTTAGCCAAAGGCCAAGTCCAAAAAGCCTCTCACTAGGTCATTTAGGGTTTCATAGGTTATAAATTGTTTTGGTTTTCTAAATCATTGTTTTACATGTGCCCAAAAGATGAAATCAAATGAAAATGAGGGTTAGCACATGATTATCCAAAAGGCATAAAAAATCCTTCAAGGGAGGCCTCCTTGGTCAAAGCACAACTTCTGCAAAAAGACAGCTGCCCATGTTAAACATTTATGCAAGAATGATTGAGATGGATATCAGCAGAAAGGGAGGTAAGGTGAGAGGACAAATCATCACAAAGGACATTCACAGTAAAGAAGAAAAGGCATTCCTAAATTCAAAGAGAATCAGAGTTTTTAGGACTAATTGGCTAAATAGTATTGTCAACCAAGAAGCCAATACATAAACCACAAGGATGGAGGTACATCAGCACCACTGAGCATGAATTGAAGATTTATTAGAACTAGAAATGAAACCTCCATGATGGCAGTAGGGAGATAATTTAATAGGCTCTTGAAGGTGACCTCTAGCATCTGGCAAGTTGGAAATATTTCACTGTCTCAAAAGGAGAGGATATGACCAAACGAAGATAATTTAATAGGCTCTTGAAGGTGACCTCCAGGGTCTACCAAGTTGGAAATATTTCACTGTCTCAAAAGGAGAGGATATGGACAAATGGGGATAATGAAAAATCATGACTGTGAAGACTGTGGTGACTGTGCAAGATAGATCTATTTTACCTTTGGAAAATCAGTGAGAGGGGAAAGAAACTATGTTTGAAAGATCACCCACACTCAGAGATCTCAAAAGGGGTAAAGACATGAGTTCCAAACTTCATAATGTAGGCAAGAAACATTTTGACACTGATAGGGTAAAGGCAGGTCCCTCAAAAAATTGTTTTAAATAATTCACCCTTACTAGATGAGTTTAGAGAGATGTGTTAGCTTTCAAAAGATAGAGAGGGCAAGTTTTAATGTTTTGTTATGATAGAATAGCTAATAACAGAGTGTTAAAGCATCAAATAGGTCAAGGAAATAAAATCCATCATATCAGTTACCTAATATCAACAAAGAGGAAAGGTTGAAATAAGAAGAGATCATTTTTCTATTTTAAAGTCACCTCCTGCAAAACAAAAAAAGATATCAGTGATAAAGTGACAAGATGAAACTCAAAACATTAGAAAAAGTGGGTGTCTATTTTTAATTTATTGTTCCAAGGGTATAAAAGCACCTCATTTGTCACACTCAAGCTCATTTATCATTTGCACAAGAGAGTGAAAGGTTTCCAAAGGGAGATTTAGGGATTTCTGGCAGACTTCGGGCAGGAAGAACCCGATGCTACACTCCTGGAAAACCTTGATGCACGCCTGTGTGTGTTTTCCTTTGAATTTTTAACAGAGCGTTGCACACCTGTGTAAGGACGTTGCGCGTTTACCATTTTTCAGAACTGACAGTGTGCAGAGGGCCGACTCACCCGGAAGCTAAGCACAGGCAGCGTGTAGCACAGACCAGAGCCGCGTGCAGTACAACCCGACAGGCCCAAACTGCTGCGTGAAGGGACATTCAGAGGGGCCCGATAGCATACAGCTTTGCTGGTGCTATGCATCTGTCCATTCAGACACTGCACAAAGACCGCCTGACAGGCCCAACTGGCCCGGGCACTACGCGCAGGGGCATTCAGGCCAACCCGATAGTGCTATGCGTAGGGGCGTTCAAGCCGATCCGACAGCACGTGCATGGGCCCGAATGTTATGCTCCTGTGCTATGCATTTAGCCAGGAAGCCCTTTAAGCCAGTGCAAGCCTCCAAATGCTTCAAATCTACTCAAATTATCTTCTTGGCACTTCCTAGAGTTTTTATAAGAGGTATCTAGATGCTTTTCCCCCTTTCATGTTGTTTTTAAAGGTGAAACTTAGAGAGAAAGGTAAAAAACCATAAAGGAAAAGGAAACCTAATCCCCTGCTAACAACACTCTTGTTTAAAGGGCACCCATCCATCTATATACTGAAGGCACACTGAGACTATTTTGCTAAGAAGTTTCTCCTCTACCAAAACAACATCTCCATTTGCAAAAAATTAGCTTCCACACTGCCAAGCCTTGACATTATTTTTCCTCATCCTCTTAGGTGGTTTTCATTACTAAGGTACCTTCACAACCATTTTTGGAATATCAGTGGTTTTTACATTCATAATTACCCGACCTTATCATTTTTCGCAAATTTTCCTTCTTCACTTATCATTCCCCTTCACTTGCAAATCCATGCCTTTCTCATTATCATCTCACTTTCCCTCTCCATATCATTTCACAAATAGTTTCAGGGTTTTGATTTCAAAGCAAGAGTAAAAGATAAAATTTCTAGAGAAGGCAGTAATGACAGTGGCAAGGGAGGTCAAAGGCCTAGGGGACAACAGAGAAATGGTGGAAGAGTAAATAGGTTTGAACCTTTGAACACCAAGGAGTTGAAAACCTCCCCTGCAACAGTTGCATATTTCCAAGAGGTAGGTTGTTTTGATTTCTGTGAAAGAGTACAAAAAGTCCAAAGTCACCCTGAGTTGACCAGACTTTTTATCCTCAACCTCCATGACCATCAAGTGCATCTAGCTGGGGCAAATTTTGAGCTATCCACCAATACAATTGTTATGGCCACTGGGATACCTTGCATGGGAGAAAAATGGTTCAAGTAGGTGGATTTGGACTTGATCCATTATCAACCTTTCTTGAAACCAAGATACCAAGATGATTGCAAAACTATTTTTCCCTTTTCCCATTTGTTGGAGAGATATGCCCCCTTAATTAAAGTCATCATGAAGTATTTTACATGTGAGGGGAGGTTTTCTAGACTTTATTCCTACCATATAAGATAACTTATGCATTTAAATAGGGCCAAGCTGCTACATCTACCTTATTACCTTTATAGAAGTATTGATAAGATGTCATACATTGTGCAAAAGAGACCTCCTTCACAACAAATGAAAAGTATTTTTCACCATTCTCTTATCAAGATGATTGTGTTGCATCAATTAGAGCAACATAGTATCCCAATGGAAGTGTTCATTTCCCATGATGTTTTCACAAATCCACAGCCTCTTCATCTGCAAAGTTTACCCTCATCATCTCATCCACCTTCCTCCATTCCTCCATCACCCCCCACTGACCATGATTCATCCTCTCCACATGAATCCTCTCCTCAAGAAAACTTCTTGCCCTCACCTTCTCCTAAAGAATTAGAACAAGAAGAGAATGATGAAGAACAAGAAGAGAACAATGACAAAGAGGAAAATGATAGTCAAGAGGAAGAAACAAATGATGAGGAAGAGGAAAATGAAAATGAAGAAAGTGGTGATGATGAGGAAGAAACAAAGGACAGGGAAGAAGAGGAAGAAACAAATGATGAGGTAGAGAATGATGATGAGGTAGAATGTGACAGTCACGAGGAAGAAGAAAATAATTATGATGAAGAAAATTATGATGAGGAGGACGATGATGAAGATCAAGAGACAGAGGAAGAAGAGGAAGACAAAGGCAGTGAAAAAAACAGTGAAGAGGAAGAAGAAGGCAGTGAACAGTGGAGTGATGAAGAGGATATCAGTGATAAAGAGGATACAGAAGAAATAGATAATGATGAAGAGGCAGATGCAAGCAATGAAGAAGAGGATGACAGTGATGAAAATGAAAACAGTGAGGACATTACAGAAGTCAGTAAAGAGGTTTAGGAAAATGAGGATGAAAATGCACAAAACAGTAATGAAGACACTGACGAAGAAACCTCTAACAGTGACAACACATAAAATGATGATGGCAATGATAATGTTTCAAACACAGAGGAGGATGATGAACAAGAAAACATGATGACTGATAGCCCTAATAATGATGACAACAGTGACTCTATGAACCAAAAAAGCAGTCAAGAGGTTGACGACAGTGGTGAAGATCATAATAGTAATGCTAGCATGAAAGAAAATGAAGGTGAATCTCAAGAGGGCAGTCAAGAAAATAATGTAGGATACATAAATACGGATATCATTGAGAAAAGAAAGGTAGTCTTAATATCAGTCATGGTAAGATAATTCTAGTAGAAAATTTTGAGTTTCTCCCTCTCACATATCAAAGGGGATCAAGGCTAGTGTTTTCTACCTCCAAGAGGCAAGGTACCATGCTAAATTCTTTAGCTCAAAAGAATAACAAGGGAAAACAAAATATGGAGAAGGGTGAGAAAGGTAATAAAGGTAGGCAAACTAAACAAAAGGCTCAATTCATTGACGTAGACAGTGATAATGAAGATGAGGAGATGGCCACTAGAATACTGCTCCAAAGCAAAGATGCACAAATTAGGGAGATGGAGAGAGATTTTGAGATGGATCAGCGTATAATTCAGTACTACAAGAATGAACACAAGTATTTTAAGAAGATAAAAAGGGGCCTTTCTCTCCAGAAAAATATGACCAAGCATTATGCAATGAAAAACAAACTTGCTTGTGCCAAACTGAAGGAAGCCCTCATTGAAATTCAGGCACTAAAACAAGAAAAAGGCCAAGATAGACTTGGAATCTTGGCACAAGCTTCTCTACAGGTCTCTCAAAACCCATGAGGCACACTTCCACCAAATTTGGGAGAATTTTGACAAGTTTTGGTTTTTTTCTAATTTTGAGGGCCAAGGGGGTAGCACCCATGGTGCTACACTTTCTCTCAGAGAATATTTAGGGAGAAAGGCTCAATTTTTTGGAATCCTCATCTCAATTATAGCATGCTCACAAAGTTTCACATCAATTGGAGTTGTTTTGGTCCTCCAAAAGGGTAAAAAACACCCTAATTTTCACCTTTCTACCTAGTTTTTAGGACATGTGCTGCGATTTTACTAGTTTTTAGGACATGTGCTGCCAATAGGATTCTAGAGATTCTATTAGGTTTTTCTCCTCCTTGCTTGTTAAAAGGAGCATTGAGGATTCATTGTTAATTTTGGCATTTGATGATTTTTGAGAGCAATACATGGTTTTTTGAGGTTTAAGAGCAATTTGGTGTTATGGAGCTTGTGAATGATTTGCTTTGATTGATGATGATGAAAGCTTTCTTGCAGGATCCCTGAGCTTGGTTTATGGTGATGTGTCTCTAATTTTTTCATTTCTTCTTGTTTATCATTGTTTCCATCCTTCTATGTTGTAGTAGATCAGAAAATTATAGGCTAAGAACTGTTGTTTGAGGCACCTTAGTCCTTCCTGTTTACTATTGTCTTTATGTTTTCCTCTGCTGGGTTAGTTTAAGGAATTCTTAGCTACTCCTTAGACCCACCTAAGCTTTTTTGTTTCATCAATGGTTTAAGAAAGTAGTTTTCAAATATGTTTTATGGCTAGCCATGCTTATTTGATGCCATCTAAACTCTGTTTGTGAAATCTCTCTTTGAAGTATTACTTGTTGGGTTTGGCCAAGGAGGTCTTGTTTTGATCTTGCCCTTTGTCCATGCCTATCAGTTTGCCTCAAATTTCTTTTTAGCTTGATCAATAATGTTTAGGAGTTCCCTCTCTTTTTTTATTAAAGTTATTTTGTTATCTTAAATGCTTTCTAAAGCTTGAAGGTGAAATCACTAGAAGTTAAATGAGTTTCTCGCCTTCTATATTTCATTGGAATGTTTGTGTAGAATGCTTATTTTCTTAAGTTGAATCAAAGAGTTACTGGTTTTCCTTGTCTATTGATTTCTTCTTGATGTTAATGGTGTTTTAGACCTTCTTGTTATGGGTATTTGAAAACATATACTTCACTGCCCTTTGCCCTACCTTGTTCACCAATTTAATGTCCACTTCACTTCACACATAACCTTAAAGATCCATTGAACACACTATATTTTCCCTGTGATGCACTCTGACTCATTGTTGAGATATCCATGAGTTTCATAGACTCCATAGCCCAATGATTTGATGACCTTTCACTCCACCTATCCTACTTGATCATCTTGCCCAACCCAAACAAACAAACAAACCCTACACTTAATAACTAGCCTAAAATCAACCATCTAAAGAAAAAAAGTTCATATCCTTGGAAAAAAATAGAGATATCCCTCTCTAAGTCTAGGAAGGCTAGGTCCTAGGACTCTAAAGACTGGTTTGATGTTACCCTGTGCATTTGGTCTACCAATCTGCTAAATCACGGGACCCTAACATAATGGCAATCATGGTGGGACACTGAGAAAATAAAATCCTAAGCATTCCTTAAAACCTCAAAAACACACCTGTCAAGTAGTATCTATTATCACCACCTCATCGCCTAATATAATGGCGATTACGGTGGGACGTCCTGAGTAAATAACAAGCTTATACATCCTTAGAAAATTTAGAAGCCCTTGTCAAACAATATCCTGTGATTTGTAACCACCTCATCACTATCACTAACACAATGGTGATCATGATGGGACCTCTGAGTCAGTGACAATCTAAGTATCCATAAGGACTTCAGAAAACCCATATCAAATCATAGAGAACTCAAACTGTCAGCGAAAGAGTAGAATCTGGTTGTTTTTCCATCCTAGCAAAATGATGACTCAGGTATAGGACACTCTTACAAACCCTAGGGCCACATAAAGGAACTCAGAAAACCCAAAAAAAATCCCTAGATTGGTTTTTTGTCATTATTGGTGGTGGATCATACATATATCTCTTCAAAACAACTAAAAACATCCACCTAGCGACTCCACTAGCCTCTAGTAGGCCTACTACTTCACTAGTTATTATTAGACTTCCCTAGGATTATGTCGAATCAACCCTGAGAAATTTAGAGGTCTAGTCACACAATGTGTGAGTTTAGCAAACACTAAGAGAGGTAAATTTTTTTGAAAGTAGTCCTAACATTCAGCCCCTCTACATTTTGAGTTTGAAATCTAGCTTCACAAAGGATCAGTACTGGATCTCATCCGGACCCAAATCCTCCTACTATAGTTGATGACCCAGAAAATATTTTCTGGCAAACTTCTAAAAATAGAAACTTAACCACTGATAGGACCATTCATAGAGCAAGCTTTGTCCCTGAACATCTTACAGCTTTGCAAGATCCCCAGTTTGACTTGCACCATACAAGGAACCTTTTCAGAACCAAGTCACATAGTGAAATTGACCAGACTGATCTTGAGCCCATAGATTTGCAGCAGAGTTCTAGTAGAGAAGCCTCTCCTTCCACTCCTCCTGAATTTCAGCTTCTCCATCACTTTAGCTCGTTCCATCCCAAGTCTACCTAGAATCAATTTGTTGTTCCAAGCACTTCCACCACATCCAGTCATACCACCACTGTGCAAACCACTCCATCTCACCCTCCACCTCCTCTCACAAAGCCTCCTCTTGTAAATCCACCATTAGCTCCTATCATGGCAGCTTGGTATGCCCCCTGGTTTTACCACAACCATTAGTACCTTTGCCAAATGACTGTTAGTCTAAAATCCCTCATTTCATAGGAGCTGAATCTACCACTACCAAACAACATGTAGATAGAATGAATGATGCCTTTGACTATATGGAGTTGGAAGATGAAACCATGCAAATGAGGATGTTTTCCCAAAGTCTAGGAGGGGAAGCTAAAAAATGGTTCAAAAACTTAACTCCCAACAACATAAATGATCTCCCTTCTCTTTACCAAACTTTCATAAACAAGTGGGAGATTAAGAAAAACCCTCTCCAAATCCTCTTAGAATATAGAAACCTTAAGAGAAATGCGGGGGAAAGTGTCCAAGACTACTGCACTAGGGTCAATAGTGTTTACAATGCACTCCCACCCAACATGAAACCCCCATTAGGCCTAGCCTTAGCTAAATTTCTGGAAGGTTTTGACCCAGACATGGCCTATCAGCTGAGAGAAAGAGAGCCCCTAACTTTATAAGACATGAAAAAAGGAGCTATAAGTGTAGAGGCCAACTTGATTGAAAAGAGAGCTAGGTTGGGATCAGAAAAGAGAGTAACCTACAAGGATGAAACCATACCCTCAACCTCCTCTTATGATTCCATGATTGACAACCTAGTTAGAACCATGGAGAGGATAAGCCTAAATGAAAGAATGCCTCCTAGGGAAAACCAAGAAAATTCCCAAAACAGAAATAGAAATCCAAACTTCAGAAGAGACCCTCCCCAAAACAGGCCAAGAGACAATGATCAACAAATTAGGCCACCCTTCCAAGATAATTATGTAGATGAAGAGGGAAGAGAGGTTGAAGAAACTGAGGAAAGCCATGTAAACTTGATAGGTTCTGACAATGAAGGTGATGTTTTTCTCATTGAAGAAGAACAAGGCCTCTTTGCCTTCGATCCAACTGAAACAAACTATGAGGAGTCTGAAGACTATCAATTGTGATTTTAAAATTCCATAATGGAAGTCCATAGGCAATATAACCTTAGGAGCAAAAGAAAAAAATAAGCCTCCAAGAAAAAACAAATAGACACCACTGTTAGGAAAGCTCCAGAAAACACCCTAAGAAGACAACAGACAGTGTCAACACTATGGTTAGGAAAACAGATCTAAACAGAGACAAAACTAGCCAACCAAGTGGTGACAGAAGCTGCCCTAGTACCTCTACTAGTGGCCCTGAGAAAACTCTTTTGTCCAAAAATCCAAATCAGAATTAGCAAATTAAAAATGTAGAAAAAATTATGGTTGATAAAACTGATGTAAATATGCCCAAAACCCAAGTAACTTTCAGTTTTGAAGGAGAGATTTCTAAAATCAAGATAACCATACCTCTCATTGAATCGATAACTCAGGATATGTACAGGTCGCAAATTTTGAAAGTTTTGAACATAGGGAATGATACAGACACTCTAAACTTGAATGATGACAAACCAGAGCTGTTGTTTGGTCCCGAAGTTGAGGGAAAATACCAAGAAGGAGTTGTCCCTCCTTTCTATGTTAGCCTAAACATACATGACAAAATATTACACAATGCTATGCTAGATTTTGGTGCCTCACACAACCTCATGCCTAAGGTAGTGATGGAGAGATTAGGCCTAGAAATAACCAAACCTTACAAAGACTTATATTCTTTCGATTCAAGTAGAGTCAAATGTTTGGGCCTAATCAAGGATCTTTGTATCACTCTGGTGCAAATACCTACTAAGAGTCTAGTCATGGACATAGTTGTTGTTGATATTCCACTGAAGTATGGCATGCTTTTATGCAGATCATGGGGAGCCAAACTTCAAGGCAGTCTCCAAATGGACATTTCATATGCTACTATCCCTGTCTTCAATCAAACTAGGAGATTATACCGGGAATCTCACATGAGGTATATGGTAAGTAGCCTAGATAGACCAAACAACACCCCTGTTTATTCCATTCACTCATATTTGGACTCTTTCATATTATATAATGAAAATGACATCAATAATTAGGTGAAAGGAAATGAGAAAGAGATAGGCTCCCTAGAACACTCACATTCACCCTCAAATGAAGAACATGACAACCAGAACTCTAGCAGCCCTAAACAACAACATAGTGGAAAACATGAAATATAAACACTTTGGAACATGAGCTTTGGTGGCTCTTGTGGCAAGGTTGGTTCAGGAGCCAGTGTCTAGATACATAACACAAATGAGGGCCATATATACAAACTAGACTTTCAGTGCACTAATAACATTGCAGAGTATAAGGCTCTCCTCCTTGGTTTACACTTTCTTGAAGGCTTAGGAGCTAAGAAAACATATGTCCAAGGAGATTTAGAACTTATCATTAAACAAATCAAAGGTGAGTACTCAGAGAAGAATCCAATATTAAGAGAGTACATAAATGCAGCCTTAGACATCCTCAAAAAATTTGAGAAATATGAGCTCATTTACATTCCTAGAGCCCAAAATAGTCTTGCCAATGAGCTTGCCTTTGCTGCCGGCAATTTCCAAATACCACATGCAAGTGAACAATACAATGTCAAAGTTAAACACTATCCTACAGTGCTTGACAACATTAACCATTGGCAAGTGTTTGAGGGTGATAAAAAAATTGATGATTTTTTGCAATCTAGGAATGAATTTACATTGCTATAACCCAGCTTAGAGCATGAGAAAGATGTTTTTGCTGAAGAACAAGACCATGAAACAAATTTGTCCTCTTTTGCTGATATAAATCTGCTTACACATCCTTATGAGGCAGAAATGTTTGAGGATCTAGACCAAAAGGACCTTGAGGTCTTACAATGTAAGAATGACACATTACCAAGGGGCCTTGCACCATTAGAAGAGTTGTTCGACTTTAATGATGTGGCTAAAAAACCAAAGATAGAATCTACCAAGACTGACGTAGATGAGTGCAACATAGGAAGCATAAAGGAACCCAAAATTATCAAACTCTCCAAGACCCTTCCTCCTCACATAAAACAAAAGTATATTGAGCTTTTTAAGGAGTTTAAAGATGTGTTTGCATGGGGATATCAAGATTTGAAATCATATGACACAAGCATTATTCAACATAAAATCCCTCTCAAGGAAAATCAGAAACCTTTCAAAAAAAAGTTAAGGAGAATAAACCCTATTTTACTACCTTTAGTTGAACAAGAGATTAAAAATATGTATGATTCTGGATCATAGTTCCCCTTAGATACCCAGAGTGGATTTCCAACCTTGTGTCAGTTAGGAAGAAAACCTGGGAGATTAGATTTTGCATTGACTTCAGAAATCTGAATAGGTCCTCCTTGAAAGATAATTACCCCTTGCCTAAAATGGATCACATACTTCAAAAGGTAGTTGGCTCTAAGAGAATCTCACTGCTTGATGGTTTTTTCGATTACAACCAAGTGCTAGTATTCCCGAGTGATTAGCACAAAAATTACTTCACCACACCTTGGGGTACATTCATGTATGTCAAAATGCCATTTGGGTTGATGAATTTGGGGGCCAATTTCCAAAGGGCCATGGACATAGCTTTTTCAGAAGACATAGGCTACTTCATAGTCATTTACCTTGATGACATCACTGTTTACTCTAAGATGGATGAAGAGCACTTACTCCACTTGAGAAAAGTTTTTGAAAAGTTTAGGAAATATGGCCTATCTTTGAATCCCAAGAAAACATTGTTTGGTCTCCAGGAAGGAAAAATCCTAGGCCACATCATCTCAGAAGAAGGGATCAAAATAGACCCCAAAATAATTGAAGGCATATTGCAAATCAGTCATCCTAGAAACATTAAGAAATTGCAATATTTCATTGGGAAAATCAACTTCTTGAGAAGATTCATCCCCAACCTTGTTGAACTCTTGAGGAATATTACAAAAATGCTCAAAAAGGAGATAGGAGTTAAGTGGACCTTGGAAGCCAAACAATCTTTTGAATTGGTTAAGCTGGCACTCACCCAAACATCGGTTCTAATCAGTCCTAATTTTACCAAAGACTTATATATTTTCTCATTTGCATCTGAACATACCATGGCTGCAGTGTTGTTACAAAAGAACATGATGGGGTAAGAACAACCCATAGCCTTCTTCAAAAAAACCCTTAGAGATGCTCCCCTAAAGTACAACATCATGGAAAAACAGGCCTTCGCATTGATTAAAGCATTGAAAGAATTCAAGGTTTATATCTTACATTCTCATATCATTAATTTTGTTCCACACACAGTTGTCAAAGACATTTTGAATCAGGACCCGGATGGTAAAAGGAGAAAGTGAATTAATATTATTTTAGAATATGACTTAGAAATCAGACCCACTAATCTGGTTAAAGGACAAGGGCTTGCAAAACTTATGGCTGAATCAAATTTCCAAGCACTAGATATGAATTTGGTTGATGCTTTAGAAGAACAAGAAGAAAGCACAGCTCCATATATTGAAGAAGTGTTCTTGAATTCATCTTGGTATGTTGATATCCTATATGTACCATTTTATCTTAATTCTCCTCCTACCTTAACAAAGACAAAAGCTAGATTCCTGAAACAAAAAGCTTTAAATTTCTGCATTTTAAATGGAGTTTTGTATTGGAAAAATCCTATTGGTATATTGCTTAAGTGTTTTCTTGAGGATGATGTGGGTAAGATCATGCATGAACTGCATGTGGGAGAGTGTGGGGGCCATATTTACTGGAAAACCACAACTAAAAATATTCTTAGAGCTAGCTACTATTGGCCCACCCTTTTCCTTGACACCCACAAATTGGTCATGACTTGCCATAGGTGCCAGATTTTTGATGGCAAGAGAAAAATCTTAACTTTACCTTTGCATCCCATCATACAATGGGGTTTGGATTTCATTGGAGAGATCGACCCTACTTCATCTAACCAGCACAAGTGGATCCTCACTTCCACTAATTACTTCACCAAGTGGATATAAGCCATCCCCTCTAGGAATGCCACCGATTCAGTCATTATCAAATTTCTTGAGACTAACATCCTGTCTCGATTTGGTTGTCCCAGAAAGATCATCAAAGATAATGCTGCTTCTTTTACATCCAAAAGAATGGTTGACTTTTGTTATAAATATCACATCACATTAGGACACTCTACAGCTTATTACCCTCAAGGTAATGGGTTAGCTGAGTCCTCTAACAAAATTTTAGTCAATATCATCAAGAAGATTCTGGAACAGAATAAAAAAGCATCATGCACTATGGGTTGATAGAATAACCACCAAGAAATCCATTGGTATGTCTCCTTATCAAATAGTATATGGCAAGTGTGGCTCCCTCTCAAGCGAACACTGCATGGATTTCTCCTCTTGAAATTTGATATCTCGTCGCACAATAGTCTTGCGACTATCTGGAAAATACACACGATAGTTGTGGGGCGTATCAGTGTACCCCACAAATATCCCAACCTCTGCGGTCGGATCCAGCTTCTTTCTGGCATCCTTCGTCACATGCAAGTAGACAGGTGAACCAAAAATCCTCAAATGGGAAATATCAGGTCTCTTACCATAAAATGCCTCCTCCGGTGTACTCATGCCAAGTATCTTGTGAGGACAACGGTTTTGCACATATACTGCAGTATTGCATGCCTCAGCCCACAAGTGAAGGGGTAGGCCCTGATCATGCAACATCGCCCGTGCAGCACCCACGATCGTTCTGTTCTTCCGCTCAGCAACCCCATTCTATTGTGGGTTATGGGGTGCGATGAGCTCTCTTCGAATCCCTTCTGCGCTGCAAAAGTCCTTGAATTCAACAGAGATGAATTCACCACCATTGTTGCTCCTAAGAGCCTTCACATGCTTCCCCGATTCCTTCTCAACCAGCGCCTTGAACTTACAGAACTTTGAGTATGTCTCGCTCTTCTTCTGCATGAAGAAGATCCAACACTTCCGAGAAAAATCATCAACAAAGAACACATAATACTTGTGCTTTGCTGTCGAAGCTACTGAGAAAGGTCCACACACGTCTGTGTGGATTCTCTCAAGGATCATCGTGGCGCGACTATCCTTCTCGTGAAAGGTGGTTTTCACAAATTTTCCCAAGGTACGACCCTTGCATTGATCTGACTGCGCAAGAGTTCCCTTAGGAAGCCTAGTAGAAATCTGTTGCAGTATCTTCAAAGCTCCATGGTGAAGGTGGCCCAATCTCTGGTGCCACAGCTCGCCATCATCCCAGCTCACCACTCCTTCAGCCTTGCATGCCATTGCTGCACCACCATCTACATGCAATTGATAAAGGTTCTTGACTCGAACCCTTATCTTCCGGGTTTCTCTAGTTGTCTTACTGCGCAGGAAAGCCTTTCCTTCGGTGAAGACAACATCGTACCCCTTGTCTTCTAACATCGCCACAGAGATCAGATTCTTCTTCAATCCTGGAACATGCATCACCTCCTTGAATACGAAGGGTTTACCAGACTCCCTCTTAAAGGAAATGGTACCGATACCGGTCGCACTGTATCTACCATCATCTCCCATCTCGATGTGCACTCCAAGATCTTTCTCATCCAGATCTGAAAAAAGATCTCGATCTCCAGTCATGTGAGAAGATGCACCACTGTATAAGAACCATACTGATCCCATCACACTTGAGACCAAGCATGCGATCAGTGAAAAATCCAGCTCAAACTGTGAGGCTAAAGCCTCTCCCACTGCAGATCCAGCAGCCTGCTTATTTTTCTTCTTCTGCGGACAATTTGTGGCATAATGTCTGTGCTGGTGACAGTGAAAGCACTTCACCTTGGACATGTCCTGCTTCTTGCCTTTCGCACCGGAATGAGAAGCTTTCTTTCTCTTCCCCTTATTTTCTTTGGCAGCCAAAGCGCAATTTTCTTCATTAGATGCCTTTGATGAAGATCCGTCCCTGGTATTCCGCCTTATCTCCTCTTCCACAAGATCCGACCAAAGTCGCTCCCATCCTGGCAATTTATCTCGACCATTGACAGAATCCTGATAGGCATGCCAACTCTTCGGAAGACCAAGGAGAGCCAAGCTCACCAATTCCTCATCATCGACAGTCACCCCCACACTTCCCAGCTCATCCCTGCATTGGATGAACTTCGTGAGGTACTTCGGCATACTGTCGCCTTTCTCCATCTTTATGTGTCTGAGTTTATCCTTGAGCGCCAACTTCCTCTGGTCTCTCTTGCTTTGGAATAAATCTGTCAACGCTTTCCACATCAAGTATGGAGAAGTTTTTCCATGCATGCTGGATACAATGTGATCCTTCACACCCTCCAACAGAATTCTTCGACATTTTTCCATCTTCTTTTGCCAAGCCTCAACTTGAGCAGCATCAGTAGGCTTTGGGATCTCAGCTTCTATGAACTCCTTCAGCCCGTTATCATCTAATACCGCCTCCATCCGGTCCTTCCATGCAACATAATTTGAACTGCCCTCAAGGGCATATTCCAGTCGCAATCCATTGAAAGACATTTTGACTTCGACACCAAGAAACTGCTGCAAATTCGAATTCCAAATTCTGCTGCAAATTCGAATTCCACTAGCTCAAAACTCAACTGCTTCTAGATCTGTGAGAACAAATTATTTCTAGCACAAAGATCGACTATAGGGGAATTTACTGGATATATCACCTTTCAGAGAAAGGATGGATCCAGAGGCTACTTGGCCCGTTACAGACTCTGTCTACCGAAATAATTGTAATCACTGTAATAGATCCGATGATCAATATCGCTCTAATACCATGTAGAAATTTGAATAATTTGCTGAATTATTCACCGAGATTATCCTGATTACACACTATTTAAGCTTCATGCATAATACATAACATCTTCTACAATTGATCATCAATATGCGGAAATAGAAACAGTCGCATGTGCACATAAACACAATAGTTAAGCACACATATCAACACAGTATGTAATGGGGAAAGAAATAGCTGAAAACCCCCAACTATCTGTATATTATAACGATAGAGAACATGTAACAATACATAGCACAAAGCTCTCACAGCTCTCAGCACTATCTCACATGCTACACACAAACTAGTATGGAAAGTGAACTAGTCACAGGTTCAAATCTCCTCCACAAGTCTGCCTACCTCTACTGCGCAATCCAAGTTGATTAATGATGAGATACAAGTTCGAATCCCACTAGCTCCAACTGCGCAATCCTCATTGGCAATCTCCATCAATGTGTGTGCAAATCTCATGCACAGCCAATAGTCACAACTGATAGTAGACTCACCCTTTCACCCACCTCTAACAATGGTCTCCACTGAACTGTCCATGCATTGCAGTTAACTGATGTGTTCTTTAGTTGATTTATGAGTTAATAATTAGTGAATTAATTAATAATTAATTCACACCACTCAACACTAGTGTATTTATCAGTTAGACTAAATACAACTAGTTCAACTAAGTTAAACCGAACACAACTCCACCAACTGTCTCATCAACTCCACCAAACTCTGCCACATGAGTTCTAACTGAAGTCAACTATGCAATAGCTCAACTAACCCTTAGGAAAAGCATATTTCCTTCTGTCAGCTGCATGTGCCACATCCAAGCATCAAACTGAAGTGCTCCAAGAGGATAAGATAATGTTTATAGTCTAAATATTATTAAGGGTTAATAATATTTGACTGTTCTATTTTTAGCCCGGCAGTCTAAAAATAGAAACCGCCCAATGTCTAAAATAGAGGTCCATCTATTTTTACCAACTCGACCAATCATCCATAAATAGCATCCTGCAACTCATAGACCATGATCCATATGTCTAAAAATAGACTTTGCGCCAAAAATAGCCTGCTGGCCCACTTAGTGAAGGCGACTTCATTTCACTAAGCTCCATCATCTTGTTGCATTTTCAACACTCCCTCTCAACAAGATATGGATTATCTGCAACCCCTATCCTGCCTCTGTGGAATTCGAATTTTCTCCTGGTGAGCGCCTTCATCAAGATGTCAGCATCCTGATCCTCCGTGGGAATATATGAAAGTAACATGATTCTCCGCTGCACACAATCTATGATATGATGGTACCTGATGTCAATGTGTTTGGATCTATCATGAAATACTGGATTAGCTGAGAGTTTAATGCAACTCTGGTTATCACAATAAATCAAAGTAGGCTCCAAGTGTGACCCGAACAACCCGACCAGAATCTTCCTCATCCATATGGCCTCGCATGCAGCCAAGCTTGCTGCCATATACTCAGCCTCTGCTAAACTGAGTGCCACAGATCTTCCTACTATACCAGGAAAATGCTGTCGACCCGATATTGAAGATCCCTCCAGATGTGCTCCTAAGATAACACAATACATGCTTGCTTGCCTTCCAGAAGAGCTTGGTAGGCTTAACCATAGCTTGCGAAAGCTGGTTAACAGCATAGCATATATCGGGTCGTGTATTGACCAGATACATAAGCGACCCCACCAACTGTCAATAAACAGTGGCATCCACTACCTCCGTTGAAGTAGCATCCTCCTTCCTCCAGCCTCTAGGAAGAGGAGTATCAACAGGCTTGCAGCCATGCATGTTGAACTTCTCCAATATTTCTCGGGAATAGTTACCCTGAGAAACAAATAGTCCATCACTGCGCTGCCAGATTTCCAATCCCAGGAAATAATGAAGGAGGCCCAAGTCCTTCATCTCAAACTCTCTTGCAAGATCCTCCTTGCATGAAAGTATCAACAGCTCATCACCTGTCAAAATCAGATCATCTACATACAGTACAATGATCAACAACTTCCCCTCCACCACAATCTGGTACAGGTTAGGATCCGCCTCACTCTTGGAGAATCCAAGTCTGGTGAAATAACTGTCTATCCGTGTGTACCAAGCACGAGGTGCTTGCTTCAACCCATACAGTGCTCTCTTGAGTCTGCACACATGCGACTCACTACTCAAGATCTCGAAACCTCCGAGCTACTCTATGTACACCTCCTCCTCAATGACTCCGTTGAGGAACGCAGTCTTCACATCCATCTGATGGATGTGCCACCCCATCTGCACTGAGAGAGCTAGGATCGTCCGTATGGAAGAGTACCTTGCGACAAGTGCAAAAGTCTCCTCATAATCGATCCCCTCTATTTGTGAGAAGCCTCGGGCAACAAATCTTGCCTTGTACTTCTCCACACTCCCATCAGTCACCTGCTTCACTTTGTAGATCCATCTCGAACCCACCACTGATTTCCCCTCCGGCCTTGGGACAATCTCCCATGCACTGTTTCTGACAATCGAATCATACTCTTCCACCATGGCATCTACGCATGCAGGGTCCTCCATAGCTTCCTCGGAAGAGGATGGCTCTGTCACGACACATTTTCTCACAAGAGCCATGTATCCAGTGTACCGGTTTAGTGACTGTCTCTGTCTGCGCTGTGCTGTAGGTGGTCCTACAAACTTCTCTGCATCTTGAGCTAGTCGCTCAGCTTCTGTAGTGCGCTTGCGCCCTCTGATGGTTGGCGCTGCATGATTGGTCTCTTCCACTCCATGAACTTCCTCTTGTGGCTGATTCACATCCTGAAGCTCATCCTTAGGAACTAATAGCTCCTCATCTGCATGCAAGTGTGGCTCCCTCTCAAGCGAACACTGCATGGCTTTCTCCTCTTGAAATTTGATATCCCGTCGCACAACAGTCTTGCGACTGTCTGGAAAATACACACGATAGTTGTGGGGTGTATCAGTGTACCCCAAAAATATCCCAACCTCTGCAGTCGGCTCCAGCTTTTTCCTGGCATCCTTCGTCACATGAATGTAAACAGGTGAACCAAAAATCCTCAAATGGGAAATATCAGGCCTCTTACCAGAAAATGCCTCCTCGGGTGTACTCATGCCAAGTATCCTGTGAGGACAACGGTTCTACACATATACTGCAGTATTGCATGCCTCCGCCCACAAGTGAATGGGTAGGCCCTGATCATGCAACATCGCCCGTGCAGCACCCACGATCGTTTTGTTCTTCCGCTCAGCAACCTCGTTCTGCTGTGGGTTATGAGGTGCTATGAGCTCTCTTCGAATTCCTTCTACGCTGCAAAAGTCCTTGAATTCGCCAGAGATGAATTCACCACCATTGTCGCTCCTAAGAGCCTTCACCTGCTTCCCCGATTCCTTCTCAACCAGCACCTTGAACTCACAGAACTTTGAGTATGTCTCGCTCTTCTTCTGCATGAAGAAGATCCAGCACTTCCGAGAAAAATCATCAACAAAGATCACATAGTACTTGTGCTTTGCTGTCGAAGCTACTGAGAAAGGTCCACACACGTCTGTGTGAATTCTCTCAAGGATCGTCGTGGCGCGACTATCCTTCTCGTGAAAGGTGGATTTCACAAATTTTCCCAAGGTACACCCCTTGCACTGATCTGACTGCGCAAGAGTGCCCTTAGGAAGCCCAGTAGAAATCTGCTGTAGTATCTTCAAAGCTCCATGGTGAAGGTGGCCCAATCTCCGGTGCCATAGCTCGCCATCATTCCGGCTCACCACTCCTTCAGCCTTGCATGCCATTGCTGCACCGCCATCTACATGCAATTGATAAAGGTTCTTGACTCGAACCCCTATCTTCCAAAGCTCAGCTTGTCTTAATCGCGTTAAAAGGAGCCTTTTCCTTCTGCCAAGACAACATCATATCACTTGTCTTCTAACATCGCCACAGAGATCGGATTCTTCTTCAATCCTGGAACATGCATCACTTCCTTCAATACAAAGGGTTTACTAGACTCCCTCTCAAAGGAAATGGTACCGATACCGGTCGCACTGTATCTACCATCATCGCCCATCTCGATGTGCACTCCAAGATCTTTCTCATCCAGATTTGAAAACAGATCTCGATCTCCAGTCATGTGAAAAGACGCACCACTGTCCAAGAACCATACTGATCCCATCACACTTGAGACCAAGCATGTGATCAGCGAAAAATCCAGCTCAAACTGTGAGGCTAAAGCCTCTCCCGCTGCAGATCCAGCAGCTTGCTTATTTTTCTTCTTCTGCGGACAATTTGTGGCATAATGTTTGTGGCTGCGACGCTGGAAAAAAAGAGACACCCTTGACATGTCCTACTTCTTGCCTTCGCATCGAATGAGAAGCTTCTTCTCTCCTTTGGCAGCCAAAGCGCAATTTTCTTCTCATCGCATGCCTCATGAAGATCCGTCCCCGGCATTCCGCCTATCTCCTCTTGCACAAGATCCGACGAAAGTCGCTCCCATCCTGGCAATTTCTCCCGACCATTGACAGAATCCTGATAGGCATGCCAACTCTTCGGAAGACCAAGGAGAGCCAAGCTCACCAATTCCTCATCATCGACAGTCACCCCCACACTTCCCAGCTCATCCCTGCATTAGATGAACTTCGTGAGGTACTTCGGCATACTGTCGCCTTTCTCCATCTTTATGTGTCTGAGTTTATCCTTGAGCGCCAACTTCCTCTGGTCGCTCTTGCTTTGGAATAAATCTGTCAACACTTTCCACATCAAGTATGGAGAAGCTTTTCCATGCATGCTGGATACAATGTGATCCTTCACGCCCTCCAACAGAATCCTTCGACATTTTTCCATCTTCTTTTGCCAAGCCTCAACTTGAGCAGCATCAGTAGGCTTTGGGACCTCAGCATCTATGAATTCCTTCAGCCCGTTATCATCTAATACCGCCTCCATCCGGTCCTTCCATGCAACATAATTCAAGCTTCCCTCAAGAGCATACTCCAGTCTCAATCCGTTGAAAGACATTTTGACTTCGACACCAAGAAAACTGCTGCAAATTCGAATTGCAAATTCTACTGCAAATTCGAATTCCACCAGCTCAAACTCGACTGCTTCCGATCTAAACTTGAGAACAAGTTATTTCTAATACAGAGATCGACTGTAGGGGCATTTACCGGATATATCACCTTTCAAAGAAAGGATGGATCCGGAGGCTACCTGGCTCTCGTACAGACTCTGCCTATAGAAATAAAATGTAGTCACCGTAATAGATCCGATGATCAATTTCACTTTGATACCATGTATAAATTTGAATAATTTGCTGAATTATTCACCGATATTATCCTGATTACACACTATTTAAGCTTCATGCATAATACATAACCTCTTCTACAATTGATCATCAATATGTGGAAATAGAAACAGTCGCATGCGCACATAAAACAATAATCAAGCACACATATCAACACAATATGTAATGGGGAAAGCAATAGCTGAAAACCCCCAACTATCTGTATATTATAATGATAGAGAACATGTAACAATACATAGCACAAAGCTCTCACAGCTCTCAGCACTATCTCACATGCTACACACAAACTAGTATGGAAAGTGAACTAGTCACAGGTTCAAATCTCCTCCACAAGTCTGCCTACCTCTACTGCGCAATCCAAGTTGATTAATGATGAGATCCAAGTTCGAATCCCACTAGCTCCAACTGCGCAATCCTCATTGGAAATCTCCATCAATGTGTGTGCAAATCTCATGCACAATCATGGTCACAACTGATAGTCACACTTACCCTTTCACCCACCTCTAACACTGGTCTCCACTGAACTGTCCATGCATTGCAGTTAACTGATGTGTTCTTTAGTTGATTTATGAGTTAATAATTAGTGAATTAATTAATAATTAATTCACACCACTCATCACTAGTGTATTTGTCAGTTAGACTAAATACAACTAGTTCAACTAAGTTAAACCGAACACAACTCCACCAACCGTCTCATCAACTCCACCAAACTCTGCCACTTGAGTTCTAACTGAAGTCAACCATGAAATAGCTCAACTAACCCTTAGGAAAAGCGTATTTCCTTCTGTCATCTGCATGTGCCACATCCAAGCATCAAACTAAAGTGCTCCAAGAGGAAAAGATAATGTTTATAGTCTAAATATTATTAAGGGTTAATAATATTTGACTGTTCTATTTTTAGCCCGGCAGTCTAAAAATAGAAACCGATCAATGTCTAAAAATAGAGGTCCATCTATTTTACCAACTCGACCAATCATCCATAAATAGCATCCTACAACTCACAGACCATGATCCATATGTCTAAAAATAGACATAGTCTAAAAATAGACTTTGCGCCAAAAATAGCCTGCGGGCCCACTTAGTGAAGGCGACTTCATTTCACTAAGCTCCATCATTTCAACAAAGATGAAACTCAAAACATTAGCAAAAGTGGGTGGCACTGGTTTGCACAGTCTGACCCTTTCGAAAAGGAGTATAAAAAAGCACCTCATTTTTCACTCAAGCTCATTTATCATTTGCACAAGAGAGTGAAAGGTTTCCAAAGGGAGATTTAGGGATTTATAGCAGCCTTTGGGCAGGAAGAACCCAATGCTATGCTCCTGGAAAACCTTTTTTCACGCTTGTGTGTGTTTTCCTTTGAAGTTTTAATAGAGTAATTCATGCCTGTGTAAAGACGTTGTGCGTTTACCACCGTTTAGACCCTACAGTGTGCAGAGGGCCGACTGACCTAGGCACTACACACAGGCAACGTGCAACGCAGACCAGAACTGCGTGCAGTGTAGCCCGATAGACCGAAACTGTTGCGCGCAACGACGTTCAGAGGGGCCTGACAATGTACAGCTTTGCCGACGCTACATGCCTATCCGTTCAGATGCTACACGAAGACTGCCTAATAGGTCTGACTGGCAAGGGCGCTATGCGCAGGGGTGTTCAGGCCGACCCGGCAGTGCGTGCAAGGGCTCGAATGCTACGCTCCTATGCTATGCGTTTAGACAATAAGCCCTTCAAGCCGGTGCAAGCCTCCAAACACTTCAAATCTCCTCAAAGTCTTTGCTTGGCACTTCCTGGAGTTTTTATAAGAGGTATTTAGATGCTCTACCCCGTCTCATGCTATTTTGAAAGGTGAAACTTAGAGAGAAAGGTAAAAAACCATAAACGAAAAGGAAACCTAATCCCCTGCTAACAACACTCTTGTTTAAAGGGCACCCATCCATATATATACTAAAGGCACACTGAGACTGTTTTTCTAAGAAGTTTCTCCTCTACCAAAACAACATCTCCATTTGCAAAAAATTAGCCTCCACACTACCAAGCCTTGAAATTATTTTTCCTCATCCTCTTAGGTGGTTGTCATTACTAAGGTACCTTCATAACTAGTTTTGGCATATCAATTGTTTTTGCATTCAGAATTACCTGACCTTATCATTTTTCCCAGATTTTCCTTCTTCACTCATCATTCCCCTTCACTTGCAAATCCATGCCTTTCTCATTATCATCTCACTTGCCCTCTCCATATCATTTCACAAATAGTTTCAGGGTTTTGATTCCATAGCAAGAGTAAAAGATAAAATGTCTAGAGAAGGCAGTAGTGACAGTGGCAAGGGAGGCCAAAGGCCTAGGGGACAGCAGAGAAAGGGTGAAAGAGTAAATAGGTTTGAACCTTTGAACACCAATTAGTTGACAACCTCCCCTACAACAGTTGCATATTTCCAAGAGGTAGGTTGTTTTGATTTATGTGAAAGAGTACAAAGAGTCCAAAGTCACCCTGAGTTGACTAGACTTTTCACAAAACCAGAGATCTGAAGTTCTGGACACCTCCTGGAAACAAGTTGCCCTCCCCGAGTGGAGCCATTGTTAGTCATCAATAATTTTTTTCTTTCTATAGATGACTAAATGTTTATCATAGATTTCTAGAAACAAGATTCACGAATATTGTGAGTTCTAGAAATCTTTCTGCCTTCATTATCCTTAGGATAAAATTTTCACTATTTCACTACTCTATCAAGTCATGGCCAACCTATCACTCCCAGAAGACCAATCATGGGCTTATGCCACTCATTTTCACTATGTTTTTCCACCTCTGACCTTACCACTCTGTATTGACTTACCTAACCCTTATACTTACACCTTGGATTGCCAAGTAGCCTAACATTTTCCCCTATTCACCAAATGCCTCAAGCATTGGTGGTTTCAAGATATTTTTCTAGGCTCTTTAGATAAATCAAAATCAGTAGTTTTGGGTCTGCAATGCATAAAGTCTGTCAAAAACTTTGTTTTACACCTAAAAACCCTAAGTCATGTTTTCAGCCAAAGGCCAAGTTCAAAAAGCCTCCCACTAGGTCATTTATGGTTTCATAGGTTATATATTGTTTTGGTTTTCTAAATCATTGTTTTACATGTGCCCAAAAGATGAAATCAAATGAAAAGGAGGGTTAGCACATGATTGTCCAAAAGGTATAAAAAATCCTTCAAGGGAGGCCTCCTTGGTCAAAGCACAACTTCTGCAAAAAGACAACTGCCCATCTTAAACATTTATGCAGGAATGATTGAGATGGCTATTAGCAGAAAGGGAGGTAAGGTGAGAGGCCAAATCATCACAAAGTAAATTCACAGCAAAGAAGAAAAGGCATGCCTAAGATCAAAGAGAATCATGGTTTTTATGACTAATTGGCTAAATATTATTGTCAACCAAGAAGCCAATACAAAAACCACAAGGATGGAGGTAAATTAGCACCACTGAGCATGAATTGAAGATTTATTAAAACTAGAAATGAAACCTCCATGATGACAGCAGGGAGATAATTTAATAGGCTCTTGAAGGTGACCTCTAAGGTATGCCAAGTTGGAAATATTTCACTGTCTCAAAAGGAGAGGATATGGCCAAAGGGAGATAATTTAATAGGCTCTTGAAGGTGACCTCCAGGGTTTTCCAAGTTGGCAATATTTCACTATCTCAAAGGGAGAGGATATGGCCAAAGGGGGATAATGACAAAGCATGATTGTGAAGACTATGGTGAATGTGCAAGACAGATCTATTTTACCTCTGGAAAATCAGTGAGAGGGGAAAGAAACTATGTTTGAAATATCACCCACACTTAGAGATCTCAAAGGGGGTAAAGACATGAGTTCCAAACTTCATAACGCAGGCAAGAAACATTTTGACACTGATAGGGTAAAGGCAGGTCCCTCAAAAAATTGTTTTAAATAACTCACCCTTACTAAATGAGTTTAGAGAGATGCGTTAGTTTTCAAATGACAGAGAGGGAAAGTTTTAAGGTTTTGTTATGATAGAATAGGTAAGAACAGAGTGTTAAAGCATCAAACAGGTCAAGGAAATAAAATCCATCATATTAGTTACCTAATAACAGCAAAGAGGAAAGGTTGAAATAAGAAGAGATCATTTTTCTATTTTAAAGTCACCTCTTGCAAAACAAAAAAAGATATCAGTGATAAAGTGACAAGATGAAACTCAAAAAATTAGCAAAAGTGGGTGTCTATTTTTAATTTATTGTTCCAAGGGTATAAAAGCACCTCATTTGTCACACTCAAGCTCATTTATCATTTTCAAAAGAGAGTGAAAGGTTTCCAAAGGGAGATTTAGGGATTTCTGGCAGACTTTGGGCAGGAAGAACTCGGTGCTACGCTCCTGGAAAACCTTGTTGCGCGCCTGTGTGCGTTTTCCTTTGAATTTTTAACAGAGCACTTCATGCCTGTGTAAGGACACTGTGATTTTACCACCATTCAGACCCTACAACATGTAGAGGGCCGACTGACCCAGGCGCTATGCACAAGCAGCGTGCAGCGCAGACCAGAACCGTGTGCAGTGCAGCCCGACAGACCCAAACTGTTACGCGCAGTGACATTCAAAGGGGCCTGATAATGTGCAGCTCTGTTGGTGCTACATGCCTGTCCGTTCAGATGTTGCACGAAGACTTCTTGATAGGTCTGACTGGCAAGGGTGCTACGCGTAGGGGTGTTCAGGCTGACCTGACAGCGCGTGCAGGGGCCCGAATGCTACGCTCCTATGCTACGCGTTTAGCCAATAAGCCCTTCAAGCCGGTGCAAGCCTCCAAATGCTTCAAATCTCCTCAAATTCTCTGCTTGGCACTTCCTGGAGTTTTTATAAGAGGTATTTAGATGCTCTGTCCCGTCTCATGCTATTTTGAAAGGTGAAACTTAGAGAGAAAGGTAAAAAACCATAAAGGAAAAGGAAACCTAATCCCCTGCTAACAACACTCTTGTTTAAAGGGCACCCTTCTCCCATATACTAAGGCATTTTGTGAATTTTTGCTAAAAGTAAGATACTAAACAACATCTTATTGGATGTAAAAAATAGCCTCACACACTACTTCAAGCATAAACAATATTTTTCCTCATCCTCTTGATGGTTGTCATTCTCTTGGTACCTTCATAACTAATTTGCTCTTGATGGTTTACATTCAGAATTACAGCCCATGTCATTTCCCAAATTTTCCTTCTTCCTCCATTATTACTACTTTCAAATCTGCCTTTCTCATTATCATCTCACTTTATATCTCATATCACTTCACAAATAGTTTAGAAGTTTTGATTTCAAAATCAAGTAAATAAATTCTAGAGAAGGCGATGGTAAGTGGCAGAGAGGGAGGCTGAGCCGGGGACAGCGAGAGAAAAGTGAAAAGAGTAAACAGTTGATAAGGGAGCACTAGGAAGTTAATGAACTCCCCTACACTTATTGTAGCCCAGGGTAGGTTGTTTTGATTTATGTGAAAGAGTAAAAAGAGTCCAAAGTCACCCTGAGTTGACCAAACTTTTTATCCTCAACCTCCATGACCATCAATTGCAGCTAGCTAGGGTAAATTTTGAGCTATCCACCAATACAATTGCTATGGCCACTGGGATACCTTGTATGGGAGAAAAATGGTTCAAGCAGGTGAATTTTGACTTGAGCCATTATCAAACTTTCTTGAAACCAAGATACCAAGCTGATTGCAAAACTATTTTTCACTTTTCCCATTTGTTGGAGAGATATGCCGCCTTAATGAAAGTCATCATGAAGTATTTTACATGTGAGGGGAGGTTTTCTAGACTTTATTCCTACCATATAAGACTTCTTATGCATTTCACTAGGGCCAAGCTGCTACATCTGCCTTATTACCTTTATAGAAGTATTGTTAAGATGTCATACATTATGCAAATGATACATCCTTCATAACAAATGAATAGTGTTTTTCACCATTCTCTTATCAAGATGGTTGTGTTGTGTCAATTAGAGCAATAGGGTATCCCATGGGAAGTGTTCATCGCCCATGATGTTTTCACAAATCCACAGCCTCTTCATCTGCAAATTTTACCCTCATCATCTATCCACCTTCGTCCATTCCTACATCATCCCCCACTAACCATGATTCATCCTCTCCACATGAATCCTCTCCTCAAGAAAAATTATCACCCTCACCTTCTCCTAAAGCATCAGAACAAGAAGATAATAACGAAGAACAAGAAGAGAACAGTGACAAAGAGGAAAATTATAGTCAAGAGGAAGAAAAAAATGATGAGGAAGAGGAAAATGAAAATGAAGAAAGTGGTGATGATGAGGAAGAAACAAAGAGCAGGGAAGAAGAGGAAGAAACAAATGACGAGGCAAAGAATGATGATGAGGCAGAAAGTGACAGTCATGAGGAAGAAGAAAATAATGATGAGGAAGAAAATGATGATGAGGAGGATGATGATGAATATCAAGAGACAGAGGAAGAAGAGGAAGACAAAGGCAGTGAGAAAAACAATGAAGAGGAAGAAGAAGGCAGTGAGAAAAACAGTGAAGAGGAAGAAGAAGGCAGTGAGAAAAACAGTGAAGAGGAAGAAGAAGGCAGTGAACAGTGCAGTGATGAAGAGAAAAGTAGTGATAAAGAGGATAAAGAAGAAATAGATAATGATGAAGAGGCAGATCTGAGCAATGATGAAGAGGTAGATGTAAGCAATGAAGAAGAGGAATATGTAAGAAATGAAGAAGAGGATGACAGTGATGAAAATGAAAACAGTGAGGACATTATAGAAAATAGTAAAGAGGTTGAAGAAAATGAGAATGAAAATGCACAAAAAAGTAATGAGGACACTGAAAAAGACACCTCTAACAGTGAAAACACAGAAAATGATGATGGAAATGATAATGTTGCAAACATAGAGGAGGATGATGAACAAGAAAACATGATGACTGGTAGCCCTAATAATGATGAAAACAGTGACTCTATGAACCAAAAAAGCAGTCAAGAGGTTGATGACAGTGGTGAAGATCATAACAGTAATGCTAGCATGAAATAAAATGAAAGTGACTCTCAAGAGGCAGTCAAGAACACAATTTAGGAGACATAAATACAGAGATCATTGATGAAAAGAAAGGCAATCTTAAGATCAGTCATGGTAAGATCATTCTAGTAGACAAATTTGAGTTTCTCCCTCTCACATATCAAAGGGGATCAATGCTAGTGTTTTCTGCCTCCAAGAGGCAAGGGACCATGCCAAATTTTTCAACTCAAAATCCTAACAAGGGAAAAATAAATATGGAGAAAGGTGAGAAAGGTAAGAAAGGCAAGAAAACTAAACAAAATCCTCAATTCATTGACCTAAACAGTGATAATGAAGATGAGGAGATGGCCACTAGAATACTGCTCCAAAGAAAATATGCACAAATTAGGGAGACAGAGAGATATTTTGAGATGTCTCAGTGTATCATTCAGTACTACAAGAATTAACACAAGTATTTTAAGAAGATAAAAAGGGGCCTTGCTCTCCAGAAAAGGATGACCAAGCATTATGCAATGGAAAACAAACTTGCTTGTGTCAAACTAAAGGAAGCCCTCATTGAAATTAAAGAAATAAAAGAAGAAAAAGGCCAATCTAGACTTGGAATCTTTGCACAAGCTTCTCTACAAGTCTCTCAAAACCCATGGGGCACACTTCCACCAAATTTGGGAGAATTTTGACAAATTTTGGTTTTTTGCTAATTTTGAGGGCCAAGGGGGTAGCACCCATGGCGCTACGCTTTCTCTCAGAGAATCTTCAGGGAGAAAGGCTCAAATTTTTGGAATCCTCATCTCAAGTATAGCATGATCACAAATTTTAAGATCAATTGGAGTTGTTTTGGTCCTCCAAAAGGGTAAAAAACACCCTAATTTTCACCTTTCTGCCTAGTTTTCAGGACATGTGCTGCGCTTTTACCAGTCTGGGATTTTTTTCTTTTTTAATAGGTTATAGAGGTCCAATAAGATAAACAAGGGTATATCTGGAAAGTATACTCAAAGGGATTTCCAACGAGCCTTCATGGAGCCTATTCCAACATTGGGAATACCTTCAACACATTGCTGCAAGTTGACCCAGTTTTCCTGTTCTAGTGGTACGCCCTTGGCATGGAAATTCACCCTAAAACATAGTGCTACACCCTTGGAAGAGTAAAAGTAAAAAATGTATGCTTGGAAAGTTTTAGGAGGCATGACAGAGCCCAAATGTAAATTTCTTTGCTAAAAATGCCTGAAAAGATATTTTGTGCCTTGGGCCTTGCAAGGTCTCAAGGACAATAGTGACATTTTTGATTAGCCAATAGGCTTCTAGAGACTCTATTAGGTTTTTCTCCTCCTTGTTTTTTAAAAGGAGCATTGAGGATTCATTTTTAATGTTGGCATTTGATGAGTTTTGAGAGCAATACATGGTTTTTTAAGGTTGAAGAGCAATTTCGTGTTATGGATCTTGTGAATGATTTGCTTTGATTGATGATGATGAAAGCTTGCTTGCAGGATCCTTGAGCTTGGTTTATGGTGATGTGTCTCTAATTTGTTCATGTCTTCTTGTTTATCATTTTTTCCATCCTTCTATGTTGCAGTAGATCAGAAAATTATAGGCTAAGAATTGTTGTTTGAGGCACCTTAGTCCTTCCTGTTTACTATCGTCTTTATGTTTTCCTTTGCTGGGTTAGTTTAAGGAATTATTAGCTGCTCCTTAGACCTACCTAAGATTTTTTGTTTCATTAATGGTTTAAGAAAGTAGTTTTCAAATATTTTTTTACGGCTAGCCATGCTTATTTGATGCTATCTAAACTCTGTTTGTGAAATATCTCTTTGAAGTATTACTTGTTGGGTTAAGCCAAGGAGGTCTTGTTTTGATCTTGCCCTTTGTCCATGCCTATCAGTTTTCCTCAAAGTTATTTTTAGCTTGATCAATAATGTTTAGGAGTTATTTTGTTATCTTAAATGTTTTCTAAAGTTTGAAGGTGAAATCAATAGAAGTTAAATGAGTTTCTCGCCTTCTATACTTCATTGGAATGTTTGTCTAGAATTCTTATTTGCTTAAGTTGAATCAAAGATTCACTGGTTTTCCCTATCTATTGATTTCTTCTTGATGTTAATGGTGTTTTAGACCTTATTGTTATGGGTATTTGACAAAGGATACTCCACTTCCCTTTGCCCTACCTTGTTCACCAATTTAATGTCCACTTCACTTCACACATAACCTTAAAGATCCATTTACCACACTAGATTTTCCCTGTGATGCACTCTGACTCATTATTGAGATATCCATGACTTTCATAGACTCCATAGCCCAATTATTTGATGATATTTCACTCCACCTATCCTACTTGATCATCTTACCCAACCCAAACAAACAAAGAAACCCTACACTTAATAACTAGCCTAAAATCAACCATCTAAAGCAAACACGTTCATATCCTTTGCAAAAAATAGAGAGAGCCCTCTCTAAGTCTAGGAAGGCTAGGTCTTAGGACTCCAAAGACTGGTTTGATTTTACCCTGTGCATTTGGTCTACCAATATGCTAAATCACGGGACCCTAACACACGTACCTTCACGTATGTTTGGGAGGACAAGTTTAGGTTTCTTACCATCCATAGGTAACCGAGTCGGCCGCCTTGTACCTGTGATATACCGACACAACATTCCGAGAGATTTCCTACACATATAATAAATCCTTGGTTTTCTGAGGAAATATATTGCAGTTCATAGTTGCTTGGTAAACCTTTTTCCTAGTATCAACCTCTTTTTGTTTATTTTTTTTTGTATAAAATCAATCATCAATCGTGGAAGAAGGTCATACCCTTCCTCGTTGTTCACATAGGACAATGAATAAA
Source organism: Pinus albicaulis (assembly GCA_034641835.2). Lineage (NCBI taxonomy): Eukaryota > Viridiplantae > Streptophyta > Pinopsida > Pinales > Pinaceae > Pinus > Pinus albicaulis. The sequence goes on from CM076577.1 coordinate 966,786,219, forward strand.
CCTTCGTTATAAACACCAGAAGCTACTCCTATAAGATGAAGGTGCGCTCGCCCTACCAAGTCCAGTACCTCTGGAACTCTTGGTGCTACATCATCTGATATACCAGAGACATCTGATCCTTTGAGTACCGAGTCTCTAGTGGTTTCGACTGATTCTGTTTTATCTTCTACTGTCGAGAGAATAATATCACAGTTACATGAGGACACTGAAATTCAATCCAATGAAATGGTAAATCCTTAAACCAAGCTTTTTCAACTGGAAGTCGATCCAGTAGTTGATCCTAAAGTCGAACAACAAGAAGCTGTTCCAGTGAAAATTTCTGATCCTCAACCATCCGTAACCGTCGATTCTTCCTCTTTACTGCAAAGTTTACCGCCTGAAATTTATCTCGGGCCTAGCGGTGAAATGCTTCCACCTGGTTTGATTTCGATAGAGGAAGAACTTCAGAAAATACAACCCCTTTGACTCTCACTAATTTTGGGTCGAGGATTTATTTATATTAATATTTTCCTCATTTGACCAACTCTGCTTCTATTGATCCTTTTCACTCTCAAGTTCCTGTAGATTTGTTAGAGTATTTGCTGGGTTATTTAACCATGGCAAAGACAGCATCCCAGAATGCACCATCTGTTACAGTTGCGACAACATCTATTGTCGCTTCATCTTCAATATTTTCGATGACACATGAGTCTCAAAACATTGGTGCAGGAATATTTAAGGATCGTTCCCTAATGGGCACCTTTTCATTACCATCGCCTGTGACATTGGTGAAAATTACAAATATAGAGACCTGCAATATGATATCATCCACTTCATCTGACTTAAGGAAGATTCCCAATGATTCTGAAATAGAAAGGCTGGGTGAATATTGAGGATATTTCTTTTACTGTGTCAGCCTCGTTAATGAATCAGGTCTTGAGGATAGTTATTTTACTGTGTCAACCTCGTTAAAAAATGAAATAGGTCATTGAGGATAGTTCTTTTATTGTGTCAACCTTGTTAAAAAATGAACCAGGTCATGAGGATGGCTCTTTTACTGTGTCAACCTCGTTAAAAAATTGAAACAAGTTCCTATGAGCATAGTTCCTTTTCTTGTGTCAATCTCGTTAAAAAATGAAACAAGGTTCCATGAGCATAGTTATTTTCCTGTGTCAAGCTCATTAAAAAATGAAACAAATCCTCTCCTAATTAATTCGAGTCAATCGTCGTATCTCGTAAATGAACCTTCATTCCACCCAACTATTAGTAACCAATAGTCAACTAAGGTAAATGAAATGAATCTAGGGGGGCATGTGCTCTTGCAGGTTACACTTGGGGGGCATTGAAACTTATTTCAAGCATGATTTTCTATGTTTCAAGCTTGTGTAAAAATGAAACCACTTTGAAGCATGATTTTTCCTTTGTTTCAAGCTTGTGTAAAAATGAAACAAATCTATTTCAAGCATAGTTTTCTCTGTTTGAAGCTTGTGTAAAAATGAAACTACTTTCAAGCATAATTTTTCCTTTGTTTCAAGCTTGTGTAAAAATGAAACAAACCTCTTTCAATCACAGTTTTCTCTGTTTCAAGCTTGTGTAAAAATGAAACTACTTTCAAGACTCGTTAAACTCATGAAAATATCGAGGTTATTTTGCTATCTTTCATGCTTGTAAAACACATGAAAATGTTGAGTTCTTACTGTCTTTCTTGCTCATAAATTAAATTGAAATTCGGTGATATGAGTACATTTTTATCACTTTTTCGGACTCATTAAAACTTACAAAAAAGCGAGACTACAAAGCACCATTTTATCTCTTTTTCGAGCTTTGTTAAACATGAAAAAGGAATTCAAAGCATAATTTTATCCTCTTTTTTCGAGCTTTATTAAACATTAAAAAAGAATTCAAAGCACACTTTTATCTATTTTTCTAGCTTTGTTAAATGCAAAAAATGAACCCTCGTGGAGTTCTCTTTCAGCTCTTTTCAGACTCAAATATGAAAATATTGTAGAGCACTTTTCCTTTCAAGCTTGTTAAAGGAATTGAAACAACATCTACTCATTATAAGTTTAACCCTTTTCCGAGCTGAGATAGATTATGATTACGAAAAAGGAAAACCCTAGTCGAACATGACTAGGAGGTTCTCTCATATATTATTTTGCGTTTTTTTTTTCAGATTTGAGGGACTGTTATATGGAAAAGAACTTGCGAAGTTTTATTTTAGTCCCTTTTTCAAACTCTCTAAACATGAAGAAGGATTGAGTTCTCACTGTCGTTAGACTCGTTAAAGAATCAAATATAGACAAAATTTTCCATCAAGATAAGATCGAGTTTCACCTTCACTATACTCGTTAAAGCATCAAATAGCGATGGATTCACCCGAAGGGTTGAATTATACATCAAGAATATGTTATCCTCCTCAAGCTTGTTAAAAAAGAAAGAGGTATTGGTCAGCAATGACTGGGGAAAATTGGAAAGGGATAAAACACTTTATGGTAGCAAGTCGCTCTTGAACATGACACTTATTCACTTCATCTCCGTGATTTTTAGGTTGGGTAATCTGCTTGACAGTATATCATACCTATGGTCTATCATACCATCTATCACTTCAGTTTTGGGTCAAATGTTTCCAATTCATCTAGTGTTGCTGATATGTTCAAGAGAAGTCACTCAACTATTCCTCATCCTTTGCAATACTCATAAACCTTCATTTCATGACCGCCATCCCTGACATTACTTCATTAGTCAAATTCTGTCTCCAAAATCATTACTCCTGTTTCATGTCGTTGTTGAGGAAATCATCGATGAACTCGTGCGACGAGTTGCTTCTTGTTGACATCAGCTCATCATCTGGGAAGTTGACTTAGAAAAAACCTTTCAGTACCTTGGAGCTTGCTTACATCAACGGTAGGTTTCTCGCTTCCATCGACAGGTTGACATCACAAGAATTATACCGAAAGAATTTTTATGGTGTTTGACATAAAATCATCTATTCACACCATGCAGAATGTACTGGAGTACCTTGAGAGAAATTATCATCAACAGTGGTTTCTAGCGCATCTATTAACGACTCACATCATTGGTTGGTAATCAAACAATGTCTTCTCATGTTCGACTTCATATCATATATTCACTTTGTTAGGCTCGTACTTTAAGAGGTTGAGTGAACGAGATAGAAGACCCTGGATTAGTTTAATCCATCCAGGTTGCGATTTCAGGAGAAGTATCAAATCATCTGTACGATGGTCATTATTCAAATGGTCATCCTATCATGGGTCTATATCTATACATAGTCTATATCTGTAGACTACTTTATGATGTTATGATAGTTTATGTGCTGAGTATGGGATATGACTCCCTCAGCAATTCATGTACAAGATGAATAGATATCATGATGTAATATATTGTAATTGATGCAGGTCGATGTCCGCTTCAGTCCCTCCTCATCACGTCGTAAAGCAAACCACTAAACATTATCATTTTTTACTTCATTCTTTAGGGGGCAGCTATTACAGGTCAATTTGGGCATCATCCCAAAACATGGATTAGTATTAATTAGGGTCTATCATACTCTAAATTGGTTGCTACACGCCCTAAAAAAGTCATCACATTGATGGTCGTCCTTCATGAAAGTTTCACTACTTAGATGCCAATTGAAGTGCCCTATCAAGCCATAAACACGCCCCTAGAAAAATGTACCTGCTTTGCAGAGCATCTATTCCCATGAAAGGCTACGTTGTGGAGGATCTAGGCCCACTTTTGAGTGCGTTGGTCAACTGGGAGCGAATTATTCATTGGATTCTGGGAATCTCCCCGAATTCTAGTGACTTAAAGAAGTTGTTCCAACACTCACCCCATCTGATAGCCTCGAATTTGGAAACCATGAAGTCATTAAACCTCTTATCCTCCTATTCCAATGAATAAGGAAATCTCTTCATCCATTTTTAGGAAATCCATTCAATGATTCATTTATGTCAAACCACCTCCATCTACTTATAAATAGAGCACTAAACATAGTGCAGAAGAGAGCAATAATTTGTGTTAAGTAGATTTATGCTGGTGAGATATCAACTCTTGAAGGCATTTGCATGTACTATGATGTTGTTGGATTGTTGATGCTAGATGTGATGAGGATGGGACTCAAGCTATATGAGTGATAGTGAATCGATCAATTGGTTGTACTCTTCCTTATACTTCATAATAAAGACATTTTTTCCTTTCCTAATGCACATGTCAATGATGTTATATGTGTATTAATGAGTTTAATGGATTCAATTTGTTTAACTTGAATATATCATATTTCCTTTATGCTGTTTTATGTCTTCTGTTTTCCATGACAGGTATCAATTGAGTGAGTTAATTTGGATTGAGAGCGATGAAAGCGAAAAAGGGAGGCGAGGAAAAGTAGATAGACTACAAGTAGGTTTCTCTCCTTTTATCTATTCATGTTAAGGAAAAGATCATATATATTTATTTATGTTTTTCTAAGTGAACCACCCACTTAGGGAAATCATAATTATCCATAGGTTTTTATTTTTGTAAAACACCCCTCCTTTCGTGAAATGGTGTTTGGTTGCCTGCGGGATCAAGAATCCTCTTTTTTCACCAAAATTTCCTCCAACACAACCTTACGTTTCTCATGCACTAGCCCATAAGCTAGAGAAAATCAAAAAGGAAAAGGGACAAATGCATCAATCCCTCCAATGACAGGAAATTCCTCTACTAGTCCTTCAACCTTCGTGGAGATTGAAGACTCACAGGACGACTAGAGAAAAACAAGAATAAAACATGTTAGCCATCTATAATTTTTGCTGATATCAAAATATGACTAAATGATGATTTTGGATTTCTAGAAACAATGTTTGAGAAACACTGTGAGTTTTAGAAATCTCACTGCTTTCATCATCCTAAGCTTGACTATTTTTCACTAAACTTTCCTGTCCTTTGCCTTCTCAAAAGTTCACCCTGCTGCTCTCAAGGAAAACTCCATTTTTCAGGCCTAAATTCATCATTTCATCACCTTTTCCCATCTGAAGTCCATTTTTCCTCCCCCTCTCCAAAAACCCTCAAAAATCCTCCTCATACATCATTTTCTTCTAAAAAACTTTAAAAAAAATGTAAAAATCCTTTTTACATTGTTTTAGCCTAACCCTTTAGCCTATCGGACCCTCTAAAAGACTTATAAAAACTCTGTTTTTATGAATAAAATCCACCCTTTTTTAAATATAGGCTTTAAGCCCTCTCCGCTTAAAGCCCTAGCCCCCTTCTCTCCATATGACCCCGCCCCTCCATCTATTCCTAAAAATCCCTCCCACCATACAAATATGCATCCGCCCCTCTTTATCTTACTTAACCCCCGCACTTTGTATAAAGCCCCGAACCCTTTATCATTTCCTCAGGCCATTTCGATCATTGATCAAAGGCCTCGGGCCCTGATCTAATGGCCACCACACTCCCGCCCTTCATCCCATCTCCTAACTCTACCCGACAACCCACAAACGTCATCACGTAGGGCCCCACCTCCCACTTATCCTACTGCCAAAGCTGCCACTTGCCACCTGTCTTTGGGTCCCATTCACCAAACCTACACCTCGCTCCAAGGTGCTGCCCGCACCGTAGATCTCATCACCCTAGACCTAACGGTCTCAAACCCATATCGTGCAGATTTAGGCGGTGAAGGTTAAGAACCTCAACCCATGTGAAAAAAGGTGGTTTCACCTTGGACACACATCCAACGATGAGTGTAATCACGCTGCCTCCACCCAATACCACTTACCGTTGTTTACCTGCGTGATAAACTACCACAGTTTTCCAAAACCGCTTTTCGCCTCCGCGCCAAGATTGAAATTCCCTTACCTTTGTTCGTTCCTCCTCACGATTCTGCCTATGGAATTTTCCCTCTGTACTCCCTCACCCTCTGCAAATCTCTCCCTGACACCTCAAAACCCTGAAAAAATCAGTTTTTCCCTTCCTGCAGGTTTTAAATTAATATTTGTTTGTGTGTTTGCAGGTTTAATGGCAGTAATGCCCAGAAGGGCATTCTAATGGTAAAATAACCTTTGGATGACGATACGAGAGGAAAATACATATAAAGGGGCCAAGGGTCCACACAAAAGACTTAACCCTCGATGTATCATGATCATCGATGGGTTATAAACCCTTCTTCCATGAATTAACCCTCCCTGCACACGAAGAATAGCTACAGTCATAGAAGCAATAAATAAATGAAGAATAGAAGGGTTAAAGGGTTAATTACAGATCAAATGGTAAAACAGAAGATTAGCCCTTTATAAACAGTGATTAAAGGTAAAATTCAAAGGTTTAAGGATAAAGGATAAAACAAATAAAACAGTCATAAAGTAGAAATAGAGAAAAAGACAGTGAAGTAGATTATGAAGGTTTAATCAAATATCAAAGGCATAATGAAGAGTTTTGATGAGTAAAACAAAGACAGATAACCCAAAGACAACTTCGAATAACTCAACAAAGAAGAAATTACTTCTCCAAAGACAGATTTTGGCCACCTACAACATTATTTCTTTCAATAAAGGCATCAGGCAGTTATTGCACAGTCAGAGATATTTTAAAAGAAGCTCAACAGTTATTGCAAAGTTATTACCAAGCCTTAAAAGTCAAATATTTCAACTAAAATAAACTCAGAAGTTATTATTTCAGAGTAACTCTTTCAGATTTTTTTGCCTTGGGCCTTGCATGGTCTCAAAGGTCAAAAATCATTAACTCTGTAAGAAATAACATCTAAACACCCTAGATTGGCAGCACCTCCTCATTTTGCATATAAATATTTCATATGAGCTTCATTTCAAATGTTGGTTACTTGATGGTTATTGGACTGATTTATGTTGTTAAGCTAGTTAAGGAATACTTGACTGAACTAAAGAAAGCTTTGAGTTGCAAAGAGTTGTTGTACTTGGAGTGATGTAACTGGTTTGATCATCAATAATACAAGCATGTTCACAGGATTCTTTAGCTGTATCAATGGTGAAGTTTTTCTAAATTGTTATTGTTTCTCCTTATGTTTTCCATTATGTCCATCTTTCTCTAATAAAGGAACATAAGTTTTAGATTAGGATTTGCTTTTTCAGCACCCTATTTCTGTCTGTATTTATTTATGTTTATGCTTTCTTCTACAAGATCTGATTGGAAGATTCTTAATTGCCTTCTAGTTACTTCTGGCTTGTTGTCTTGGAAATGATTTAATAGAGTGAAACCAAGGAAATTATGGTGAGCCCATGTTCCTTTGAGTAGGACTTGAGATATTATTTTTAAGATCTTTCTCTAAAGTATGCTTATTAAAGTCTAAACTAGAGAGGTTTATGGTTTGCCCTGCCCTCTTCTGCCTTGAAATGTTGTTTTAAAGAGTCTTTGAGAGTTTTCAAAAGCAGATAGATTATTTCTGTTTGATCTTAGACCACTCTTACTATTATCTTATATGTTTTCTTATATGAAAGTAGTCTTTTGATTGCTGGATTGTTGTCTGAAAGGTTTCTTATTAAAGGTTTTCCCAAAGAGATTTATGGTTTTCCCTATCCTTTGCTTGCTCCAAATAGTTACCTTAAAAGGATTTTCTTGTCTAAAGTAGAGCTAGAAGATTCTTAACTAACTATATCTTTGCTGCCTTCACAACTTATTATTGTTTAATATCACAACCTAATCTAAAGAATCCATTTGATATAGTTAGCTTGCCCTATGAATTCCCTTGCAGAGTTGATGAACAATTAAATCCTTCTAAGACTCCATAGCCCAATGGATTGATGTTTTCTTACAGTCTATTTGTTCAGTTTAAACACTCCCTCAATCAGTCACACCAATGATCCTTCAGTCTATCAGTTAATCCAACCAAAAACAAAACAAGTCCTTAGAACTTCATAACTAGCCTAAAATCATAAACAAAGAACATAAAGATATATTATTTGAAAACACCTTTATAGAGAGATCCCTTCTAAATCTAGGAAGGATAGGTCCTAGGATTCCAAAGTGGTTCTGATGTGGACCCTGCAGTGTTTGTTCTTGCCACTCTTACAAATTACATGGAGCCAACATAGTGGCAACCATACTGGGGAATACTGAGTAATAAAAAATTCAGATTCACTCAAAGCTCAGAAAACCTCATAAGTCTAAAAATGAATCAAGTACTGTTTAAGAGTGGTTCCTGATTGTTGATGGTGGACAACAACCAGTCTTATGAAACAAGTAAAAATCCTACACCCGGTGACTCCACTTATTTTCCATTGATTTCACTGGGAAACTTACCCTATCCTCAAAATATTACAACAAAAACTAGTCAAGAATACTGTGTGGATCAAATATCCCTTTTATAGTTTGGTTTGTGTCTTAAGACTGTTATACCTCTAAAAAATCCTTTCTGACTTGTTGGGTCCAAAATCCTGGATTCTAGAATAATCCATACTAGATCCCATCCTGACACAAAACCTCCTGCAATAGTTGAAAATCCTGAAAGCATCCTTAGAAAGTCTCCTACACCTAAAAACCCAACTATTGACAGACCAATCCACAAAGAAATTTCTTTCCCTAAGAACCTTACAACCTTGCAAAATACCGAAGTTGACTTACCTCATATAAGAAGCTTATCTAGGACCAAGTCACAAAGTGGTATAGACCAGATAGACCTTGAGCTTGTAGCCTCACAACAAAGTAGTAGTAGGGAAGCCTCCCCTTCCACTCCTCCTAATTCCCATTTTCTACATAACTTTGGCTTCTCTCATCCTAAATCTTCTAAAAAACACTTATCTGGTCCAAGTACCTCAGCTACACCCACCCATACATCCACTGTTCAAACCACTCCACTTCATCACCTTCCTCCACTTGTTAACCCCCCATTGTTTCCAAAAATTCATATCATGGAAACATGGTATGCTCCCTTAGTCCTTCCTTTACCTCTAGTTTCTCTACCATAGGACTATCAGTCCAATATTCCATTATATGATGCTAGTAGTTCTACTACAACTCAACAACATGTGGATAGAATGAATGACTACTTTGACAGACAAGAAATAGATGATGAAACTATTAAACTTAGAATGTTTGCTCAAAGCTTAGGGGGAGAAGCAAGAAAATGGTTCAAAGGCTTAACCCCTAATAGTATCAATGATCTCCGTGTTTTCCATCAGCTATTCCTAAATAAGTGGGAAGTCAAGAGAAATCCCCTTCAGATCCCATTAGAATACAATGACCTTAAAAGAAATGCTGGAGAGAGTGTCCACGATTACTACACTAGGTTCAATAATGTTTATAATGCACTCCCTCCACAAGTGAAACCCCCACAAGGCTTAGCCTTAATGAATTTTCCTAAAGGATTTGACCCAGACATGTGTTATCAATTAAGAGAGAGAGAACCCCTCACATTAGAAGACATGCAGAAAGAGGCAGTAAGTGTAGAGGCTAACCTAAATTCCAGAAGGGCTAGATTGAAAACAAAGAAAAGGGCTACCTACAAAGATGAAGCTGGACCCTCCACATAATACTCCAAAATTTATAGTCTGGTTAGAACCATGGAGATGATGATGGAGAGAATTAACATGAATGAGAGAGCCTATCCTAAGGAAACCAAACAACTCCTCAAAATAAAAATCAAAATCAGAACCAAAACTTTAGGAGAAATTCCCCTCAAATTAGACAAAGAGGCCCTGATCAGAAAGTCATACTTCCTTTCCAAAAAAACTATGCTGATGGAGATGAGGGAGTGATTGAAGAAATAGAGGGAGATCACATAAACTTATTGGGAATAAACAATGAGGATACTATTTTCCTCGATGAAGAAGAACAAGGCATATTTCCACCTTATGAAGAAGAGAGCCTAGAATCTGAAGACTACAAACAAGGCTTTGAAAATGCTATAATGGAAGTACACAGGCAATATGACCTTAGGAGTAAAAAGATTCAAGACATTCCCAAAAAGAAAACCTCTGAAATTTTTGCTAAAAAAAATTCTGAAAACATTTCTAAAAAGACAACAGATAATAACAAAACAGTGGCTGAAAGTTCTGATAAAAGCAAAGGAAAAAACAGCCAAATCAATGACAAACATGGTGGGTGACCGAAGTAGCACTAGCACCTCAGCTAATGATCCTAGTAAAACTATTTTAACTGTTGTCCATAATAAAAACCAACAAGCTGAATTTGCTGAGAAAATAGTGAGTAAGAAGGATAATTTAAACATTTTAAGAACTCACATACCTTTCAATATAGAGGGTGAAATTCCCAAAATGAAGATCCCTGTCCCTCTTACTGAATTAGTCACCCAAGATGTATATAAAACCCAAATTTTAAGAGCTTTAAACATAAGAGAACTAATTGATTTTGTCAATGTCACTCATGACAAGCCTGAGCTTCTGTTTGGACCAAAAGTAGAAGGGAAATTTCAAGAAGGAGGTGTTCCTCCATTTTATGTTAGTCTAAACATCCATGATAAGATTTTGCACAATTCCATGCTTGATTTAGGAGCCTCCCACAACCTTATGCCTAAAGTAGTGATGGAGGGACTGGGCCTTGAGATAACTAGACCTTATAAAGATTTATACTCCTTTGATTCTAGCAGAGTTAAATGTCTAGGCCTGATCAAAGACTTATGTGTCAACTTAGCACAGATACCAGCCAAAAGCTTAGTGATGGACATTGTGGTGGCTGATATCCCTCCTAAATATGGCATGCTTCTTTCAAGGTCATGGGGTGCTAAACTCCAAGGTACCCTGCAGATGGATATGACTTATGCAACCATCCCTATCTTTAGTCAACCAAGGTGACTCTATAGGGAAACACACATGGAATACATGGTTAGTAGTCAAGAAAAACTAGACAACTCCCCTCTTTATTCTATTCACACAAACCTTGACTCATTCTTTCTTTACAATTATGAAAATCTTAATGAGCAAGGAGAAGGAGATAACAAATCGGAGATAGAAAAAGAGGGAAGTAAGGAGAAAGATCATAGGCAACAAACCAACCATCAACACAGGGCTGATTATGAAAAACAAGATAAAACTCATCATAGTGAAAATCTTGAGGAACAAAATGAAAATGAACATAGTACAGATCTTAAAAAACAAAATAATGATAGCCAAAATAAACAGGACAAGGAGGACAGAAATAACTTTAATAACAAATCTAAAATTGAACCTCTTTGGAGTATGAGTTTTGATGGGTCTTGTAGTAAAACTGGTTTAGGAGAAGGCATATGGGTACATAACACAGAAAATAATCATGCTAAGGGCCATTCATACAAACTAAAATTTCAGTGCACAAATAATATAGCTGAATATGGGGCTCTCCTCTTGGGGCTGCATTTATTGAAAAAAATAGGAGCCAAGAGGATAACTGTTCATGGAGACTCGGAATTGATTATTAAACAAGTGAATGGAGAATATACTATCAAGAATCCAAGATTGCAAGCATATAGAGATGATGTTGTTGACCTTTTGAAAACATTCACATACTATGAGCTTAACTTTGTCCCTAGAAAAAAAAACATTCTTGCCAATGGTTTAGCATTTGTTGCTAGTACATGTTTAAAACCTTATAAAAGAAAAAAATACACAGTCCAAGTTAAATAGAGGCCAGTAGTCCTTGATAATATCAAGTATTGGCAAATTTTTTAAGGATATAAACATATAGAGGATTTCCTACAGTCCGGAAATGGGTTTGAAATGCCAAATTCAGACTTAGAGTATGAAGAAGATTTTTCCTCAGATTGTCCTACTGAGGAAAAATCTTATGAAGAAGAAACTCCTAACATTGCTGATATAAACATTGCTAATATAAATTTGTTAACTAGAGAACACTCACAGAAAACAGAGTTGAGCACTAATTTAGAACAAGAAGACTTTGAAGTGCTGCAATCTCACACTGATCAATTGCCAAAGGGACTGGTGCCTCTAAAAGAATTGTTTGACTTTAATGATGTTGCCCAAAAGCCAAAAATAGAACCCACTGAAACTGAAGTAGAAGAGTGCAATATAGGAAATGAACTAAAACCCAAGGTGATCAAATTATCCAAAACACTACCAGCCCATATAAAACTGAAATACCTTGAGATTTTTAGAGAATTTCTTGATGTATTTGCTTGGAGTTATGAGGAATTAAAATCATATGATACAGATATAATTCAACATAAGATACCCCTCAAAGAAAACCAAAAACCTTTTAGACAAAAGTTGCGCAGAATAAACCCTGTGCAATTACCTCTGGTTGAAAAAGAGATCAAGAAAATGTATGATGCTGGAATCATAGTCCCAATAAGATACTCAGACTGGGTATCCAATATTGTATCTGTGAGGAAGAAAACAGGAGAAATAAGGCTTTGCATAGACTTTAGAAACTTAAACAAAGCCTCTTTAAAAGACAACTACCCCTTGCCCAAAATGGATCATATCTTATAGAGGGTAGTAGGTTTTAAAAGAATTTCTTTGCTTGATGGCTTTTCAGGATACAACCAAGTGCTAGTACATCTTGATGATCAACTGAAAACAACTTTCACTACACCTTGGGGCACTTTCATGTATGTGAAAATTCCCTTTGGTTTAATGAATGCTGGTGCCACATTCCAAAGAGCCATGGATATTGCTTTCTCAGAAGAGATAGGCTTCCTCATTGTGATATATTTAGATGACATCACTGTCTATTCCAAAACAGATGAATAACACCTTGCTCACTTAAGAAAAATATTTGAGAAATGTAGAAAGTATGGCTTATCCTTAAATCGCAAGAAAACTTTATTTGGCCTCCAAGAAGGCAAACTTCTAGGCCATATCATATCCAAAGAAGAAATAAGAATAGACCCAAAGAGGATTGAAGGAATATTTTAAATTAATCATCCTAGAAACATCAAAGAGCTGCAATCTTTCATTGGGAAGATTAATTTCTTAAGAAGGTTCATACCCAACCTTGCTGAACTCCTTAGAAACATAACAAACATGCTAAAAAGGGAAACATGAGTAAAATGGACCATTGAAGCAAAGCAATCCTTTGAACTGGGTAAACAAGCACTCACGCAAACAACAGTTCTCATTATCCCTAATTTTAACAAATATTTCTTCATTTTATCCTTTGCATCAAAACACACAGTTGCTGCTATCCTGCTTCAGAAAAAAATAAAAGGACAAGAGCAACCCATTGCAGTTTTTAGCAAGGCCTTAAGAGATGCACCTCTAAAATACAACATAATGGAAAAACATGCTTTTGCCTTAATCAAAGCCTTGAAATATTTCAGAGTTTACATTTTACACTCACACATCATTGCATTTCTCCCACGCACAGTTGTCAAAGACATTTTAACACAAGATCCTGATGGAAAAAGAGGAAAGTGGATTGTTGTTATATTAGAGTATGATTTAGAAATCAGACCCACTAAACCGGTCAAAGGAAAAGGACTTGCAAAAATAATGGCTAAATCAAACCTCAAAGCCTTAGATATGAATATGGTTGATGTTTTAGAAGAACAAGAAGAATGCACAACCCCTCATGTTGAAGAAGTATTGCTGAATTCACTTTGGTATGCTGATATATTGTATGTGCTCTTTTATCTTAATGTCCCTCCTGGTTTATCTAAGAGAAAGGCAAGGTTCTTGAAGTTAAAAGTTTTAAATTACTACAAAATGGATAAATGGTTATATTGGAAAAATGCTAGTGGTCTATTGCTTAAATTTTTGCCTGAGAATCATGCAGAGAAGATCAAGCATGAGTTCCATGAAGGAGAATGTGGAGGCCACCTCTATTGGAAAAAAATTGTCAACAAAATCCTTAGAGATGGTTACTATTGGCCCACCCTCTTTCAAGATATCCATAAATTGGTAGTTGCCTTCCACAAATGTCAAATATTTGAAGGCAGAAAGCTCTTACCCTTACCTTTGCATCCTATATCTGTTGAAGCTCCTTTTCAACAGTGGGGCCTACACTTCATTGGGGAAATCCATCCTTCTTCATCTTCCCAACATAAATGGATCCTCACAACAACTGATTACTTTACAAAATGGATAGAGGCCATCCCCTCTAGAATTGCCACTGATCTAGTCATTATGAAGTTCCTTGAAAACCATATTTTTTCTAGATTTGGTTGTCCTAGAAATATTATCACTAACAATGCTGTTGCCTTTAGATCCTAGAGGATGGTATACTTTTGCCACAAATATCAGATCACATTAGGTCATTCCATAGCTTATTACACTCAAGGTAATGGGTTGGTAAAATCCTCAAACAAAAGTTTGATAAACATCATCAAGAAATTGCTGGAAGGAAATCAAAAGTCATGGAACAACAAGCTAGTACATGCATTATGGGCAGACAGGTTAACATGCAAGAAATCAATTGGAATGTCCCCTTACCAGCTAGTTTATGGAGCAGATGCAATTTTTCCAACAAGACTAGGAGTGATAGTCATGAAGTTGATCTAGTAATTACAGTCTGAAGAAAATGACATGATAAGAAGGATAAATCATACCATACAGTTGCAACAAACAAGAGAGGAAGTCTTCAATAGAACACAATTAGTGCAAGAAAACATCAAGAAACTATTTGACAAAATAACAAAGGCAAATGATTTCAACATTGGTGAAAAAGTGCTCAAATGGGACTCAAGAAGAGAAGACAAGAGAAAGCATGGTAAGTTTGAAAATCTGTGGAAGGGTCCCTATATTATCCATTCTGCCAGAGGTAACAATGTATTTTTCTTACAGGAGATGGATGGAATAGAACTTTTTGGAGGTCTTGTGAATGGAAGGATGCTCAAACATTATTTCCATTAGTGATGCCAAGTTTAAAAGCTTTATCCATTGTATATATCATTGTTTTGAAGAAAGGTCAGAGAAAAAATAAATAGAAAAATAGAAAAACAAAGAAAAGGAGGGCAGAAAAAGAAAGGTACAACCCCATACCAAAAAAGAGTTTTGCTAAAAGTGTGCAAGTCCAAATGCCACTACTTGAAGAGAAGCCTTATTTAGTCATACAGCCTAATCATGACTGAATGAGTTTTAAATTTCTGTTGATAGGTTAGTGAATGAGGATTTTCCAAACTATCTAAACTTGGCTTATCAGTAAGATTAGATTAGATTAGGAAAATAATTTGGTTCCAAAGCTCTAAATCTGAACCAAGAAAGAAAGAGAGGGATAAAAAGAAAATTCTAGAGTTCAGCCCTCAAAATTTTGGGTTAAAATTTCTGCAAAATAAATTATGTATGCAGGCTTGTAAAAAGTATCACTGCTCATAAAAAATCAGACTGTTCAATCCTGATTTGGTTATGTTTTCAATTTTCTACTTTAGATTAGAGAATAAAAGATATATCAAACAATTTAATCTTGACAGATAGTTAGACTAGGTAGAGAAATAAATGAGTTCATCAGTTTATTCTGAACTCTTGGATGATATAAGTGTAGAATTTATTAGTTTCTTGTTTTCAAAATAAAAGGATGTCAAGGGTTGGCTAATTCAAATGCACCCAATGAAGAAAAAAATGTTAGAACAAGTAAGATGGGTAGGTAGAAGTTGAGTTGCAAATAATCATGTTATGATTCAGATGTTGTAGATCAAAATTCCAAAGCAGTAAATCATCAAGTTAAAGGAGCTCTGTCAAGGTGCAAATCCAGGCACTGGTCTACTTCTTCCAGAGATTTATTTTCTGAGGTTCTTGACACCTCCTAAAGGAGCTGCCCTCGCCAATTGGAGCCACTGTTAGCCATATATAATTTTTGCTGATATGGAAAGATGACTAAATGATGATTTTGGATTTCTAGAAACAATGTTTGAGAAACACTATGAGTTTTAGAAATCTCATGCCTTCATCATCCTAAGATTGACTATTTTTCACTAAAATTTCTTGTCCTTTGCCTTCTCAAAAGTTCACACTGCTGCTCTCAAGGAAAACTCCATTTTTCAGGCCTAACTTCATCATTTCATCACCTTTTCCCCTCTAAAGTCCATTTTTCCTCCCCCTCTCAAAAAACCCTTAAAAATCCTCCTCATACATCATTTTCTTCTAAAAAAATTTAAAAAAAATGTAAAAATCATTTTTACATTGTTTTAGCCTAACCCTTTAGCCTATCGGACCCTCTAAAAGAATTATAAAAACTCTGTTTTTTTGAATAAAATCCACCGTTTTTTAAATATAGGCTTTAAGCCCTCTCTGCTTAAAGCCCTAGCCCTTTCTCTCCATATGACCCGACCCTCCGTCTATTCCTAAAAATCCATCCCACCATACAGCTATGCATTTGCCCCTCTTTATCTTACTTAACCCCCACACTTTGTATAAAGCCCCGAACCCTTTAAAAAAAATTAAAAAAATGGACCCGTTTTTCTTCACCCTTCTTCATCCTTTCCTCAGGCCATCTGGACCATTGATCAAAGGCCCCGGGCCTTGATCCAATGGCCACCGCACTCCCGCCCTTCATCCTATGTCATAACTCTACCCAGCAACCCACAAACTTCATCACACAGGGCCTCACCTCCCACTTATCCTACTGCCAAAGCTGCTGCTTGCCACCTGTCTCTGGGTCCCATTCACCAAACCTACACCTCGCTCCAAGGCGTTGCCTGCACCATAGATCTCATCACCCGAAATATAATGGTATCAAACCCATATCACACAAATTTAGGTGCCAAAGGTTAAGACCCTCAACCCACGCGAAAAAGGTGGTTTCACCTTGGACACGCGTTCAACGATGAGTGGAATCACGCTGCCTCCGCCCAATACCACTTACAGTCGTTTACCTGCGCGATAAAGCACCATAGTTTTCCAAAACTTCTTTTTGCCTCCACGCTATGATTCAAATTCCCTCACCTTTTTTTTTTCCTCCCCATGATTCTGCCTACGGAATTTCCCCCCTGTACTCCCTCACCCTCTGCAAATCGCTCCCTGACACCTCAAAACCTTGAAAAAAACATTTTTTCCCTTCCCGCAGGTTTTAAATTAATATTTGTTTGTGTGTTTGCAGGTTTAATGGCAGTAATGCCGAGAAGGGCATTCTAATGGTAAAATAACCTCTGGATGACGATCCGAGAGGAAAATATACATAAAGGGGCCAAGGGTGCACATAAAAGAGTTAACCTTCGATGTATCATGATCATCGATGGGTTATAAACCCTTCTGCCATGACGAAACCCTCCCTGCACACGAAGAATAGCTACAGTCAGAGAAGAAATAAAGAAATGAAGAACATATGGCTTAAAGGGTTAATTACAGATCAAAGGGTAAAACAAAATATTAGCCCTTTATAAGCAATGATTAAAGGTAAAATTCAAAGGTTTAAGGATATTCGATAAAACAAATAAAATAGTCATAAAGCAGAAACAGAGAAAAAGACAGTCAAGTAGATTATGAAGGTTTAATCAAAGATCAAAGGCATAATGAAGAGTTTTGATGAATAAAACAAAGACAAATAATCCAAAGATAGCTTCGAATAACTCAGCAAAGAAGCAATTACTTCTCCAAAGACAAATTTTGCCACCTACAACATTATTTCTTTCAATAAAGGCATCAGGCAGTTATTACACAGTGTAATATCCCAAAATAGGGAAAATCAACAAGGTTGGGAATATCTTATGATATCCAAAGATTGTAGATCCAACAATATTAAAACACAATATGAGGACTGCAACTAAGTAAACATTAAATCTAAATACACATCATAATATGCAGAAATAGTTGATCCATTTTATTAATATTTGGAGGTGCAAAATGCAAATACAACAGTGCTCAAAATATCAGACACTCAAGCCAAAAAAGTAGCCTAGAATGACCCTGCAATCATATCCCAAGAGGGACTATGTAATTGTTGCTCTGTTGGAAGGTATACTACGCTATCCCTGCTACAGATGTAGGCACTGCAACTGCCTGCAAGATAGAAAGTCAGATCTAGGCAGAATGGGAGCTCCGATGATGCTGAAATTGTAGATATGGGCTCTATGATGGATTCCCAAGAGAACCCTCGAAGGATTTCTCAGATCTGTAAGTATAAGACAACCTTCTCCCTAGGGCTCCATGAATATGCTACTAGGAATGTAGATCTGAAGCTAGATCTAATAATATGATGGCTGCAATGATGTACAATCAGATCTAAGCAAGAAGGGCTGATCCCTTCACTAGATCCTTGGGCTAAAAGCTCCAGATCTAGCTCCTCCAATCTCCTTTACTGAAAATAGCTGTAGAATGAACAACAGATTCAGAAAACTATGCTGTGAGAGAGGGAGGCTCCTTTCCCCATAGAAAAATATGTCAAATCAGCTCCTGGGTGATGGAAACAATAGATCCAATGTGAGGAGGTTATCCCTCATAGTATTTCCAGCTAAAATGTTGAAAACTTCCTTCCTCTAATAGATCTGCAAGACTGAACTACGCAATCCTTGAAGGGACTACTGCAACAAGGAGGCCAAAACCCAAGGCCTGAATACCCGATATAGATCTGATGCTTTGGAAGACTGAATATGAAGAACAAAGTGGTAGATCCTCCGCGGTTTCTAGTGAATCTTAGAAACAACCTCTTGAAGATGGCACTAATGCCTGATATGGAATGAACCACAATCCTTTTCCTCAGAGATCACTCAAAGAAAGAGGTGGGATTCCTGCCCAGGAACACCCTGCAAGCTCTGCTAAACAGCCCAAGCTTGCATATAAATGTCCTAAGACAAATCTAGATCTAAACAGATCAAGAAATGCATAATCCAAATCATGCCTTCCATTGTGCCTTCACCTTCATTATATGCATGAGCCTTCCATAGCCTAGGCCCACTCCAATAATGTGTTGTACATGTGGACAAAGTCTCCATGTTTGACTCCATTGTTGATCCATGCCCTCCATCATGTTCACATGGTGATCACCCTCTCCATCATGCATGCATTAAATGCACCACTTCCACCACTATCTTATCATGAATGATCTTCTTTGAATATATCATGATCTCAGTTGACCTTATCAAAGATCCATGTGATTTAATATTTAATATACATGATCTTCTTTGAATGTTTCACCCTCCATAATCTATCTCATAAATGAGACATGATCTCCATTAATGGAGTTGCTCCACTACTCCATGATTCTAGATCTAGATCAAAAAATGTCAACATACACACATAAAAGTGGATCTTATTCTTCTTTGGGGTTTGTGGGTCCCTCCACCCTTTTATTTACTTAATTTATTAAAAATATCAAGTACTATAATATTCCAAATGTGATGTTCAAATTTTGGAAGATTACAGTCCCCCCCCCCCCCCGGCAAAATGTTGCTTGTCCTCAAGCAACTCAAAAGGCAGATGCATCAGCCATCTATTCCCCTACAAATTTCATCCACATAAGGAAGGCTTCTTCCATTTTCTGCAATATATTATGCATGTTTGGTTCCATAGTTGTCTTTCAGAAATATATGAGATGACTCCCAACTGCATGGTTAGATGTCCTCCTCTCACCATGAAGCACAAAGTGACAATCATATGATATCCAACATCATCATAAGTACATGAGAGACATAAAATATAGTAGCTCTTTCCACAAAGGAAAAGCTTCATCATACAATACATTCCTTCATCCCATGTTTCATGAATTTGATTGAGCATTGTTATGCTCTCATTCTTAACCCTGTTGGCCTTATTGGATCCAAACTTCATCATTCCAAAGTTAGGCAAAAGAAGAAGGGAAGGAGCAACATGGGTAGACAAAGGTGTCAAACCATATTCTCCTAAAAATAACCACCAGAGTAAGGCCCTTTGTTGCCATCCTCCATCTCCTTCATGTAAGATGGATAAGCCAAACTCCCCTAAAAAAAACCAAAATGAACATGCCTTCATTTGCTGCATTTTATCTTTGATTTTCAAGGCATGAATCAGAAAATTATGAGCTATTGGGTGGTAACCATACTCACTCAAGAGTAGCCAGCGCAACCATGCCTCCTTCTTCATTTCATATGTGTTTTTCAAGGCATGGATCAGAAAAATAGGAGCCTTTGGAGAGTGACAGAAAACTCCCAATGGAAACCAACATAACCAAGCATGCTAGCCCAAACAAATTTGCAAGTGGTCATGCAACCCCTTGCTTATCATCCTTACCCATTCACTCCCATGTAGATGATGAATGAGGTACTCCATAATCATGGTATCCTCCCTTTGTAGAATACTATCCTCCCCAAACTATTGAAGGAATGTGCACTTCATGAAATGTTGAAGTGCACCTCTCATGAGATCTCTTAATGAGATTCTCTCTTCACGAAAGGCCCTCCAAAACCAAAGAAGTTTTGGATTCGCTGCAAGTAGAAGTTTCTCTTTGAGCAGTAAGATGCTCATTGAGAAAGGGTCATCTAGAAGGGAGAACATGTTTCTCATTTCAAGATGTCTACCATTTTTCATCTTTGCTTCCATTGCTTCATGAGTGAATCTACCTCCAAAATGCTCCAAGAATGATGAAGCCCTTTCTTTGTCACAGCTACTAAGTGACAACATTGTAGATCTGTAGGGTAATACATATGTTGTCTCAAATTAAGGCACAATATTGATCTCATAATCAGCCATTGTACATAGGATAATGCTAATCCCATTTTCTGAAACTCTACATCTCAACTCAAGGGGTTGAATGTAGCTCAACAATGATGAATAGGGATAGTTTTAAGTCTCCTCCTTGATTAGATCAAGGGTCCTCTGCATTATGATATGTTGCTACTTCAAATCAGCATTTTGTTCTAACCTTTGGTTATGCATTGGTATTAAAACAATATGTGCTGAAATTTTATGCATACCTTGGATCAACTGATATGTGGGAACCTCTTGACAGAACACAAGAGTTCCTCCAACCATGACAATATCGTCTCCAACTGCTGGTAAGAGTGATGGCCTCTTTTCTTCAAGTGTACTAGTGCTAGTATCTTCCTCCTCTTCCTCATGCACCTCCTGATCCATGCATGGGACTCCATATGTCAAGAGCTGAAGACTATCTTGCAAGGATGCAAGTGTCTCTTCTCCAGATACAAGTACTTTTGCAGTAGGTGGTGAAAGTAGTGACCTCTTGTCCAGAGTAAAAAGATTGACATTCTCCTTGGTTTCCTTGGGAGATGCCTCTTTGTAGCACAACTCTGTCTTATCCACATCAAACTTCTTCCTCAACTTGTGAAGGAAATATGAATACTTGGTCACCTTTGCATGTTCTAGCTACCCAAACCACCAGTCTTCTGCTTCATTTAAGAGATGAAGTGCTGCAATCTGAACAGCCTCCTCTTCGGCCACATGATGTAGTTTGAAAAATGAATCTAACTCCCTCCTCCAAGCCTTGAAATTTCTTGAGGAAGATCCATCAAATGTAAGAAAATAGAATCTATTATGCCTCTTCCTTCTATTGCTGCTATAGGATCCTCTTTCTTCTTTAATCTGGAAGAATTGTTGGAGAGTTAGCTTCTCCTTGAAAGCTCTAGACTGTGCTTTGTACTCTTCAAGATATAGACTGAGAGTCTCATGAGTCTCATGTTCATGCCTTTCTTCACTTCTATACCTCTCTCCTTCTTCAAAGAAAGTGAACATAGTGGATCTAGGATTCTCCAGTCTTCTTTGATGCTGATAGGAAGTACATTCCTCATCACATATTCTTCTTGGATCTTCTCTCTGTTCTTCCTCCTTCATTTGATTGACCTCCTTGGAGAGATCTTGCATGGATCTAAAGAAAGGAGTGACAGATTTCACATCCTCCATGATATATTTCATTTATATGTTCTTCTTTCAATGTAAATGATGAAGTGTCCATGAGCTGAGCCAAAGATCATGCTTTTATACCACTATAATATCCCAAAATAGGGAAAATCAACAAGGTTGGGAATATCTTATGATATCTCAAGATTGTAGATCCAAAAATATTAAAAAAAAATAGGAGGACTGCAACTAAGTAAACAAAAGATCTAGATACACATCAAAATATGTAGAAATAGCTGAGCCATTTTATTAATATTTGGAGGTGAAAAATTCAAATACAATAGTGCTCAAAATATGAGACACTCAAGCCACAAAATTAGCATACAATGACTCTACAATCATATCCCAAGAGCGATTGCGTAATTCTTGCTCTGCTGGAAGGTATACTGCGCTTTCCTTGCTACATATGTAGGTACTGCAACTACCTGTAAGATAGAAAGTCATATCTAAGCATAATGGGAGCTTCGATGATGCTAAAATTATAGATATGGGCTCTATGATGGATTCCCAATATAATCCTGGAAGGATTTCTTAGATCTGTAAGTCTAAGACAACCTTCTCCCTAGGGATCCATGAATATGCTACTAGGAATGTAGATCTGAAGCTAGATCTGATAATATGATGGCTACAATGATGTACAATCAGATCTAAGCAAGAAGGGTTGATCCCTTCACTAGATCCTTGGGCTAAAAGCTCAAGATCTAGCTCCTCCAATCTCCTCCACTGAAAATAGCTATAGAATGAACAACATCTTTAGAAAAATGCGCTGTGAGAGAAGGAGGCTCCTTCCCCCATAGAAAAATATGTCAAATCAGCTCCTGGGTGATGGCAACAATAGATCCAATGTGAGGAGGTTATCCCTCACAGGATTTCCAGCTGAAATGCTGGAAACTTCCTTCCTCCAATAGATCTTCAAGACTGAATTGCGAAATCCTTGAAAGGACTGCTACAACAAGGAGGAAAAACCCCAAGGCCTGAATGCCAGATATATATTGGATGCTTTGGAAGACTAAATATGAAGAAAAAAGTGGTAGGATGAATCCTCCACCAGTTTTTTAGTTGAATACTAGAAACAACCTCCTGAAGATGGCATTAATGCCTGTTATGGAATGAAGAACAATCCTCTTCATCAGAGATCACTCAAAGAAAGAGGTGGGATTCCCGCCCGAGAACACCTTGCAAGCTCTGCTAAACAACCCAAGCTTGCATAGAAATGTCCTACGACAAATCTAGATCTAAAAAGATCAAGAAACGCATAATCCCAATCATGCCTTCCATTGTTCCTTCACCTTCATTATGTGCATGAGCCTTCCATAGCCTAGGCCCACTCCAATACTGCACTGTACATGTGGAATAAGTCTCCATGTTTGACTGCGTTGTTGATCCATTCCCTCCATCATGTTCACATGGTGATCACCCTCTCCATCATGCATGCATTAAATGCACCACTTCCTCCACTACCTTATCATGATTGATCTCCTTTGAATGTATCATGATCTTAGTTGACCTTATCAAAGATCCATGTGATTTAATATTTGATATACATGATCTTCTTTGACTGTTTCACCCTCCATAATCTATCTCACAAATGAGACACGCTCTCCATTAATGGAGTTGCTCCACTACTCCATGAGTCTAGATCTAGAAAAAAAATGTCCACATACACACCTAAAAGTGGATCTTATTCATCTTTGGGGTTTGTGGGTCCCTCCACCCTTTTATTTACTTAATTTATTAAAAATATCAAGGACTCTAATATTCCAAATGTGATGTTAAAATTTGGGAATATTATAGTCCCCCCCCCCGACAAAATGTTGCTTGTCCTCAAGCAACTCAAAAGGTAGATGCATCAACCATCTATTCCCCTCTAAATGGCATCCACATAAGGAAGGCTTCTTCCATTTGTTGCAATATATTATGCATGTTTGGTTCCATAGTTGTCTTTCAGAAATATATGAGATGACTTCCAACTGTATGGTTAGATGTCCTCCTCTCACCATGAAGCACAAAATGACAATCACATGATATCCAACATCATCATAAGTACATGAGAGACTTAAAATAAAGTAGCTCTTTCCACAAAGGAAAAGCTTCATCATAAAATACATTCCTTCATCCCATATTTCATGAATTTGATTGGCCATTGTTATGCTCTCATTCTTAATCCTGTTGGCCTTATTGGATCCAAACTCCCTCTTTCCAAATTTAGGCAAAATAAGAAGGGAAGGAGTGGCATGGGTAGACAAAGGTGTCAAACCATATTCTCCTAACAATAACCACTGGAGTAAGGCCCGTTGTTGCCATCCTCCATCTCCTTCATGTAAGATGGATAAGCCAAACTCCCCTAAACACAACAAAATTAAGCATGCCTCCCTTTGCTGCATTTTATCTTTGATGTTCAAGTCATGAATCAGAAAATTATGAGCTACTGGGTGGTAACCATACTCACCCAAGAGAAGCCATCGCAGCCATGCCTCCTCCTTCATTTCATATGTGTTTTTCAGGCATGGATCAAAAAAATAGGAGCCTTTGGAGAGTGACAGAAATCTCCCAATGGCAACAAATGTAACCAAGCATGCTGGCCCATACAACTCTGCAAGTGGTCATGCAACCCCTTGCTTATCATCCTTACCCATTCACTCCCATCTGGATGATGAATGAGGTATTGCATAATCATGGTATCCTCCCTTTGTAGAATACCATCCTCCCCAAACTGTTGAAGGACTTTGCACTTCATGAAATGTTGAAGTGCACCTCTCATGAAATCTCTTAATGAGATTCTCTCTCCACCAAAGGCCCTCCAAAACCAAAGAAGTTTTGAATTTTCTACAAGTAGAAGTTTCTCTTCGAGCAGTGAGATGCTCATTGAGAAAGGGTCATCTAAAAGGGAGAAAATGTTTCTCATCTCAAGATGTCTACCATTTGTCATCTTTTCTTCCATTGCTTCATGAGTGAAGCTACCTTCAGAATGCTCCAGGAATGTGTTGTATGGTACAAAAAACCCCCCATTTTTAACTTGTTCACTTCAAATAATGGGGACCCTTTCTATAAAATTTTGGCTAAGTGCCTTTTAAGATTTTTATTAAGTTAATTACCTCATGATTTTATTGATTTTTCATCTTCTTTAGATTTTTGTTTTGATTACTTGGTTGAAATCTATTTTTTATAATCTTTTAATTGATGCTTGTTTCACCTCATTTGGTTAACTGGTTTGTAAATGACACTCCTTTAGAGTCTAATCAATTATGTCGTCTGGGTCAAAAAATGCGTAAAATGTACAATATTCCATTTTTGTAATTAAATTAGTTCAATAATGCATTTAGTTAAATATTAACCCCTAGTTAGTTATTACTAACAATTTTTATTTTTACTCATATAGCCAAATCATAAAGCATCAGGATTTCAGTCATTTATTCCAATTTTCCAATTTTCAAATAAATTACTAATCTCAAAAAATCAAAATGGCAAAGTGGCTGTAGTTTAGATAAGAAAATATACTTTAGATAAATTCATAATCTAATTTAACATCATTAAAATGAAAACAAAACAAAAATAAAAATTAATATTCGATATTCAATTTTAAATTAATTAAATTAATTAATATTTAAAATATGATTAATTAAATTAAATTAAAATTTTATATAGAAAATAGAAATAAAATTAATCGGAACATCACATCGGGAAATTTCAATCAGAGCATCCTTTTAAAAACCACGATGACCTTCATTTGTTTTATGCGATGCGATGAGTTTTACCGATGCGATTGAGTTCATTTGTTTTTTTGTGATGCGATGAGTTTGTTATAACTCATCTCCCGATGCGATGAAGTATAAACTCATTCGTTTTATTCCGATGCGATGAGTTCACATTATTATTCGCATACATTAGTGGTTAATATTAATGTGAGTATAAGAGGAATAGTGTAGTGTTAGTGTTAGGTGTAGTATTAATTTAATGTTACTTTAGTGTTAGTGTTAGATTAAAATTAGTGTAGTGTTAGTTTAATATAAGCATAGTTTTAAGTTAGTTTAGTTATTTTGATTTTAGATTTAATATTTAATATTTGAAATAATTAATTTTAAATTAATTAATAGAATGTAATTAATTTAATTTAATTATAATTAATTATTAGATTAAGTTGCTTATAAATAGTTAATTATAATGATTAGTTAGATTAATATTAATTAATAATTAGTTTATAATTAACAATTAATAATGTAATTATAATTAATTAATAGATAATTAAAACTTAATTTAGAATTAGATTATAACTAAATTAGATGAATAATATAATTGCAATTAATTAGAATTAATTAATTAAATATCATAATCTAATTTAGGATTAAAATTTAATTTAAAATTTTGATTTTTTTAGCCCAAGCAACAAAATTCCAGATTTTTGGCAATTTTAATATATCAACTTTAGAGGCTCATCAATGGAGTCTTACTTGGCCAAATGAGGCCCATGAAAGCTCATTGGAAAGATAAAATGATGGAAATTATTCCTGAAGAGGTTTTATTTCTAGATTTGATCATTTATTGGGTCTAAAATTCAGCAAAATATCAAGCTACGAATTTTTAAAACAAAACTAATTTTCTGAGTTTTATTTTTTGCATTTTAATTTGCCACAACTTCTTATGAGTGAAAATTCATTCATCTATGTTTTCATTGGCCAATTAGATCAGCATAGACATCAAAAGAAAGCTTATGTTTCATTTTTTATTTGTTTAATTAAGTTTTAATTGGATTTATTTTAATTTCTAGATTTGACATTTTAATTTTATTTTTGCATTTTAATTTTGTTTTTGATTTGTTTTTGCAGGAAAACAGTTGAAGAGATGAGAAAAAGAAGCTCTCAATCAATGAGAAGACTCCAGCAATTAAATATTGGAATTTTTGAGCAATTAAAATTGGATTGGGCAGATTTTTCCTCAATAAACTCTCCTCTCAAAATTGTTTTGGAAATATTATAAATGGAAGATTGTAGAATGTGAAAGGGGGCTTCTCTCCTCTACAATTCCAAACTTCTAAAAGCATTTCTATAATAGAAATTTAGAGTTGTAGATGGGGAGGAGAGAAAATTTCAGATCTGAACATTATTGAGGGTTTTTCTTTATATCTTGAATTATGTATGATGGACAAAGTTTGCATTTCTGCAGCTCTAGTTTTGAAAGCAGAAATTCAAGTAATGTAAAGTACTATTAGAGACCAGGATCAGAGAAGCGGATTCAATTAACTGGTATTTTTGGCATTTCTGTATCAAATACTAGTTTCAATTTTATGATAATAAAATTGTTGTTTCATTTTATTCATGTTTATGCATTTATGTTGATATGGATAATTTGTCTCAAATTGTTATGTATCTCTGCTCTTATGAATTAAACTTTGATTTATGAGTAACTATTTACTCATAAATCTGTCTTATAAAACTGATTTATTAAATAGTAATGTGTTGCGAATTTCTTCCACATATTATTGTTTAATTATTGGCTTGACTGATTTGACAATCGATATCATTTTTGTGAATTTATTTCAGAGTGTTGTTGATTTAATATTTCAGTTAAATGGTCTCAATAGGATATGTTTTGGTATTCACAAATGTGAGCTCAATTGAATTTCTTCGTTAGCTTGACATTAATTAAAATCCAGACATATTTAAATTCTCATTATTTAGTTATCTTGCTCTTATTCGGGTTAGATCTATATCTACCTAATTAAGATAGGATTTAGATTAGTTTCTTTTGTTTGCATTATACAATAAGTTTGCATTTAGATTAAGTTCTACATTCTTTTAAGTCCTCTTCTCAAAGAGGCAAATTCTTAGTTGTGGTTTGGCTGAACCCAAATAAGCTTTAAGGATAATTCTCTTGGTCGATCAGTAAGATGAATTGATCTGATATCCCTGTCTATTGGTAGTTAAAGATACATCGTAAACCAATAGCGATAAGGAAAAGGTAACTGGACCTAGTTAAACCAGTCGGAGCCACTACTAAAAATGGATAAGGAGCTATTTTTAAGGTCCGGACCAGGTGGTTATCCCCCAATGTTGTTGCAGCGATTTTCGAGGCTTCAACAGAATGATGATGTTTTTCCTTTGTCACAGCCATTAAGTGACAGTGTTGTGATATGTCTAGTCTTCAAATCAGCATTTGGTTCTAACCCTTGGTTATGCATTGGTCTTGAAACAATATGTGCTGAAATTTTATGCATATATTGGATCAACTGATATGTGGGAACATCTTGACAGAACACAAGAGTTCCTCCAACCAGAACAATAGTGTCTCCAACTTCTGGTAAGAGTGATGGCATCTTTTCTTCAAGTGTACCAGCGCTGGTATCTTCCTCCTCTTCATCATGCACCTCCTGATCCATGCATGGGACTCCATATGTCAAGAGCTCAAGACTATCTTGAAAATACGCAAGTATCTCTTTTCCAAATACAAGTACTTCTGCAGCAGGTGGTGAAAGTAGTGACCTCTTGTCCAGAGTGACAAGATTGACATTCTTCTCGGTTTCCTTGGGAGATGCCTCTTTGTAGCACAACTCTGTCTTTTCCACATCAAACTTCTTCCTCAACTTGTGAAAGAAATTTGAATACTTGGTCATCTTTGCATGCTCTAGGTGCCCAAACCACCAGTCTTCTGCTTCATCTAAGAGATGAAGTGCTGCAATTTGTACAACATCTTCTTCAACCACAGGATGTAGCTTGAAAAATGAATCTAACTCCCTCCTCCAAGCCTTGACATTGCTTGAGGAAGATCCATCAAATGTAGGCAAATAGAATCTATTATGCCTCTTCCTTCTATTGATGCTATAGGATCCTCTTTCTTCTTTAATCTAGAAGAATTTTTGGAGAGTTAGCTGCTCCTTCAAGGCTCTCGAATATGCTAAAAGATCTAGAACAAAAATGTCCACATACACACCTAAAAGTGGATCGTATTCATCTTTGGGGTTTGTGGGTCCCTCCACCCTTTTATTTACTTAATTTATTAAAAAGATCAAGGACTCTAATATTCCAAATGTGATGTTCAAATTTGGGAATATTACACACAGTCAGAGATATTTTAAAATAAGCTCAGCGGTTATTACAAAGTTATTACCAAGCCTTAAAAGTCAAATATTTCAACTAAAATAAACTCAGAAGTTATTATTTCAGAGTAACTCTTTCAGATATTTTTTGCCTTGGGCCTTGCATGGTCTCAAAGGTCAAAAATCATTAAATCTGTAATAAATAACATTTAAATACCCTAGATTGGCAACACCTCCTCATTTTGCATATAAATATTTCATATGAGCTTCATTTCAAATGTTGGTTACTTGATGGTTATTGGACTGATTTATGCTATTAAGCTAGTTATGGAATACTAGACTAACCTGAAGAAAGCTCTGAGTTACAGAGAGCTATTGTACCTGGAGTGATGTAACTGGTTTGATCATCAATAATACAAGCATGTTCATAGGATCCTTGAGCTGTATCAATGGTGAGGTTTTTCTAAATTGTTATTGTTTCTCCTTATGTTTTCCATTATGTCCCTCTTTCTATGATAAAGGAACATAAGTTTTAGATTAGGATTTTCTTTTTCAGCACCCTATTTCTGTCTGTATTTCAATTTTATTTATGTTTATGTTTTCTTCTGCAAGATCTGATTGGAAGATTCTTAATTGCCTTCTAGTTACATCTGGCTTGTTGTCTTGGAAATGATTCAATAGAGTGAAACCAAGGAAATTATGGTGAGCCCATGTTTCTTTGAGTAGGACTTGAGATATTATTTTTAAGATCTTTCTCTAAAGTATGCTTATTAAAGTCCAAACCAGAGAGGTTTATGGTTTGCCCCACCCTCTGATCTGCCTTGAAATGTTGCTTTAAAGAGTCTTTGAGAGTTTTCAAAAGCAGATATATTATTTCTGTTTGATCTTAAACCACTCTTACTATTATCTTATATGTTTTCTTATCTGAAAGTAGTCTTTTGATTGCTGGATTTTTGTCTGAAAGGTTGCTTATTAAAGGTTTTCCCAAAGATATTTATGGTTTTCCCTATCCTTTGGCTTTCTCCAAACAGTTACCTTAAAAGGCTTTTCTTGTCTAAAGTAGAGCTAGAACATTCTTAACTAACTATAGCTCTCCTGTCTTCACAACTTATTATTGTTTCATATCACAACCTAATCTAAAGAATCCATTTGATATAGTTATATTTCCTTATGAATTCCCTTGTAGAGTTGATGAACAATTAAATCCTCTTAAGACTCCATAGCCCAATGGATTGAAGTTTTCTTGCTGTCTGTTTGTTCAGTTTAAACACTCCCTCAATCAGTCACACCACTGATCCTTCAATCTATCAATTAATCCAACCAAAAACAAAACAAGTCCTTAGAACTTCATAACTATCCTAAAATCATAAACAAAGAACATAAAGATATATTATTTGAGAACACCTTTATAGAGAGATCCCTCTCTGAATCCAGGAAGGCTAGGTCCTAGGATTCAAAAGTGGTTTTGATGTGGCCCCTGTAGTGTTTGTTCTTGCCACTCTTACAAATTACAAGGAGCCAAAAAAACAAAAAAGCAATTGCAACCGTAAAGCTAAGAAAACCTCAGAGTTAGAAATGCAAGATGCAGGGGTAGCCTTGTAGTGAGACTATATGCAAGAACATGCAGTAATATGAAAATTCATGGGCATTTGACCCATAGAGAAGGCTCTCAACTGGTGGATTCAGTCCAAATGGAATCAAAGGGTTTTTTCATAGTTATCTTTAATCTCGTGGAGGAAAGAGACATAATATTTGAGGGAGGTCCATATTTTTTCAACTTTGTAGGAATCTACATGTGATTCTGGATATAGAACTTTACCCCAAAGAAAGACGTTTTCACCAAGGCCCTGGTTTGGGTTCATCTATGCTCTTTTCTAATGGACTACTAGGCTCCCTCGATCCTTAAAGGCATCAAATACTAGCTAGTAGAATATATAAAAATATTTGAGGGCAGCTGAAACGGTCACTATGTTTCCTACGCCAGAATCTGCGTGTACATAGATGTATCAAGAGCCCTCCCACAAGCCATTAAGTGGATATTTAGGGATGAAGTCTGGCTCCAAAGTATTGAATACGAACACATCCCATTATGATGCAGAAAGTTCCATGATCACAGGCTTCACTTTAGGGACTGTCCACAGAATAAATCCCTTCAAAACAATGAGCAAGCACACAGGAACAAAATATGAACAGGGTTTCACAAAGGCATGCAACACGAATAGAAACAATAGGAAGACACACACAAAAAAGAAAAGCTTTAGGCAACAAACCAAAATAAATTTGAGGCTTTGAATGAAACGTAAGAAGACTTGTTCACTTTCAGCTCCAAGATGAAGAGGCAAAAGAAGATAAGAAAACAGTAGAAAACAAAAGGAAATAAGATCAATACGTGGAACACATCATCAATGAAGAGGAAAAAAATTCAAGAAGATATAGAAATGGACCAGGCCCAGGATACTTCCACACCAGAATTGAATGCTATTGAAGAAGCACTAGAAGGAGCAGACCTTATATTGGTCGCAGAGGAATGGAAGAAAAAGGGCTTAGCTGCAATTCTAGAAGACCAAATCTAGAAAAATGAAGGGGCATATGTCCTTCAGGAGGAACTAAAGCAAGGCTCAAGTCAAACCTTACTGGGAAAAGGCGAAGCCAACGACATTCTGGCTAACATGGAGATAGGAAAATACAACCCAAAAGGACCAAGCATGAAAATAGGGAGGAAAACAACGAGTTAACTCCTGGAAGAGCTGGGAGCTCACCTCATTAACGAAGGAAAGGTAAAGGCCTTAATGTTAACACCCACCATTTTTTAATGAATTTCACAACATTAGAGGACTCAATGGTCTTGGAAAGAAAAGAGTCCTGAAAAACTGACTTGCATCTGATAAGCCTGAAATCCTGATATCCAAGAAACTAAGCTTGACATGGAAAATCTTACCCTAAACCAAAATACCTTCTTTAAGAACTACATTTATATTGCAAACTCTGCCACTGGAATGGCAAGAGGAATTATTACTGTGGACAAGATCTCAATTAGATCTTTCCTCCTCGGTGGCCACCAAGCACTCAATAACAATTGTCCTGAACATCATCGGCACTAACGACAACATCAGTGTCACTAATATCTATGCTCCCAATAGAGTTGCTGGAAGAATCAAAATGATGCAAAGTTTAGGCTAGCTCTTAGACTCCTTCCATCAACCTTATAAAGTCATAGCGAATGATTTTAACATGGTGGTTAACCCGGGGGGTAAAAAGGGAGGAATAAGAAAACTGGACAAAGATTTTGAAGCTTTCCAAAACACCATAGACAATCTCAACCTGATTGACATTCCAAAAAAGAATGGCATCTTCACATGTAATAACAGGAGAGGGGGGGAACATAAAATAACATCTAGGCTTGACCGCTTCCTAATCTCAGAGGAAATTTATCTCACCTCCTAGGAAACGGAGGCTAGAATCCTCCCTCAGGCGGGCTCAGAATAATGGCCTATCTCTTTAAAGATTCATATAAATACTGGATCAAGGAATAGACCCTTCAGATTCAAGGATTTCTAGTTAGATCATCCTGAATTCTGGAAAAAAAATGAAGGAATGGCAGGAAAACCCATTGCCTCAAACTAGGAATAAGATGTATAAATTCCATCAGAAACTGAAATTTATCAAAACAGAGATTAAACTGTGGAACAAGAAAATGTTCTACAATATTACCACAAAATAAAATTTATTGGAACTGAAATTGGAAGCCCTTTAACAACAAATTATAAGCAAGGGAATCAACAAACATAGAAATTTGGAAGAACTTCATCTCCAAAAAAGTTGGGAGGATAGGGTCTCTCAAGAAGAAAAACTATGGCAACAGAATTTCAACATCAACTGGCTCAAGTGCGGGGAAAGAAATTCAACCTTCTTTCATCGCTCGATGATACAACACAAAAGACACAACATGATCTTAGGCCTAAAATCTAGAGAGGGTACCCTTATCCATGCTCATGAGGATATTGAGGTTGAACTTAACTACTTCTTCAGCAACCTCCTCACTGAGATGAGAAATGACAAGTCAAGAGCCATTAAGGAAATAAGAAAAAAATACCAAACATCCTCACCAAGGAACACAATCAAATGATCGTAAGGAAGGTCTCCTTGTAAGAAGTGGAGGAGATTGTCATGTTAATGCCTAATGGAAACGCATCGGACCTAGATGAATTCACAATGGATTTATACAAATTCTGCTCGCCACTAGTAAATGAAGAGGTTCATGCATTAGTGGAGGAATCACGTATTCAAAAATCTGTTATAAAGGCCTTGAACACCACCTTTCTAACCCTGATTCCTAAGGCTGAAGGAGCTAACACTTCGGACAAATTTTGCCCCATAACACTATGTAACTTCATCTACAAGATCATATCTAAAGTATTGGCCAACAGAATAAAATCCATATTTCCTCTCTTGATCTCTCCACATCAATCTGGGCATGTGGAAGGAATGAAAATCATGGATAACATCATTCTCTTAGAGGAAGCTATTCATTTTCTTAAATATGAAATAAAACCTAGTATGTTGATGTAGCTGGATATGTCCAAATATTTCGATAAATTAAATTGGGATTACATGAAAGCTTTCTTAGTAGCCTTTGGCTTCCACAAATACTGCATAAGATGGATAATGGAAATGGTTTTAGGTGTTTTCTTCTATATCCTCTTAAAAGACTCCCCATCAAAAACCTTGAGCCCTTCCAGGGTGATCAGGCAAGGGGATCCGATCTCCCCTTTCCCTTTTTTTATTATGGCTGAGGGCCTTAGCAAAGTTATCTCAATGGACTCCTCTAGAGAGGATCTTTCTGGCCTTAAATTGTATGCCTCATCCCCCCCCTTTCAACTCATCAGCAATTCATGGACGATACCCTTTTAATGGGTACCCCTACGACCAAAGAATCCTTATCGCTCAAAGCCATTATTTCAAAGTTCTTCGAAGCCTCTGGTACCTCTATAAACGTTGAGAAATCTAAGTTGTGTTTCCTCATCACCCCATTATCTCTAGATGAATAGTCCCAGAATAATGGAATTTAATATATGCAATTTTCCTTCCAAATATATGGGTGTCCCTCTCACTGATAAGCCCCTATCCATATCTATTTGGGAATACATCATCTACAAATTGGAAAAAATATTAAATAATTGGACTTTTAGAGCTCTCAATCTGGAAACGCATTTGGTTCTTGTCAAGTCCTTCCTGCAAGCCATTCCCCAATACATTTCCTCAGCTCTAGCTTCCCCAAAATCCATCTCTTGTGCTATCAGAAACATCCAAAGGAACTTCTTGTGGGGAGGTTCAGAAAAAAATGGGAGATGGGCACTTATTTCCTGGGACAAGTTATGTAAACCCAAAAAAGCAGGGGGTCTCAATTTAAGGGATCTAGAAATTCTTGGGAAGGCCCTTGGTGCAAAATCATGGTGGAAATAGATTACAAAAGCAAACTCCCCATGGCAAAGGATCTATAAACAAAAATACACTCCCACCCACCACCAATACCATCTCATAATGCTTAATGGATCCATCAAGGGTTTGGCCATATGGAATCAAGCATTGGACAACAAAGAGATAATCTAGAACCACAGTATCTAGGAAATAGGTAATGGGGAAAAGGCACTCTTTTGGGAAGATTCCTGGAAACAAAGCCCTGAGTTAAATCGAGACCAATTTAGATAGCTTGAGATACACATGAAAAACAAGGGCAAGACTAATTTCAACCACTTTTCGAAGCCAAGCAATGATGAGGTCATCTGGACGGAATGGCTTGAATAAGAGGAATGGAATAACTAAAAAAACCTCATGGAATGGAAGGAGTTCTCGGTTGAACTCTAGATAAGAAAAATTCAATTTGAAACTCAGTAGGATAAAATCACATGGGGGAAGAACCCTACGGGGCACTTCAATCTAAAGGAGGCTTATAAACACATTGTGCTCCATGAAATATTCCAACCTGAGTGAAAATGGAAAGTTTTGTGGGGAAAAAGGCATTGGCCAAAATCTCCCTATTTCTATGGCTCATCATGCAAAAAAATATTCTAACTCAAGACAGCTTAAGAAATAAAGGTTTCACATGTCCCTCCTAATGCAATATCTATGAGAAAAGTGAGGAAACATCAAACCATTTGTTGAATGAATGCCCCTTTGCTAGAAACTTATGGAACTGGGTCTACTTAGTTTTCAATGCTTTGGATCGGGACATATATTCTATTATTAACACCGTTGAGAATTGGAGATCCTCTTTCTCCTCTAACCCTTTGATAAAGATAGCTTGGAATCTTTTTCCGGGGATCATATGCTGGGCTCTATGGAAAGAGAAAAATGCGAGAATTTTTAGGGGCACTCACAAATCGAAAGAGGTTGTCCTTTCCCTCATCAAGAAAATAATCAGGGAAACTGTGGCCTCCTCTAATATTAAACCCTCCACTAACCCTCAATCTTGAACGGATCTTCGTATTCTATCCGTTATGGATATTTCGCTTACCCTACTCCCCTCAATCTCTAAGAACTTGAGAATGCAGGGATCTGATGTTCACTGGACCCCTCCAAAGACTGGAACACTCAAACTAAACTATGATGGGGCAACGAAGGGTGACCTGGGAAAAGCGGGCTTTGGGGGAGCTTTCAGGAACTCTCAAGGTGAAATTATTTGGATTTATGCAGGGTATCTGGGCACCACCACAAAAAACATGATGGAACTCCAAGCCTTGGAACATGGATTAGATATAGCCAACATCAAAAATTTTGAGCCTTTGATCATCGAAGGTGATTCAATGTTGGAAACTCAAGCCAACCAAAAACTACAACAAGGGGTGGAAGCAACCAAAGTGTCGGACAATTGGCACCTAAGTAGAATACTCTGCAGGATAAAACACCACATTGATAAAGCCACTGGACTTCATTTCCAAGTTGTCAGAAGAAAGGAAAATGGTATGGCTGACAAGATGGATAACGAAGGTATGGGGGGTATCCAACGACTACGTTCATTAGCTTGTGAAGATGTGGAGGAGGGGTTGTTACATCAGAAGTGTGAGATTATCGATGCAAAGGACAACTTCTCTGAGTATCCCCTCCAGGTCACGAAGTTACAAGGTCGGAAGGTCGCATACCCCATCAACCAGCCCTGATTTGCGACCTAGCGACCTGCATTAAATGATCACATGTGCTACCCCTTTATAAATAAAAGGGTCGCATAGGTCGCATTCGACCTGCGTGACGGAGCAATTAACGCCTCTGAAAAGCCAGCTGGAGTGCGTTTTTTCCCAATTAAGTTGCCAAATCCTCTTGCTATTTCCTTTTTTGATTAATTGTTGCCTCACGTGCCCCTGCCCCTTGCCTATTAATCTCCTTTTTGGTTTCATTCAAGCTCAACAACTCTCTGGTTAAAGTTTACACCTTCCCTCATGGCTTATCTCTCTCTGCCTCACTCTCTGAACATCACCCTTCCCCAGTCTGCCTCAAGCACCATTCTTAGCTACCTTGGGAGGTCTTGAAGCCTATATTTTTCCATTCCTCTTGAAGTTTTTGTCCTCTTTACCATTCATTCCCCGCGGGTCGCAATCACCGCGAAACCTCTCAAAAAAATATCTAGTGCGACTCTGTGACTAAGCGATCTTGTGACCTCATGACTTGGTTGCTGGGTCACGAAGTCGCCAATCATCAATTAACTGCATACTTTATGACCTTGCGACCTAGTGACCTAGAAACCTAGTTGCAAGTCACCAAGTGTTACACTGAAAATTGTCATCCTGAAATTCTGCTATGTGTATGGGCTCATTATTACTCATACTTCCTCCTTTTCAAGTCTAACATATCAATTCCTCATGTCAAGCCTTGAAAATCAGAGAAAATTTCCTAAAAATCTCCTTAACTTTGGTGTCGCACTTTCTCTATATCTTGCCTGCGGTCCTGCACCTAATTTTCATGTCTCCTGCTTACCTGAACGCACTTTCTCTGTGTTATGGGTGCGGACCCCTGTAAAGATAAAAAAGGCGCAAGTAAACTCAAAAAGCTCACTTTCAGTAAATTCTAGAAGCCTCTAGAAAGAATCTTGCGGTGGCAGAACCGCTCTTTTGAGGTTCATGTATCCCTTACCTTATGGAGCTAACCCCTTGATGTGAGGAGCTTATCCCTTTGAAGGAGGATTATATCCCTTCATAGTTGGAACTAAAACCTCCTATTTTCCACTATTAAAAGAGGCATTGGGTAGCCTCAAAGGGAGTGGAAGCTTTGAATTATTTGATGTTAAGTGCTGTTGGGATTCAGACTCATTTAACTGAGATTTTTGTGAGGAGAGATCACATACCTCTATCTGTCTCGGTTGGAGGAGTTCAAAGCTTATCAGAGTAGAGGAGATTCCTGCTTCAGACCCTGGGAAGGCCTGTTCAACATCAAGGCTAAGGTTGTAAGGTTTTCTTTCTTTTAAAGTTAATACAAATGAATTTATTTTTCTCAATAAGCTGTTAGTTAACTGTTTATTTCATGGATTCCTTGATCACTATGATAAGCATGATTTATGATTTTTACTATACTGGTGCTATTTAATGTTTGTTTGTTTGTGACTGCAGGTTTACGAAGATAACTCCTTCAAGTGCACGAGGGACAACAACGACTTCGAACAAGCGTTGGACCTACGGTAAGTCTTTTACACCTCTATAGTGATGTTTGTAAATAATACATGCTTAGAGAAAGATTAGTTCATTTGGCTATTTATTGCTCGATTACCTTTTTGGTAATAGGGAGATCAGTCTTGTCTGCAAGATTGATTAATCCATACAACAAATTGGCGACTCCGCTGGGGAAAAGAAACTTGTTGTTTTTGGTTCTCTTTTATTTTGATTTGAGGAAAAGTTTTTCCTGGTTTTTGATTGATAGATATCTATCTAGGTAGCTTAGGTTTTCTCTATTTTTAAAGTTTCGAAATCTTTTATGTTTTTCTTTAATTTTTCTAGGGACCGCACTTTGTCGTTTTGCACAGTTCAGGGAGTTTCGCACTTTCCTTAAGTAAACAGTGCGGGACCG
Organism: Pinus albicaulis; assembly: GCA_034641835.2. Lineage (NCBI taxonomy): Eukaryota > Viridiplantae > Streptophyta > Pinopsida > Pinales > Pinaceae > Pinus > Pinus albicaulis. Next base: position 966,823,959 of record CM076577.1, read on the forward strand.
CACCTGTTACTTCTCGAAGCCTGCAGACCCTGTTAAAATTTTTAAAAACTCTAGATTTCTTTCTTCAGTTTATCTTTATTTTTTATTTATATTTTTTAGTATCTACCTAGATTGACGTTGTTTCTGTCAAAATCTTTTTGTGAATGAATTCCAGTAGTATCTGTGTTTTGATGATTCTCTAGAAGTTTTTCATTTTGGATTGCTTTTCATTTGGTATTTGTAGTGATTCAAAGCATTGCCAGTTTGAAATACCTTAGATTACATTGGTATTTTTTCCTTTCTGCTGAGTCTGACCTGATTGTGAAATCCATCCTTTATTGAGAAATAAATCTACTTGTTTCTTTGCAAATCTTCGAAAAAAACTTTGTTATAAGTTTTTGAATTTCATTTTTTATAAAAAACATATCTGAGTGTTTTTGATTTATTTGTTATTCTAGACAAATAGATCCTTAGTTTACTGAAAAACTAAGTAAACCATTCTTCAAAAATATTAAAGCTTTTATTCAATTAGATTTTTTAAAGATTGTAGGTATCGAAATTAGTTTTATAGTTTTGAGTGCTTTTAAAATTTGTAGATTTCTTTTGAAGGAAAATTGTTTTTGTAGTTTCAAAGTTTTTGAAAGTGAAAGGATTTTGTTGTGAGATTTGATAATTTGTCTCGTTTTGAGTTATTGTTGAAAAGACAAAAATATTTTCTTCCAATTATTCTCTATGCTTGAAGAAAGAATTGTTTCTTAAAAGAATTGCATTCTCCAACTGTTTCTTTAGCTAGAATTTCATTGAAATAAAATGATTTGATTATCATTTTTAGGTGCATTTTTAGTGTTTTTGGAAGTCGAGTCTTCACACCATCAAAGTTTCATTTCTGTACTTATTGACTTAATAAACAGCTCATAAAAGTAACGCTTAATTAAAATTCATCTAGCGATCTTTTTATTTTCTAGGCTCTTATCACCAACATAGCTTAGGCTAGTATCTTGGAGTAGGGAGTAATTATCTCTCCAAGATAGTAAAAACAAACAAGTAGATAAATCTTCCAGTAGGAAATAAATCAAATTGTAATTGATACAATCTGGGAAGCTTCTCTTAAAGAAGTCGATCATAATATCATGTCTGAACCTTTGAAGCAATCAATTTTTTTTCATTGGAGAAGATAGAAGATTTTGCACGCATTACAAACGGTAAACCTCAGATTAACCATTATTGAGGAGCCTGGGGTCACTTGTTGGTAAACCTCGAATTAACCATGTCAAGGAACCTTCAAGGGGATTGAGATTTGTTACTCTTCCCTTGCGCGTGAGATCGGATCGTAGACTGTTCCCCCAGTTGTATTTGTTACTGTTGGTAACCTTAGTATCCAAAAACTTAATATTATTTCCTGAGGTGACGGTGAAGGAAAGATCTCACTGTACCTGGAGCAGACATCGACTAGACTCACTTGGACTCTCTGGGGGGTTATCCTCATATGAGATGGTTTTGTGAAGAAACTTGTGCCAGTCTGTTTCATTAAGCAGGTTGTCGGGGTAACTGTTCCAACCGCCCTTTCTGTGTTAAATTTCTACTAAGTTGGATTTCATCACCAACTAGTGTTTTTAGTATGGGAAGTTTACTGTTTGTGTGTGGTTTGAACTCTTAGATTTTTAAGCGTGTGATTCAGCTGTTTGTTTCTTTAGAGACTTTAGGTGTTTTTATTGAAATTTTTCTTTGTTTGCGTGTGATTAGTTAATATTTAATCGTGGCGGAATTGCCGAGACAATCCCGGAGACTTCAAGGGAAACCCCCTGAATATACACTAAGTCAGCTTGAAGGGCTGCATGCTCTAGTATCATCTAGTAGCGGTAGAATTAGATCAATAGAAATTGGAACTTCATCTATAGTTGTTCATCCTGATCATCAAACACCCACAACATAACACATTCAAGAACCGATTTCAGTTTCTGAAGTTACTGGTAGTATTTCTCCTTCCAATGAACTAGCTGACGAACCTGAAATCTCTGAACCTGAAACTGAACCTTCTATTTTGGAAACATCCTCAGGATTTATTACACCAAATTCTAGCGATCTTGGCTCACCTAGGGTAAGAAATATTGTCACTGAAGATCTTCCATCTGGCCTCATTTCTATTGAAGAACTTACTAGTCCAGACGAAGAGTTATCTCTTCCCAAATCCCCTCAGTCTTTAAATCTTAGGGAGCATGAATCTATTTTCTACAACCCTATTCGAACGGACGCTTGGTATCTATCTTTGACAAAAATTTTAGAGAATCCAGGTATTTCTTTTTCTCCACCTCGAATTCCATTGCATCCTACGCCTAGAGGTTACTATCCTTCAGCCATCATGGCAGGAGAGTCATCTATGTTTTCCCAGACACCGGAAGCATTTTTACATGGTGGTCCTGTTGTTCCTTCGGGATATCAGGCTTTGTCTTGTACTTTCTCTGGAGCAGCTCCTCAACCAATTGAACACGTATTATCCTCTGATCTTAATGGAGTTAGAACTGAAACGTCAAACGCAAAGCAAATCTTTATGATGTCTGGTAATATTCCGAATCCTCAACCTCAAGGCAGTCAGTTACCGCCTGGAGGGAAATTTCAGGGAAACCAGTTACCGCCTAGGGGGCTACCTTAGGGTAGTCAATTACCGCTTGGGGGGAAACCTTCAGGCAGTCAGTTACCACTTGGGGGGAAACCTCAAGGTAAATTTTTCCCAGGAAAAACTGTGGAATCATATTATTTTGGAGGAAAACCTCAAGGACAGTACATACCTCAAGGTTATCAACCTTTAGGACAGTACATACCCCAAGGTCAACCCCAAACTCAATATGCTCCTCAGGGTCCTTATCAACCTCAGTTTCAGTACGCGCCTCGGGGTTATCAATTTCAAGGTCAGTACCCAATTCAAGGTTTCCAACAGCCTTCTGGTCAATCATATATACAAGGAGCCGGAAATTTACCACTTACTTATCAACCCTACGTTCAACCAGGCTATGGTCCTTACGTTCAACCTTCTACGGGACAATACCTTGGAATGAACATGGTGTGGGATCCATCCCAATATCAACAACCTATGCAGCCTAATGTGCAGTTGCCTTCTCAACCTGGATAGCCTTTAGTTTCTGGTCCAACCTAGCAACCCGTCCAGCCTACTATTCAAACTCCTGCACCTAGTTCTGTTCAGCAGTCTGGGCCTAGTACACCTCAGACTCTGCCTCAAACTACTACAACTACTGCAACATCTATTCAACCTATAACACTTATTTCTGGAGTATATGTAGCTCCGAGTTCTTCTATCCCTGCATCCGTGAAAATCCCTCAAGTATCTGTACTCCAGTCAGGACCTTCAGTTCAGACTTTGGTCCACATGCCCACGGTCAAGCTAGTGCAAGTACGGTGATCACAAGTCAACCGCAATTCACGTATCAACCGTACCAGGGACAGCCTCAATTCGGTCCCGTTTCACAAAATCCAAATTATTAGTATCAATCGTACCTTGGCTATACTTATCAATAGCCTCAACAACCCCAGTTTGGTCCGATTAATCCTAGTTATCCGGGAGGTTACACAATTCCTAATGCAACTCCGATTCCTAGTTATCCTGGGTATCCTCCTCCTGGAACTGCTTTGGCTACTCAAGGTTTTCGCGACCCTAACCGTCAGTTACCATTTATTGCAACTTTGGATTTACCTGATTTGACACGCCTTACGAATGATCCAATTTTCTATTATCCGTACGGGCCGCCAAAGCCGCATAAGTTTCCCAGTGATATACCAAAATTCGAAGGTAAGTCAGGAGAGGATCCATCAAATCACGTGATGACTTATCACCTCTAGTGTGCGTCTAATTCAATAATTGATGATTCAATTCGCTTGCGTCTTTTCAAAGAACTCTTATTGGTCTTGCCGCCAAATGGTACATTGAGTTACCACGAGGCTCTTTTAATAATTTCAGTCAGTTAGCAACTGCCTTCTTGACTCATTTTCAGTTGCCTGTCAGATACGACAATGGCACGGAACTATTAACTTCACTAAAGCAATCCACTTCCACATATATTTATGATCATATTCATGAATGGCGACGTAGAAGGCGTTTGGTCAAATTTTACATTCTGGATCAAATTTTGGCGGAATGGTTTGTTAAATCATTATTACCCAAAATCACTGAAGATGTAGCTAAGGCTGGCGTTGTTACTAAGGAGCAATTAATTTCTCAATCTCAGTACCTTGACCTCGTTTATACGCAGTCAGGTACTTTACATGAAAAAAATCCCAGATCTTCCAAAACAAGGTCAAATAGCTGCGGCTCCTTCAGGGTCTCATGCCACTGATGGTATGATTGGTACAGTAAATACTAATATCAAGAAGAAATCTTCAAAGAATTCTTCTCCTATTATAACTTTACCTGATTTCCCGAAAGGAGAGTCTTCCCCCAAAATTTCTACCGACATTCATGTCGTAGAGACATCTACGACCAAATCGAAATCCGACGGTAAAAAGAAAGGGAAGAATAAAAGCAAAAAGAATTCAAAAGAAAAAACTGATAAAAACGAATCCAATGACGAAAAACACAAACCTCGCTATCCTTGTTACATTTGTGATGAGGATCATTTTACTAAGGAATGCCCACATCGAGCAGAGGTTGCAAAATTCATTAAAGGTTCACAACAACCTGTTGTCTTGAGGGATCCTTTTCCAACTCAAGATAGTAATATGGTTGCTTCTACCTCGAATGCCTCAGAAGAACCTATTCTAATCATGTCTCATGTAAGGATTGTGACGCGATCGCAAGATTATGGTAGTAAGAATCCTGTTGATGGTAAAGAAGCATAATCCTTTAGTGCAAATACATCAACTACACCTCCTCCTGTTTCTGGTCCACTACAGATTGAGAAACCAAATCCAGACTTAATAATCAATCTGCCTACTAAAGATGTTCTTCGTAAATCAGCTTTCAATCCACATGTGAGAGTTGCTCAGAATTACAACATTGTTGAAGACTTAGCTATTTCCCCTTCAGCAATGTCGGCTTTGGAAGTGCTACAGTCATGCCTAGCACAACGTAAATTACTTTTGCCTGCCATAGGAGCTGTCGATATTCAGGATTTGAACCTTATAATCTTCGATTTAGAAAATAGTACACCTCGCCTACCTCACCAAATGGCTTTCTAAATTCCAGTGTTAGTAAAAAACAGACTGATCTTTTGGACTGTGATTGATGAGGGAGCTTCAACGTGTATTATGTTGATCCATTGTTGGAAATCTCTTGGTTCTCCTACACTCAATCAATCTTCGACAATTCTAAAGGCTTTTGATGGCCGAGGTTTCCATCCTTTTGGTATTTTGCAGGATTTACCAATAGGGGTCGAAGGTAAAACCGTAAATCTAGATGTGGAAGTGGTTGATGCCCCTCTAGATTACAACCTTCTCCTGGGTCGTAGTTGGTCTTATGCTATGACTGCTGTTGTTTCTTCGGTCTTTCGGCTTATAAAATTTCCACATCAAGGAAGGATCGTTACAATAGATTAGTTAACTTATTTTTCTTCCGATCCAGCCTCTACAGAAACAATCCAGCACGTTGGTAAAGCGGTTATCCCTTACAAGGATGTTGGAGTAGGTTTGATAAAAGATTCTGGTTTACTAGGAGCTTTTTCCTTTCCTCCTCCTAACGTATCACCTTCTATCGTAACTATTCATATGATTTCGTCAGATACTGTTATGTTTGATGATCCTTGGGTCGTACCTTCCAACTCCGAGTTAGATTCATTTGATGGCATGATGCCTTTGAGTCCATTTGAAATTGCATATCAGGCTTTACAGTCACTTTCTGACCCTTCTTCAACCGAAACTGATCCAATGAATGGGATCCAAGAGGAATCACTTTCTATATCTAGTTCAGCCACAACAAATTTTCCTGATCTTGTTCATACTGATGAGCATATTTGTGAACTTTTGTCTGTTGACGATTTACCATGGGAAGATCTACATCACCGATCTTCGTTTTTACCTAAGCTGGATCATTTTGATGATGATTTCGCTTCTATTTTTACTGCTAAATATGTCAAAGAACCATAGAATCCATTGCAAAATCCTGATTCTGAGTTAAATTTGGAAAATATCTCTCGAATGATTCCAATTGACATTTCAGTAAAGCAAGGAATAATTGAAAACATTCATATAGGTGCTTGCTGTACAGAAGAAGAAATTCAAACTTATAAAGCCCTATTTCAAGAATTCCGTGATGTGTTTGCCTGGTCCTATGAAGAAATTCCAGGAATCGATCCGTCAATTGTCGTACATGAAATTAAGACTTACCCGGATGCCAAACCTGTCTGTCAACGTCTACGTCAAATACATCCTAGAAAAGCTACTACTATCAAAGCCGAAGTTGAGAAATTACTTCGTGTAGGTTTCATTTATCCAATTCCTTTAATGGATTGGGTATCGAATATTGTTCCTGTTACAAAAAAACATGGAACGATACGAGTATGTATCGATTATAGGGATATTAATAGAGCTTGTCCTAAAGAAAATTATCCAACTCCCTATATCGATCAAATAATTGATGATTGTGCCGGCAGTGAAATGTTTTCCTTTATGGATGGTTTTTCCGGTTACAATCAAATAAACATACTCCTTGCTGATCAGCCAAAAACAACAATCATTTTTCCGTGGGGGACATTTTCTTATTGAAAACTACCCTTTGGATTGAAGAATGTTGGAGCAACTTTTCAAAGGGCTATGTCTTATGCATTTCATGACATTAAGCACATTATGCAGCCTTATCTCGATGATTTACCTGCTCATTCATCGTGTAGGGCCGACCATCTCACTCACTTACGAGCTATCTTTATGAGATGTAGGCATTATCGAATTAGGCTGAATCCACACAAATGCATTTTCTGTGTAGAATCGGGTCACTTACTGGGATTTTTTGTTTCGAAAGTAGGCATTCGCGTTGATTCGTTGAAGGTCGAAGCTATTGTTAATTTACCTCCTCCTTCGACTCTACGCCAACTCCAAAGTTTGCAGGGGAAAGAAAACTGTTTACGTCGGTTCATTCTTAACTACGCCGAGCTTACAAAGGGTTTTACTCGATTGCTAAAATATAACATTCCATTATTTTGGGATGAGATTGCTAATCGATCTTTTGATGCACTTAAACATGCATTGACCCATGCTCCGTTATTGCATCCTCCCAACTACAACCAGGACTACGTTTTGTACCTCGCCGCTTCTCATTCCACAATTGGGATGGTTTTAGTTCAGGGAGATGAATCTAAAACTGAACATGTGATTCACTATCTTAGTTGAAATCTGCATCCGATCGAGATCAAATACACACATGTGGATAAATTTGCCTTGGCAGTTGTTCAGGCTATCCAAAGATTTAGACCGTACATCTTATTACGCAAAACCACAGTAATTTTTAACTGTAACCCTATGATGTACATTTTAACCAAAAAATTTCTAGGGGGCAAGTATTCCAAATGGATAGTTATCCTGCAGGAATTTGACTTGGAATTTGAAAAATCCAAGGCAAAGAAATCTTTGGTTTTTGCGGAACTGATGTGTGATTTCCCCTCTACTGATATTGAAACTGTGGCAGAGGAGCCCATTGCAGATGAATCTTTATTTCTTATCAGTACTCTTGATTCATGGTATGGGGATATTACCGTTTATCTCCAAACCCAATCTTTTCGGCCTGAAATCTCATGATCTCAGCAACGGAAAATACGTTTCCAACAATACAATATTATTGGTGATACACTCTATCGTCGTGGAGCAGATTCTATTTTCCGATGTTGTCTTACTCATGAAGAAGCTAAGAAGGTTTTAAATGACTGCCATTCTGGAGCATGTGCTGGTCATATGTCTGGGTATGCCACAGCCCAAAAGATATTGCGCGCTGGTTATTTCTGGCTGTCGTTATTCAAAGATTGTATCTATGCAGTCCGGAAATGCCACAATTGTCAACTCTTTGATCGTAAGATGCGTGCGCCACCCGCTCCTCTTCACCCTATAATTGTTGTCAGTCCTTTCGCAAAATGGGGTATTGACTTTATTACATGTAACCCTCACTCGGCCAGGGGACATGCGTATATTATCTTAGCAGTGGATTATTTTACTAAGTGGGCCGAGGCGATGCCTACATTTTTGGCAGACAGAAAGACTGCTGCAACTTTTGTATTCAATCACATAATTTCTAGGTTCGGTGTTCTTCAAGCCATTATTACAGATCATGGAAGTCATTTTCGGAATATCATGATGACTGAATTGACAGATCAACTTGGCCTGTGCCACAATAGTTCCACTTCGTATTATCCGCAAGTTAAGGGTCTGGTTGAAGCTATCAATAAATTTTTAGTCACTATGATCATACGAATTATTGGTATTCATAAGTCGAATTGTCATTCCATGTTATTTTCAGCACTTTGGGCATATCGAACCTCAGTAAAAACATCAACTAGTTTCACTCCCTTTCAACTGGTTTACGGTTTGGAAGCTGTGTTGCCGATTGAATGCGAAATTTCGTCTTTGAAGTTAGCCATAAAATTAATCCCAGCTACGTCTGAAGAGGAGAAACATTTTTTGTACTTGGATCAGCTAGATGAGAATCGACGAAGTGCTGCAATAGCAAATGAGGCTCATGTTAAACGAATAAAAGCTCAGTATGATAGAAGTGTTACCCCTTGAAATTTTTCAGAAGGAGACCTAGTCTTAGTTTATGATCAAGCCAACGATAAGCTAGGAGCTGGAAAAGTCATGCCTATGTGGCATGGTCCTTTCATTGTTAAGCGAAAGCTAGCAAAAGGGGCCTAAGAGCTGATAGATTTTGACGGTGTCCCTTTAGATAAACCCAGAAATGGGCTTTATCTGAAGAGATATTATGCTTAAACTTGGTGTGGAGATTTTTTGTTAGATTAGATTTCTTTACTACTGGTGTGTCTTAGATTAGAAAAGTGTGCCTAGTTTAGAAGTGTGTTTTGTCACTAGTCCTGCTTATCTGAGTTTTACTCTTGATATTGCAGATGTCGACGTCTCTTCAAACCTACATTGGTTTTGCTGATGGTGCTTTTCATAGTACACGGAACATTTCTTCCGCAGCTTGGGTTATCTATTCACCCTCTGACGAGTTAGTAACCATGCATGGGGTAAGCCTTGGTCAAACAATGAATAACATTGCAAAGTATAGTGCAGTGATTGAGTTACTATCTGAATCCATATCTTTTGGAATTTGGAGTTTGATTGTTAGGTTGGATTCTGAACTTGTTGTATTACAACTCAACAGGGTTTATGCCATTAGAAATCCAGAGTTATTACAGTTATTTTTAAGAGTTCGTCTCTTGGAACATGAATTTGATTACATTGAATATCAACATATTCCAAGACATTTAAATACATTAGCAGATGCAGTTGCTTCTAGTATGATAAATCGACATTTGCAATAATCAAAACAGTAAATTAAACAACATTCATAACATGTACACAGATAGCCGGTAAATAGTGATATATCATAGTATAGAAGTGTTTTAAAAAAAAATATACATCGTCTTCGATCATAGGTTGGAAACACCTTATGATCGGCAAAAATGGTAATACAAAAGGTCAAAAATATGATTCTACAACATTATCATCCTATCATTGATGGTGATCACGATAAGAGACTACTGCCCGGGCCACCCTACATAGGAACCTCCTAAAAGGTCCTGGAACACCAATCACGTATCTCTGTAATCTGAGTGGAATATCATCTATGTTTGTCTCTGGAATGTCTAGAGTCAGGCGCTCTAGGTGATGCTCTAAATCAGACAGGATCTATATTGATTGGCCTTCTGGGGCTAGTGCGGCTGCAGCTGGTTTTCTTCTTTCATAAGGTTGGAGATGGGCTGGTCGCCATGGGTCCACATCTGCATTTAAAACTTTTGGTTATTAATTTCAAGATTATCAAAATACAAAAAAAAAATAGAACTTAGAAATTATTGAAAATGATTTTACTTGATTCATCCCACTGTTCCCCTGCTGGGAGAGTCATCTCTTGGTCGTCGCGGAAATCTATCCCGGCATATGGAAAATCCTCTATAACAAAAAGTTGGCATTCCAGCCAACGGAAATATGAAGAAGGAAATCGAACAACCTCAACGCCCTCAACAGCAGGACGGTCCATCAATGCAACCCAATGAACCATCCTAGGTTCTCGATGTCGTACAACATCAACAGGAATGTTTTGCGGAGCTAACATGGGGATCCTCTCTAGAGAAAAGGTGACTACAATGGATCCATATCCAAAGTTATTTAGTTTTCCATTATTTTCTCTAGTTAGTTGGCCTTTTACATTGGCCAACACAGCTTCGCACCAATTGAAAATGGTGCCTTGAAAATAGTCTACAACAATGCGCATTTGGGAACCGGTAGCCACATGCAACGCTGCACTCCCACACAGTCTGGTAATAGTAAATGCAATAACTTTTAGCTCGGGACGGATGATATTTTTATGTCAATCCGTTTGTCCCTAGGGTCTGCCTGATCATTATAGAACTCTTGTCGAAGACTAGCAATAGTCTAGCCACTTGGCCTAGTCCCAAATAGAGAAATTTGGTCACCCCTTTTGGACAAACTAGTCAAAAAATAGATATCCTCTAGCTCAATTTCGAGCCGATGGCCGCTAATAAAGAAACACTGGTCCTATACATTCCACCTGTTCACTAGCCATGTTAGGAGGTCTACCTGTGCCCTCATGCCCTGAATGGCCCAGAATTTATACAAGCCGCATGCTCTTAATGCTTGCATTGTGGGAAAATGGAGCATTGCAGCGTCATCTATGTCTTCATGCTCACGTTCTCTCCAAATCAGCATTTTTTTTATCCTACAATGCATAAAAGATATATTAGAACAATCTAATTTGAAAATTTTTGGGCGGCAAGTGAGAAATTTAATTTTGAAATTCAATTGCGCGGGGTCCGCACTTTGTCTTCATACATAGTGCGTAGGAACACATGAGTGCTGTGTCACAAGTGCGGACCCACGAATTTTTTCTACTTAGGAAAAATTCGGGGTTCGCAGGGCCCGTGTGTTGCGCCTGCGAACCCTCGCGGGCGATTTTTTAAACATAATTTTCCTCTTAAAAATGAAATCTAAAGCCTAAAAATGAAATGTAAATAGATGAAATACAAGATTAGGAGGTCATGGATTACCTGGAGCTGACGGTTCTCGATTTCGTCAGATGAATCTTCCAGAATCTTCACAGGAAATTTTTTACCCAAAAGCTTTTACTTTTCACTCTGAACTCGAACGGTAAAAATGAAGTTAGAAAAGTCCTTTTTATAAGTTTTTTCGAATAAATGAATTTTTAATTTGTTTATTTTTCACTTTTAAAAGTTTATTTTTGAAAGAATTTTTATTTATCTCAAATAGGTATGTGTAATGTTTCAAGTTTTTGTGCAAAAATTGGATTTTTCAGGAGAATTGATCATTTTTCAACAAAGAGCATACTTATATCACTTTTTCGGACTCTTTCAAAAATTCACGAAAAAGCGAAACATTGGAGTCCTCTTTTAAGCCCTTTTCAGACTCTCTAAACATGAAAATATTGTCGAGCACTTAATTATTCGAACTTGTTAAAATAAATGAATGATCGTCCCTTCAGTATAAGTTTACCCCTTTTATGGACTGAAATGGAATATTTACGAAAAAGGTATACGTTGACTAATTACGGTCAATAGAGTTATCTCTTGCATTATTTTATCCTTTGTCGGGCTCGAGAGACTAAATTTACAAAAAATTACACCCATGGAGTTTTCTTAAGTTTTTTCTTCTGACTCCCTAAAATTGAAAAACACTGAGTTTCTCCTATACTGGACTCGTTACAATTTAATAGTAAAGGACCTGTTCAATTTTAAACAGGAACGAACCACTCCTTAGGGTTCGAATCTTAAACTAAGTTGGAATCATCCGAAGGATGAGCTTATAAACAAGCAAATGTTATCCTCCTCAAGATTGTCAAAAATAAAGAGGTACTTGCCAGAAATGGTGGGGAAAAAGAGAGAAAAATGGACTTGTTTGTTGTATTTTGATTTTTCAAAAATCCAGTTAACCACTCTTGAACATGACACTTTTGTTCACCTGGGTTGGGAAATCCTTTGCCTAATAGTTAATCAAACCATATTGAAAGTTTTCAGCCGATTTCTGGGTATTATCTTTGGGTCAATTGTCACCAAGCCGTCTGCAGTGTCGTTATGTGTTCAAGAGGATAGTTCAAACAAACAATTCATCTGCAAAATATCTATCATTCATTTTGACCATCCCTGAGTCAGTCCTTCCCAATATATTTTCGAAACTTGATCTATGATTTCATGTTGTGGGCTTCCCTACGATGGATCACTTTCTATCGATGACAACTCATTATCTAGGAAGTGATCTAGAAATCGTCAGTACCTTGAAATCTGCATGCCTCAATGGCAGATTTCTCGCCTTCGACGACAGGTTGCATCATTGACCTTCGATCAAATAATTCCATGATATGTTTGACTTCAGCTCATTCATTCACATTTCATGGATTGTACTGAGTACTTTGAGAGCCATTGACATTAATGGTGGTTACTCTCACACTTGTTAACAGTTTACATCATTGACTGGTAATCAAGTGGTTTCTACCATGTTCGACTTCGACACATTCATTCACATGGATAGAATCGTACTAGTTCGAGATGCGGAAATCAAGACCCTAGATCTAGTTTCTACCATCCAAGCTACGAGGCATTTTGTTATCATTTATACAGTGGAATATTTATAAACAGATGGCTGCGACCATAATGTATCTACACATGTCTATACTGTGATGTATTCAAAATCATTCCTGTATCAGAACAATTTGAATTTGTTTCTAGTTAGTTTTGATCTGAGTATGGGAATGCCTACCTCAGCGATGATATGTATACATATATATTTTGCATTGAATGTTTTTACAGGTTCCAACTAGGGTGTCCACAGGATGATCCTTGAAATGATAAAGTACTGCACTCTTCATATATGACATACTTCAGCTTCATCTATTCCAGACTTTGCACTTTAGGGGGAAATCTGTTACACTGAAAATTTTCATCTTGACATTCTGCTATGTGTATGAGCTCATTATTACTCATACTTCCTCCTTTTTAAGTCTAACATATCAGTTCCTCATGTCAAGCCTTAAAAATCAGAGAAAAGTTCCTAAAAATCTCCTTAACTTTGGTGTCGCAATTTCTCTATATCTTGCCTGCGGTCCCGCACCTAATGTTCATGTCTCTTGTGTACCTGAACGCACTTTCTCTGTGTTATGGGTGTGGACCCCTGTAAAGATTAAAAAGGCGCAAGTAAACTCAAAAAGCTCACTTTTAGTAAATTCTAGAAGCCTCTAGAAAGAATCTTGCGGTGGCAGAACCACTCTTTTGAGGTTCATGTATCCCTTACCTTATGGAGCTAACCCCTTGATGTGAGGAGCTTATCCCTTTGAAGGAGGATTCTATCCCTTCATAGTTGGAATTGAAACCTCCTCCTTTCCACTATAAAAAGAGGCATTGGGTAGCCTGAAAGGGAGTGGAAGCTTTGAATTATTTGAGGTTAAGTGCTGTTGGGATTCAGACTCATTTAACTGAGATTTTTGTGAGGAGAGATCACATACCCCTATCTGTCTCGGTTGGAGGAGTGCAAAGCTTATCAGAGTAGAGGAGATTCCTGCTTCAGACCTCGGGAAGGCCTATTCAACATCAAGGCTAAGGTTGTAAGGTTTTCTTTCTTTTAAAGTTAATACAAATTAATTCATTTTTCTCAATAAGCTATTAGTTAACTGTTTATTTCATGGATTCCTTGATCACTATGATAAGCATGATTTATTATGTTTACTATACAAGTGCTATTTAATGTTTGCTTATTTATGACTGCAAGTTTACGAAGGTAACTCCTTCAAGTGCACGAGGGACAACAACGACTTCGAACAAGCGCTGGACCTACGGTAAGTCTTTTACACCTCTATAGTGTTGTTTGTAAATAATATATGCTTAGAGAAAGATTAGTTCATTTGGATGTTTTATGCTAGATTACCTTTTTGGTACTAGGGAGATCGGTCTTGTCCGCAAGATTGATTAATCCGTACAACACCAAGTCGCAAAGTCGCAATTCCCTGAAAGTTTACTCTAGTGTGACCTAGCAACCTTGCGACCTAGTTGCCAAGTCGCAGAGTCACCGTTCCCTGAGATTTCACACTGGTTTGACCTTATGACCTTGCGACCTAGTTGCATGGTTGCTAATTCACAAACCTCACCATTTCTTTAGATAATAGTTTGTAGGGATCGCAACGACCTAGCCTGAGCAGTCATTTTTGGAGGTTTCATCGGTCTTAACATATTTGTAATTATTCCATCCGTCTTATCATGGGATTGTTTTATGAACATGCCAGGGAACATTGAAGCCAAGCTCGAGTGTGTCTCCATCTCTTCGGCCTCAAGAGATATGGGGCCTCCAGCAGTTCGGAAGAAAAAAAAAAGTCCAGAGGTAGAAATATCAAAAGAAGGCGCACCTCCTTCCCCACCCCCTATCTATGGGGACACCACCTATGTGTTCGGGAAAGTAGACAAGATGAGTTGGTACTAGATATATCAGGAGTTCACAAAGCCTAAGTTCCCAGAAGATCTCGCAGACCGACAAGTGTACATTCAGGTCAAGAGTTCAAAGCTCCACTATGTAGGCACCCATCCACCCATATTTCCATGTGAAGAGGTTATTAAATGGATCCTATAGAAGGTCAACTCCAGGATTTGGGTCATTCACGATCACTCGGGGAAGACGTTTGCAAACCTAATCGGGAAGGATGCAGAAGTATATTATGTACTCCCCACCTGAGAACAAACTTTCAATGCTAATTGGGTAGGCACTCATGAATTACCCGTACTAGAGACCTTGAAGGGATGGTGGGAGGACCTCGAGAAGTTTAAGGTTAAAAAGGATCAAGAATATAAAATAGAGGGCGTCAGGAAAGTCTACAAGTTCGTGGCCGCAATGATGTGTAGGATGTACGACCGACCAGATGCCACCACATTCAACGAGACTTGGGTCCCTCTCATGTATGCCATCACTACATATGGCACGCGGTTCAACTGGGCCAACCGAATAGTAGTAGCCCTCAGGTCAAACATATCAGTAACACAGACACCCGAAGAAGGATGCACATCTGAATTTTACATGTCTTCCTACCTTTTGGACGCAGTATGCGTAAGATTTTAGTTTGAAGGATGGCCGCATAATTGGGATGTGAAGCATGATAGACCAGTCCACAAAAAATATATAGAGTCGATCTCACAGAATTTCATTCCCACGCTCTACAGAAAGTTGTTTGGAAAATATGCCCCGTGCATGTCGAGGTGAGCCATGGAAACAATAACCCAAGTGGCCAACTGGTTTCCCATTGTAGAAAGTACTTTTATCAGGGTCTTCAGGTCATTCAAGACACCTCACACGTTGCCACATTTTTTCACTGATAAAGTACTTTTACAAGAAGTGTGCTACTAGATGACGAGCAGGTTTTCCAAGGTCCTCAACAAGGGAAAAATGAAACCATGGCCTACTCTCCCGCTTACTATCGGCGCCTATATAGTTAAATATTTTAAAGAAGTAGAAGAAGATGTGGAGGAGATCAAGGGTTTTCATTTTGTGACCTTCATCGATAGATCATATGATCCTGAAAGGATCGTCCATGTGCATTGCAAACGGGCCAAATTGAATTGGAAATACCAACACACAGAGTGCCCTATCGAAGAGCAAGTCAGGAACTGGTACAACAATGACAGGGTGGCCTCAATAGAAGAATAAACTAACCAAGGGGGGCAAGATGATCGAACTGCGGAAGAGAGAGCCGACATGCTAAAGCGAAGTGACCCAATAGGAGGAGCCTCATCTTCCAAGAAACCAAAAACGGATATAGGCAGTAGCCTTTCTAGAGAACAACAGGAAAAGAGAGACATAGTGTTGTGGTTCCTATGATTTGGAAATACCAAATGACAAGACAACATCAAACCACTTGGGTATCTCAGGATCTAGCCCTCCTGGATCCAGAGAGGGATCTCTCTATAAAAGCAAAGAATAATATGGCTTTGAAGTTCAATTTAAGGTATTAGGCTAGCTATAAGGCACAAAGGTTTTTGATTTGTTTTTTTGGTTGGGAAACATGAAAGAAGGGTTCAGTCTAAGGTAAAGGAATGAGTAGATAAGGATTTTTGGCAATGGGGAGATAATTCAAAGAGAACACAAGTCCATTGGGCAATGGGGTCGTAAAAGGGCTTACTTTCAATTCAAATATCCAAGGCTTTCAAGGGGCTTGTCATCTATATCAGAGGATCTCTTAAGATGATAGTATGGGATGAAACAATAAGGAAATGAATGGGAATGACAAGGAAAACCTTCCAAGGTGACCACTTCAGAGCAAATCTAGGGACATGACATGCCTTAACCTCTATGATCTAAACTCCTAATGAGGCTAACTCCGAAGAAAACAATCCAGCAGTCCTCCTGAGTACCTTTAGACAATAGAAAACATTTAATTTTAACACAGAGTGAAACCTAAGATCAGAGAAAGACTTTTAACCTTCACTGTTTTTGGCATTCAACTCAAAGGGATCTTAGAAAGGCTAACTATTGGAAAAGGATCCTAGGGGACAGGGCTAACTCTAAATCTCCCTGATTCCTAATTCTTTCAGTCGAACCAAACAAGAACATCTAAGAAAAAAACTCTAAATTCATACATCAGTAAGCATGGAAAAACCAACTTCTATACTGGTTAAATTATGTCGAATTTGTTCTAAGATACACAATTAGTAGAAAACATAAATATAAGAAAGTGCAGGAAGCATTAGGGTACTTGTAGCAGTATATCCAAGGATAAAATTACTGATTCTTATCAGAGAAAATGAAACATGATGTATAACATAGGGAAAAAAATAAAAAATATAGAACACATCACCATTGATTTAGATCAGGATCCGATGAACATGCTTGTCATATTAGAAGAGAAAAAATAGTCATATATGTTCTTGTCCAATATCTTGATATCATCCAGAAATCATCTCCCAGCCTATT
Organism: Pinus albicaulis; assembly: GCA_034641835.2. Taxonomy (NCBI): domain Eukaryota; kingdom Viridiplantae; phylum Streptophyta; class Pinopsida; order Pinales; family Pinaceae; genus Pinus; species Pinus albicaulis. The sequence goes on from CM076577.1 coordinate 966,841,059, forward strand.
TACAACTACTACTCATAGAACTCTATCTCAGTGAGAAAACTTACAATCAATGGCCAACCAACCAAGATTTACAATGTATTTCTTGTGAGTTCTTATAGATGAAAGAGTGATAGTAGTGGTAGATAGAACTTAAATGATTCATTAAAACAGAGGGAGAGGTGTCTATGAAGCCCATTCTATTTTAATATCTTTACATTGAATTTTAGTACCCTTTAGATGAAATAGGGGACTTCGACAGATTGATATTAACTCCCTGGGTATGTTCTTGGAGGTAATTTTCTGGTTGCAGTACTCTGTTTGTCTTTTGTGGCAAGTAAGGTGAAGATTTTGTCTTTTAGGTCTTCCATACTTCATAACCAATGCACTGACAGTTCTACAAGCTTTCTGTCAGAGTAATAACTGTTATGGCCTCAATGAGGCATGGAGAATGCTGTGGGAATTAGTCCTTCTTAGGAAAAGAACATTCTGCTGATATGAAAGCATTGATATAACTTGTTAGTGTGCTTTAGGCTTCATTAATCCTCCTTGATCATTTTATGGTCTTCATCTGTGTCCTTATTCCTTTAAAGTACGTATTATAAGCATTAAGTCTTCAACATTAGGCATTAATCCTTAAATTTTTCTTCTGATACTCTTTGTTATTTCTTCTGACCTGTGTTTGTGAATATACAGGTTATGGAGGCGCTGGAGGGTTTGAATCAGGGTTAATGACACTGATCTTTCAATAAACGTGCTTTAAACCCTCCAGGGATGTCTCCTCTGTGATCTTTGGCTTTGGAAATGTCATTCTGTGCTCTAAATCACCCTGACTGTGACTGCAGAGACAGTATGGCTTATCACCCTTTGAAAACCTAAAAAGCACAATAAACTCATTAAAAAAAAACCCGTGGGAGTGAGGAGGACTGTTTCGGAGGCTCGTGGAGGATGGAGGAACAACGATGGAAAATGGTGGACGTAGCGAAAATGTGATGAAAAACCATGGCATAAAGAAAAAACAGGTGCAGATGAAGGTTGAGTGTGAGGTGAGTTGTGGACCGTTGGAATAGATCTATCAACGGTGATCTACAGTTGAGATCCTTCGATGAGGTCGTTTGGAGGATAGATGAAAAATTAAGTGAACGGGTCGGGATTAAATGTGGGTCGTTCGATTAGAAAATTCGACGGCGGAGATTTGCGGATGGATTTGTTTAGAAGGTTAGATGGATGGTGGATGAATGAGGGCGAGATCAAATATGGGCCATTGGATTAAAATAATCGACGCCAGAGATTAAAAGTGGATAATTCGTTGTGGAGGATAGGAGGTAAGGTGAAAAACCGGCAGCGGTTTTCGCAAAATAAAATGAGGGGAGGCGGTATTTCCAAATAAAATTCGATTCCATACGTTAATTGACACCTATCCCACCTAAAACTGCCCATTTCACAAAATTTTCTGGTGTTAAATTGCAGTCGCAAAAGTTTTGCGATATGGGGCGTCCACTGTCGGATCGGAGGCTCTAGATCCGATGGTGCAGATCGCATGCGACGGAAAAACTACACGGATGAGGGGAGTAGTGGGGCCGGTGTTTATTTTGTCGCGTAGTGGAAACGTTAAGTGGCGGGGTGAAAATTCCATTGAAAAATGAGTTTCATTGGGTTAAGTCCCGAACGTTAGATCTTATGGATGAATGGTTGAGATTGAAAGGTAGAGCGGAAGTTTTGAACGGGGGATGCAGAGGGTAAATGTATGGGCGGATGATAGAAAGCCCGATGGCTGTTGATCTTTGCAGATCAACGGTCCGTATTCTTTTTAACCTTTTCGTCGGGGAATGGAAGATTAACGAAGAATAAGGCTTTGGGAGAGGATGTTAAGGCCTTTAAGCACCTGATTTCGAGGCTAAGGACACATGAGACGTAGGGGCTAAAGGAAACAAGCCCTTTTGGGCTTAAAGATTTCGGAGGTAAAAAAGGGTGTTTTAGGCCAAAAAATAGGGATTTTTAAGCCCAATGAGGGGTTCCGGTAGGCAAAAGAAGGGATTTTTAAACCAAATAAGGGGCAGAATATGGTTTAAAAGGGGATTTAGGATGATTTAGAGGTTAAATGGAGGGTTAGAGAGGAATTTTGTAAAGGGAACAAGGGTAACAAATGGGGATTTTGTGGGAATGAAATGGAGCAAATGGAGGCCATTTGAAAGCAGTTCTTTCTCAAAACAGTAGAGTTCTTTAATGGAAACAACAGTGAAGATTTATTCAAAGGATAGAAAACACATGAAGGCTTCAATAATGATATATTTTCAAGGGAAATTTTTCTCTTGAAGACTTAGAAACATATTTAGCCACCTGTTTGTTATGCCAAAATTTTATAGGTGGCTAACAGTGGCTCCACATGGGGATGGCATCTTCTTGAAGGTGTCAAGAATCTCAGAAATAATATTTGGAAGTAGGCCAGAGCCTGGTACTTGACCATATTTCTCTTCTTTGATCAGCTGCTACAAACATGATGGATATTATATCAGCAGAAAACATTTTCCCAAACAACTACCTACCCATCCTACTATCCTAACATTTTTTCTCCAAGGTGGATTTAGAATTGTAGACCTTCTTCATCATAATTTTTTTTTGATTGAAAGCAAAAAATAATCTAATTCTACCCTTATTCATCCATGAGACCAGATTAAATAGTTGGCCTCATAGCTTCTCTACCTAAACTAATATCTACTAGGATTAAACTGTCTGGCAGATTTTCTTTCTCTACATTGTAAGGCAGAAATTTAAATATAGGAAAACCAGGTTTAGATTGTCTGATTTGCTATGGGTCCATGGCATAAAGACAAGCTACACATGGACTGAACTTTGCAGAAATTTGAAACAAAATTGTGAAGGCTTGAAATTATGAAAATTAAGAGCATCCTTCCTTCTTCTGTGACTCAAATTTTGAGCTTGTTAGAGTCACCTTTATTTCTTCATTTCAGCTCTAGTTTTGATCTTGTTAGAGTTGTTTCTTCTTCCTTTCTTTGTTGGTTCAAGTTTTGAGCATGTTAGAACCAGCCCTTTTCCTCTTTCTCTGGCTCAGGTTTTGATCTAATTTGAGCCATTCTTTTTTTTCTTTTTTTATAGGTTCAAGATTTGAGCTTGTCTAAACCCTTCCCTTTCATTTTTTTTGTATTTTTTGAATTTTTATTCAAAGCAAAGATCAAGAAATAAACAAATGCTCATAGGCTGAGCTTTATTGAAATTCCTACCTACCTAATATAACTCAGAAATCTCTGTTGTTTTATGTGATACAATAGTGCAAGTGCAGCCAGTTCAGTAGTAACAAAAATGAGGAAGAAATCTGACTGCTTTTCAGAGATAACCATGGGGTACTTTGAATGTGGGTCTTCAAAACCGAGGCCACCACCAGTGGTGACCACTCCTGATGTATCTGGATCTTGCAAAGGGTCAATTCTTGGGAACTTGAGCCAATCAGGGCCTCCATATATTCTATGACAGGATCAATGAACACCTGATGTAAAATTTCTTCTTTTAGGCCTTCCATGACTGGTAGGCTACCTGCATCCTTGACAGCTTTGATCACTACATCTTCAGTGTAGTCCATAGAAGCACCATCATTGTTTTCCTGCATATCAAAAGGCAGTGAAATTTCTCTTTGTCTTGGGGGAGAGAGACTTTCCAAAAATGCTCTGGGGTCTCTGAATTGATATCATTGTTCTTGTGAATTCAATATTTCAATCTCAATTTCATATCTTTCAACCACCAATTCTAGAAATATTTTCATGATTTCAGGGTTAACGTGTTTTAGCTTTGAAAAGAGGAGAATAGCTCTTGGAAGGTCATCAGGTTGAAACTCTGATAGGAATATTGAAACTTCATAACGAAATTCTGCTCTTAAATCTGGCTGCATCTCTGTAAATTGTTCAGAGTCTTCTATTGGTTGAGGGATTTGGTCTGCCACCATGTTGAGTTTCAGACCAATGGAAAAAAAAATTTAGCCAGATATGACAGTCTTTAAGGGGCAACTGATCTTCAACAAAGAAAATTGATACTCATAGTTTCATTTAACATGGATGATGTTGTGATGAAACTGGTCTCCCAGTGGAGTCTTATGAAAACAGAGATAATCAGCAGGCCTACTGATCACCAGTGAAGTCATTTGGTCATTTAGGAATTTTGGAGTCGCCAAGTGGAGGGTTTAGAATGTTTCAAGAATATTTACTATCCACCACAGTGATTAACTACCAATTCAAGGCTGATTGGTCTTCTTTGAGTTCTTAGAGATGTTTTAAGGAGTGTTTAACTCAAATTTCCCCAGCAGAGTCGCCATTATGTTGTGGTTCTTGTGATTTGGAAATACCAAATGACAAGACAACATCAAACCACTTGGGGATCTCAGGATCCAGCCCTCCTGGATCCAGAGAGGGATCTCTCTATAAAAGAAAAGAATAATATGTCTTTGAAATTCAATTTAAGGTATTAGGCTAGCTATAGGGCACAAAGGTTTTTGATTTTTTTGTTTGGTTGGGAAACATGAAATAATGGTTCAGTGTAAGGTAAATGAATGAGTAGATAAGGATTTTTGGCAATGGGGAGATAATTCAAAGAGAACACAAGTCCATTGGGCAATGGGGTCATAAAAGGGTTTACTTGTAATTCAAATATCCAAGGCTTTCAAGGGGCTTGTCATCTATATCAGAGGATCTCTTAAGATGATCGTATGGGATGAAACAATAAGGAAATGAATGGGAATGACAAGGAAAACCTTCCAAGGTGACCACTTTGGAGAAAATCTAGGGACAGGACATGCCTTAACCTCTATGATCTAAAATCCTAATGAGGCTAACTCCGAAGACAACAATCCAACAGTCCTCCTGACTACCTTCAGACAATAGAAAACATTTAAGTTTAACATAGAGTGAAACCTAAGATCAGAGAAAGACTTTTAACCTTCACTGCTTTTGGAATTCAACTGAAAGGGATCTTAGAAAGTCTAACTATTGTAAAAGGATCCTAGGGGACAGGGCTAACTCTAAATCTCCCTGATTCCTAACTCTTTCAGCTGAACCAAACAAGAACATCTAAGAAACAAACTCTAAATTCATACATCAGTAAGCATGGACAAACCAACTTCTATACTGGTTAAATTATGTCGAATTTGTTCTAAGATACACAATTAACAGAAAAAATAAATATAATAAAGTGCAGGAAGCATTAGGGTACTTGCAACAGTATATCCTAAGCTAAAATTACTGATTCTTATCAGAGAAAATGAAACATGATGTATAACAGAGGGAAAACAATAACAAAGATAGAACACATCACCACTGATTTAGATCGGGATCCGATGAACATGCTTGTCATATTAGAAGATCAAAACCAGTCACATACATTCTTGTCCAATAGCTTGATATCATTCAGAAATCATCTCCTAGCCTATTTACAACTACTACTCACAGAACTCTATCTCAGTGAAACAACTTACAATCAATGGCCAACCAACCAACATTTACAATGTATTTCTTGTGAGTTCTTATAGATGAAAGAGTGATAGTAGTGGTAGATAGAACTTAAATGATTCATTAAAACAGAGGAAGAGGTGTCTATGAAGCCCATTCTATTTTAATATCTTTACATTGACTTTTAGTACCCTTTAGATGAAATAGGGGACTTCGACAGATTGATATTAACTCCCTGGGTATGTTCTTGGAGGTACTTTTCTGGCTGCAGTACTCTGTTTGTCTTCTGTGGAAAGTAAGGTGAATATTTTGTCTTTCAGGTCTTCCATACTTCATAACCAATGCACTGACAGTTCTACGAGCTTTCTGGCAGAGTAATAACTGTTATGGGCTCGATGAGGCATGGAGAATGCTGTGGGAATTAGTCCTTCTTAGGAAAAGAACATTCTGCTGATATGAAAGCACTGATATAAATTGTTAATGTGATTTAGGCTTCATTAAGCCTCCTTGATCATTTTATGGTCTTCATTTGTGTCCTTATTCCTTTAAACATCGGATTATAAGCATTAAGTCTTCAACATTAGGCATTAATCCTTAAATTTGTCTTCTGATACTCTTTGCTGCTGCTTCTGACCTGTGTTTGTGAATATATAGGTTATGGAGGCGCCAGAGGGGTTGAATCAGGGTTAATGACACTAATCTTTCAAAAAACGTGCTTTAAACCCTCCAGAGATGTATCCTCTGTGATATTTGGCTTTGGAAATGTCTTTTTGTGCTCTAAATCATCATGATTGTGACTACAGAGACAGTATGGCTTATCGCCCTTTGAAAACCTGCAAAACACAATAAACTCATTAAAAAAAACATGTGGGAGTGAGGAGGATTGTTTCAGAGCCTCTTGGAGGATGGAGGAACAGCGATGGAAAATGGTGGACGCAACGAAAATCTGATGAAAAACCATGGCAGAAGGCGAAAACAGGTGCAGATGAAGTTTGAGTGCGAGGTGAGTTGTGGACCGTTGGATTAGATCTATCAACTGTGATCTACGGTTGAGATCCTTTCATGAGTTCGTTTGGAGGACAGATGAAAAATTAAGTGAACGGGTTGGGATTAAATGTGGGTTGTTCGATTAGAACAATCGACGTTGGAGATTTTCAGATGGAGTCGTTTAGAAGGTTAGATGGATGGTGGATGAATGAGGGCGAGATCAAATATGGGCCGTTGGATTAAAATAATCGACAACAGAGATTAAAAGTGGATAAGATGTTGCAGAGGTTAGGCAGTAAGGTGGAAAACCGAAAGCGGTTTTCGCAAAATAAAATGAGGGGAGGTGGTATTGCCAAATAAAATGTGATTCCATACGTTAATTGACACCTATCCCACCTAAAACTGCCCTTTTCGCAAAATTTTCTGGTGTTAAACTGTAGTCGCAAATTTTTTGATATGGGGCGTTCACCATCGGATCAAAGGCTCCAGATCCGATGGTGCAGATCGCATGCGACGGAAAAAGATGCACGGATGAGGGGAGTAGTGGGGTCGGCGTTTATTTTGTCGCGTAGTGGAAACGTTAAGTGGCGGGGTGAAAATTCCATTGAAAAATGAGTTTCATCGGGTTAAGTCTCGACCGTTAGATCTTATGGATGAATGGTCGAGATTGAAAGGTAGAGCGGAAGTTTTGAACGGGGGATGCAGAGGGTAAATGTATGGGCAGATGATAGAATTCCTGATGGCCGTTGATATTTGTGGATCAATGGTCCGTATTCTTTTTAACCTTTTCGTCGGGGAATGGAAGAATAACGAAGAATAAGGCTTCGGGAGAGGATGTTAAGGCCTTTAAGCACCCGATTGTGAGGCTAAGGACACATGAGATGTATGGGCTAAAGGAAATAAGCCCTTGGGGGCTTAAAGATTTTGGAACTAAAAAAGGATGTTTTAGGCCAAAAAAAAGGGATTTTTATGCCGAATGAGGGGTTCCGGTAGGCAAAAGAAGGGATTTTTAAACCAAATAAGGGGCAGTATATGGTTTAAAAGGGGATTTAGGAAGATTTAGAGGTTAAATGGAGGGTTAGAGAGGAATTTTCTAAAGGGAAAAAGGGTAACAAATGGGGATTTTGTGGGAATGTAATGGAGCAAATGGAGGCCTTTTGAAAGCAGTTTCTTTCTCAAAACAGTAGAGTTCTTTAATGGAAACAACAGTGAAGATTTCTTCAAAGGACAGAAAACACATGAAAGCTTCAAGAATGATATATTTTCAAGGGAAATGTTTCTCTTGAAGACTTATAAACATATTTAGCCACCTGTTTGTTATGCCAAAATTTTATAGGTGGCTAACACAGGCCAAGGCACAACAAGAAGCTGAGAAGAAGGCAAAGGAAGAGGAACTCAAAAGAACCTAGGATGCCTAGGCATGAAAAAAAGAAGGATAAAATCAAAATAAGCAAGCTAAGGAGCAACAGAAAAAACAACAAAAGGAGGAATGCAAGAAAAAGTAGGCAGAAGAAGCCCGCAGAAAAATAGAGGAAGAGGAATGTAAGAGAAGAAGAAAGAGGTTGATTGTAAGTTAAAATAGGATAAAGCAGAGGCCGAGAAGAGAAGAAAGGATGAAGAAAGCCATAAATCACAGGAATACTCTTCCAAGGAAGCAGGGGGAGGCAAGACACCGCCCCCAGGGACAGGGGAACAAATAGAGATGCCTCACATTGATGTACCTCAAACAAACCCCTTGATGAGTGTGAATTTTCCTCTCTCAAACCTTGGCACCTCAGAGGAATAGGAAGATGAGATTCTAGATCTGACAAGGCTGACATATGATGAGTTCATGCACAAGATTAGACAAGAGAAAAGAAAATTCCTTGCGCGGAACCTGGTCGTGCCTCTCATAATTACCACAGAAAAGGATATAGTCCTAGATACCAAGACTAATCTGATCATGATTGCATTAGCAAGTATTGCCTTCGCGGTAGCCATAGAAGAAAATGTTAGCAGAATGAGTAGAGAAATTCTGCCTCTACAAAACAGGCTCCAGGCTTCTGATCAGAAGGTAGCTCAATTCGAACAAGAAAAGAAGATGCTGGAAGAAGAAATCCAAAGGCTTCATTTCACAACCACCCATGCCAACGAATTACCAATCACTATTCAAAGGTATTTGGTCACTTTGGAGGCTACCATGAAGCAAGTGTATGAGGAAATGTTCATGATAAAGAAAACAGTCGCACCATAACTAAAAGCACAAGCGAAAACTAAAAGAAGAACTACACAACTGAAGGAGGCCTCCACTGCCCTGGACAAAATGCTGGAATGGTCAGACATATATCCGTAGGATCCTGAAACCCTACCAAGGAAGGATTGGATTTGTACTCAAAATGACAAATTCTAGATCCGAATGAAGATACAATCCAAGGATAAAGTGGTAAAGGACGTGGAGAGGGTGATGTCTGCTTATGAACACTTGATTAGTGGCATCGATTCAATGGTTGAAATACATCATATCCCTTCCCTGGGAGCATTGGACAGTGAGAAAACAAGGGAAGAGGTGAACCAAGACATTCAAACATTCCTGCAACCAATGAGGCAAGCAGCTTCTTTCCAGGACCTCCCAGCCTCACAGGAAAACATTATTCAATTCATCATCACACCAATCTGGATCTACACCAAACTGGCCCCCCTATCCAATAAAATATCAGTAAAGAGGGGCACTTTGGTCCCAAACGCTCTTGAATGTTTTCATAGGTTAAGAGAAGATAACCCCTAGGTCACTCCAGTAGCTGCAGACTATCAGGCTTGGCAGAAGTACCTTAAGGATCAGCAGCAGGTAGATGTACCAAACCTCTCCATCACACAATTGCTCCCTTGACAAAGGAAATGACACAGGTCTCAGGTCGCAACAGGCAACAAGTTGTAGGTTGTAGTGCGGAAAAATTCGCAAGTCGCATTCAAGGCCAAGTTGGAAGTTGCAGATGCCTCGTAGGTCACAGACCATGCCAATAGTCAAGAAGGTGAAAGGTCAGGGCCACCCAAGGGTAAATTTTGCCTTATAAGTACTCCCTCCGTGGACATTGTAAAGGATCTTTTTTTGGGACTCCAAAAGGAGTAGAGATAATTGTATAGCATCGAATGCATATTTCCGTGAATGAATACAAATGAATGTTTTGATTCCACTGTTGGATCAGATGAGGACTTATGTGTTCTAGCATTATGAATATTGTGTCTCATGTATTTGGTATCTTTTATAATTGACTAGTCTGCGTTTTTCTGCTCATATTTCATTTATACGTTTAAGCTTACTTGATGTATTAATGGTATTAGAATATTTAATTAAGAGATTTTTAATGACTTCGTTATTGATATCACTTCATCTTCCAGAAAATGCTTAATTAAATGAAGGGTGTTTCGATGTAAAGAACTCTTTCTTTTGTGGTCAAGCAACTTTTATGAGAATGACCCTAATGACGTGTTGCTAAAAACATTTTATTTTGGTTGCATGCTTCGAAACTCACTTTGCTATTTATAATGTTTCATTTTTAGGAGGACTCATCAACCATTTGTCTCATATCATTCAAGTAATCATGTATTCATAAGTCTGCAGGGCTCATTCTCTATCCGAGAAAAGGTATATTCAACGGTAGCCAGACCCACACCCCAAACGGGATCCCTATCACAAACAGTTTAGAGTCTAGTTGGGAATTTTTACCAGGGAGATTCCCTACTATTGGCCAGGCGTTTCTTCCCATCAACATATTTTGCACTAGAAGGAGGGCCTGAATGGTAGGCTCCAACACACAAGTAATATCCCGTTTTAAACCCCACAGGGGGGATCATGTATGAAAATACTGGTCCTCCACCCCTTCAAAATTCCCTAGAGGAGGATCCACCCTATTATGAGGTCACCTCAAACCATCTCAAAGCCTTACGCCCGCTCGCCCGTGATCTCATCAAAGGTCTACAAAACCTTCCAGCCACCAGTTCCCTGGCCAATCCACGGACTCCTGGGACACATCAAACTCGCTAGGGCATCCTGGTCAATTCTATGCCTCAGCTGATAGGTCTTATGCTCCAATATTATGCAGATGCAGTTGAGCAGAATTCAGCTGAAACCCTGGACAGCCACCAAGACATCGAAGGGGATGGCCCTGAAATTACCGAACCCCAACCCGACCAACAGTTGGGTGATAGCACTCAAGAAAATAACCCGCCTGGAGGAGGGATCGGGAGGGTTCAGGGAAACATAGGCCGAGGGGATAGGGGCCATGGGCAAGGCTGAAATACGGGCCACCACCACCACAATCGAAAACAAAACATATTGCCCTTCATTTATAACTAGAGAAATCTTAGGAATATGGGCAACCTCGGAGGAAATCAAGACATGCACTCCCAACATGAGGGTGAAGCCTCTGGGTGTGGCATGGATAGCAGATCTAAGAATTAAATGGGGCATATCTACATCCCGCCCCATTATCGAGCCAAAAGGGTGCAATCATGGGCTTGGATGACACAATCTCCTCTTGGCCTCCGCGGCCCCCTTCATGACATGCCACGACATCGTGAGAAGCACCTCCCTAAATTCTACCTCGAAAAGGGTACATTGGCCGAAGATCACATTAGTAAATTCTACTTGGCCTTAAAAATGATGAGAGTGTAGTCCGATGATGTAGCATGCCAACTCTTTCTCCACACATTAGAAAATAAGGCTGCTACGTGGTACCGTTCCCTGCTTGTCGCTTTTATTTCCTCTTGGGAGAAATTTCGCCGTACCTTCCTCCAAAAGTTTTCTAAAGACAAGACTCCTTCTATGCTCTCTACAGAGTTGAGTACTTTGAAATGCCATAAGAAGGATAAATTCAAAGACTTCAACCAATGCTTCGCCACCATATTTAACAAATTCCCTCTGAACATGGCCTTGGATGATTCCATCAACATTGATTATTACACAAGGGCTCTTCCCTGAGATATCGCCGTATTCGTGAAACGCGAAGCTAGAGCTACCCTGGCAACAAATTACACCACTGCCCTTGCTGTCGAAAAGGACATGCTATCCATAGGAGCCATTGATCATAATAGCTAAGACGACCCAAGTCCGTCCACAAAAAGAGCACAATCCTCAACTCATAAGTCCGAAGACAAGGACAAAGACCCCTTCGGCTTCGAAAGCATTGAAAAATATCTCAAGCTGTCAAAAAATGAAGTCTCCAATCTGAAGAGGAAGAAAAATGATTTCACCTCAAGCACCAAGACATACAAACCTTTCTTTAGGAATAACAACCTCACAACCAATCGTCCTCCGCCGAACCCAAATACTAGCCTCAACGTAGAAGAAATCAGCAAGGATAATTTCTGCTCTTTCCATCAAGCCTCCCATTCGGAGAAAAAATTCCCTTAGTGGATCAACAACATGATCGCCATGGTAAATCAACTCCTAGAAGATAAAACCATGGGATATTTAGAATATGAGGCTAGTTTAGATAGCGAAGAAGCCTCTCCCCTGGATGAGGATATGGGATCCACTGTCATGGCCTTCGAAGTGGTCCGCGGAGAAGGACACTCTCCTATGAAAAAAATAAGCCTTGTTGATGATCCTCAACCCAAACCCCCTTGGAATTATGGCTTGAGGAGAAAAGGCTCGGCCCTCGACCACTTCTTCGAAGAAAAGAGAAAGGCTTTCCTAAGGAAGATTCTGCCACCAAACAAAGAAAACCAAACTGCAACTCCCAAAAAATCTATCCCAACCTCTACCTGAGAAAAACCAAGGGCTAGATCATCATCAGGTTCATCGAATGCCTCTTCTGAACCTCTCCCACATCCATAATCTGGATATAACATCATCGAAGATATAAAGAAAATGTGAGCCACCATTTCCCTCTAGGAGCTCGCCCGGATCGTTAATCAGCGAGATCTTATTCTCAAAGATTTTTCCAACCCGCCAACATCCAAACCCGTGAGCTCCACATCTTCCCAAGCTGCTGCAAGTCCCCAGTCCATCGTGAATGTCATCAATGAAAACTCTCGAGGATCCACGCCCCCTTTCCTCCTGTCTTTTGAGATCTTCAACTTCAATGTTCATAACTGCCTCGTCGACTCCAGTGCATCCACAAATGTTATGCCCCTATCCATATGCAAGAAACTAAACATCCATCCTGAAAAATACCGACGCCAGGATCATTCATCTTGATAGGTCCCAATTCCCCGCCATGGGTGAATTGAATAATATCCTCATTCGCCTCTCTTCAGACTCCAGGGTGCATCAGTGCATTGACATAGTGATCTTGGATATCCCTGAAGCCTACAGTCTTCTCTTGAGCCGAGATTGGTCAAGCAAGCTGCAAGGATACTTTTCCACTGATTGGTCCCACCTATGGCTCCCATACAAGGGTAGGAATGATCAAATTCGGGTCAAAAGTGAACCTTACATGAAACAAACAGTGACTGAACTAGAGGCAACCAATGAACCCGTAAGTTTTTCTCAAGAAGAGTTAGGCATGTGCTTCTTAGAGTCTGTATTTGGTTTCTATCAAAACACTCAATCTCTGGTCACCCAAGACATTTGGTCACAGCTGCTACTAGCCACTGCTCTCCACCCTACCGCACCAGAAAGACTGCTAGAAGCCACAGCCTTGAAGAAACCTCCTATGTACTCATGTGATCTTACAAAATCAGAAGATGAGGTTTGGACCTTGTACTACGATGGTTCCAAGACCCACGATGGGGCCAGCGTGGGTTGTATTTTGTTAGAACCCCAAAATAATAAGTTCCTAATCTCTTGCCGGTTGGAGTTCCAGTGTACCAATAATACAACCGAGTATGAAGCACTGATCCTTGGGCTCAAGAAAGCAACCGATCTCAAATTCAGCTGTTTGAAGGTAATTGGGGACTCCGAGATTATCACCTGGTAGGTATGTAATACTATTCACTGCTTATCTCCACATTTGAAAGGTTACCAGCAAGAGGTATGGCATTTGATTTCTGCTTTTGATGCATTCGGTATTAAATTCGTACTTAGAATGCACAATGAAGTGACAGATACACTCGCCAATGTTGCCGCTAGATTTACCCCACTAAGAGATGGGTTCTCTATTGAAATTTTTTACAAGCCTACCATGCTAGACAATGTAACTAATCTGCGCATTTTTAATGATGATCAACAGGTACTAGATTTCACGCTTAATGCGGACATGTTCAAGGACACCGTTATCGAAGAAGAGGATCATGACTTGGCCTTGCAAAAGGAATGAGAGGAGCATAAGGGAAATCCCATACCCAAAGGGGTCGTGTCACTTGAAAATTTATTTGACTTGCAGAACCGTTTTCGAGGGGCCCCCAACACGAAGGTGCAGAGTTCCACTTTATTGCATCAACAAATAAATCTTGAGATGGAAAAGGAACCTAAATTATTCAATCTCGGTATGGAATGCACCCCTCAGGAGAGGCAATCCTTCATTGAATTATTCAAGAAATACCGAGATGTTTTAGCCTAGATGTATGATGAGTTGCGAACTTATGACACACAAATCATCCAACATGTAATACCTATGAAGGAAGGAGTTAAACTATTCCAGCAGAAGCTAAGGAAGGTACACCCTACTTTGGAGACGATGATCCAAAAGGAACTAAAGAAACTCCTAGATGCATGTATCATCTTCAAGGTCCGAAATTCAACCTAGGTGTCAAAATTGGTGCCGGTTCATAAAAATTCTGGCAAAATTCGTTTATGTGTGGATTTCTGAAATTTGAACCGTTCGTCAGACAAAGAAAACTACTTGGTGCCCCCCATAGAGTAGATCCTTCAGGGAGTATCTAGGTCATAAATGTTCTCATTGCTGGATGGTTTTTCAGGTTACAACCAAGTACTAGTGGCTGAACTCAACCATCTGAAAACCACATTCAAAACTAAATGGGGAACGTTCGAATTCAGACACATGCCCTTTGGCCTGATCAATGCTGGGGTAACCTTCGAGAGAGCCATGGAAATCACCTTCCAGGGTCTAATGGGGCAAAGCATGGTGATATACCTTGACGACATCATCGTATTTTCCAAACAGAGGTGTGACCATTTACACCACGTCAAAAATATTTTTGAAAGGTGCCGAAAATACGGGATCTCACTTAACCCCAAAAAGAGAATTTTCACAGTCTTCGAAAGGAAATCTGTTGGGGCACATCATAACCCGAGATGACATAGTGGTGGACCCAGAATGCGTAAAATCCATCACCCAGATTCCTCTCACGAGTGGCAAAAAGGCCATACAGTGGTTTCTCGGAAAAATCAACTTCCTGCGAAAATTCATATCAGACTTCGCCCAAATAGTGAAACCTCTGTAAGGTATGATCAAGAAGAACGAAAAATTTAATTGGAATTCCCTTGAGAAAGAATCATTCAATAATATAAAACAGGCCATCACAGAAGCACCTGCCCTTCATAACCCAGATTTCAGCAAAGGCTTTATCTTGCATACCTTTGCCTCAGACTCATCTCTCGCGGTTGTCCTCACTCAGAGAGATGATAGCAATGACGAGCGACCCATATCATTCATGAGTGCTGTGTTGCAAGGTACCGAGCTAAATTATCCAGATATTGACAAGTATTTTTATGCGATATATAAGGCAGTCAAACATTTCAAGCCACATATTTTGAAGAATCATGTCATAATGTTTGTACCTCACCCAGCAGTTCTCTTAATGTTTGTACAACATGAGCTGGGTGAGAGATGAGGAAACTGGATGATGTGCCTTCAAGAGTATGACCTGGAGTTAAAGCCTGCACATACTATCAAGGGACAAGGGCTATGCCGAATGGATGCTGAAGCCACAGACTTACGGGGCAGTGAAGAGGAGTGTTGGGATCACGAAATCGACATGTACTAGACCGACAATACACCTCAGCAAAGCACCCCTTCATGGTACGTTGATCTTCAACAATATCTTAGTCGCGGTATCATGGACCCTACTTTAACCACCCAGCAGAAGCTTGCAATAAGACTGAAGGCCGCATCCTACCAGCTAGTGCAGGGTAAGCTGTTCTGCAAGCACCACAACGGAGTCTTACTATGCTACTTGGAACATAATGGGGCTCAAGAGGTCCTGAAGGAACTACATGATGGTCCAACTAGTGGGTACTACACAGGGGATGCCATAGCTCACAAAATTATGCGTTGCGGTTTATATTGGCCCACTTTTTTCAAGGATGCACACGCTTATGCTCAGAGGTTCCTACCGTGTCAAAAGTTTTCCAACAAGGAGACACGATCATCTAGCCGATTGCAATCCGTCGTGGTGGAAGAGACATTTCAACAGTGGGGAATCGACGTGATCAGGGAGATTTTTCTACATTCCTCTAAGCATCATCGATATATCTTTATGTCTACAGACTACTTCATTAGGTGGGTTGAAGCAATACCATTGCGTCAAATCAACGATCAAGAGGTAATAGCTTTCATCACTCAGCACATCATGACTAGGTTTGGCATTCCAACCTCCCTTGTTTTTGATAACGCAAATTATTTTTTGTTATTCAAATTATATGAATTTTCTCTAGAAAATGGTATAGTGCTCAAACACTCCGCCAACTATTATCCCCAAGGAAATGGGTTAGGAGAGTCAACCAATAAAAACCTCATCCGCATCATAAAAAATACTCTACTGTCCCAACAACGAAACCGGCACAACACCCTCCATAATGCCCTATGGGCTGATTGGATCACACCCAAACCATCCTTGGGCACCTCCCCATTCTTTCTAGTTTATGGAAAAGAAGCAATCCTTCCTCCCAAAGTGTCTCTCTCGACCCTTCAGTTGTCACAAGAAATGCATGGTACAACGTGCCCTTCCTTAGCAGCCCATATAGATACATTTTTGAAACTAGAGGAGGAAAGGCTAAAAGCCCGGGGAAAATTCGCCATCCACCAGAGCCGAATAAAACGATGGTTCGACAAGAAGTCCATCGGAAACAAGGTTTTCGAGGTGGGAGACCTTGTCCTCAAATGGGACAAAGCTCATTAAGAGAAGGAGAAACACACCAAATTCCAAGCCCTGTGGATAGGCCCCTTCCAGATCAAAGAAAAGGTTGGTTCCTACACATATAGACTCCAGACCTTAGAAGGGAAGTTGAGGTCCTCCTGATAAATGGGCATGACCTCAAGCACTATTTCACCTAACAACCCTAGTGGCTGTCACCACACTCTGTACCATAGTGTATTTCTTTCACTTAGGTGCTTTTGTTGTTTTTTGTTTTTATTTTTGTTTTGTGCATCTCAATAAGAAGCTTGCTTGGAGAAAGCTCTCAGAAATCCGCTCCCTCAGCACCTCAGGTTGAGGGATAGTCATAGCAGTTTCTCAATTGCTAGTTTGTACTAGAATCTCTACTGGTGAAGAATTGACCCTGAAAAATAAGATGGTCTAAGCTGGCCCGTGATAGGCCCCCGTGGAGAAAATGCAACTGATTCCCAGAACCCAAATGCCAGTAGCTCACCCAGTACGCTAACTCGAGGGGCTGCTAATGAAGAAGAATTTTCGGTGAAATAGGTCACTAGATGGAAAGGGAACAGGGTGAACCTCAGGCGACAAAAGGATATTTGAGAAAACTTAAAGGTCCTTGTATGCAGACCAAGAGAAACCTCTCGTGCAAGTAACATAAGTCAAGATCCCTCATCTTCCCAGGCAATACTGTCCATTTTGACATAAGTGCCTTGAGCACATTCAAAATAAGTGCCTCGAGCACATTCAAATAAGTGCTATTAGAACATGAAATAAAGGGTAAAGGATTGAGAAAGGCTTCCTGTGCAGAGAGGCGATGAAACGACTCCGTTGGGGTACTTACCAGGCTTGATGGCAGTGGATAAACGTCTGTGACTTCTAGGTACTGACTCTGCCAGGACCACCAGGTTTGCTGGCAGCGGAGCAACACAAGGGGACCAAATAAATATACCGGTTCCTTGAAATCCTTGAGGTTACTTCGACCCTTTCCATTCGGTCTCCAGAAATGAAAACACGGTGAACTAGCACCCCGAGCCATGAAAAAAGGTGGAGAAAATGCACAAGGGCCAAAGATAAAAGTAGTGGGGCCCACGGGGTGAAAGGATTAGCTTGCTAAGCCCCCACTCCCCCCTCAAGATGAAGCGCCGACAGAGGTCCTAGGTCCTACCAGTGAATCACCATTTGTTGTAGCCGCCACAACGCCCTCCAAAATTTAGTCCCATCTTAAAATTTCAGAGCCCCTGATCTTGTTGGTAAAGGTAAGTCTAATGCACCCTCAACCATGAGCCTCAAGAAAGTTCATTTTTCATGCATTATCCATTCAAAGTTCGGTCCTGTACTTGGTCTCTAAAAAGCTAGTCGCATAGTTGCAAAGTCGCAAAACTCATAAGATCAAACATCTTGTGACCACATGACCTAGCGACCTCATGACCCCTAGGTCACAAGGTCGCATACCCCATCAACGAGCCATAATTTGTGACCTAGCAACCTGCATTAAATGATCACACATGCGACCCCTTTTTAAATAAAAGGATCTCGTAGGTTGCATTCGACCTGCGCGATGGAGCAAGTAACACCTCTGGCAAGCCAGATGGAGCACATTTTTTCCTTGGTAAGTTGCCTAATCATAATTTTGTTTCCTTTTTTGATTAATTTTTTCCTCACGTGCCCCTGCCCCTTGCCTACTAATTCCATTTTTGGTTTCATTCAAGCTCAACAGCCCTCTGGTTAAATTTTACACCTTCCCTCATGGCTTATCTCTCTCTGCCTCCCTCTCTGAACCTCATCCTGCCCCAGTCTGCCTCAAGCACCCTTCTTAGCTACCTAGGGAGGCCTTGAAGACTAGATTTTTCCATTCCCCTTGAATTTTTTGACCTCTTCACCATTCATTCCCCGTGGGTCGCAATCGTCGCAAAACCTCTCAAAAACATCCCTAGCACGACTCCGCGACTAAGCAACCTTGCGACCTCACAACTTGGTCGTTGGGCCGTGAAGTCACCAATCATCAATTAACTGCATAATTTGCGACCTTGTGACCTAGCGACCTAGCGACCTAGTCGCAAGTCACCAAGTCACAAAGTCGCAGTTCCCTGAAATTTTACTCTAGTGTGACCTAGCGACCTTGCGACCTAGTCGAAAGTTGACAAATTTCAGAGTCACCGTTTCCTGAGATTTCATGCTGGTATGACCTTGCGACCTAGTCGCAAGGTCGCTAAGTCACAAACCTCACCATTTCTTTAGATAATAGTTGGAAAGGGTCGCAACAACCTAGCCTGAGCATTCATTTTTAGAGGTTTCATCGGTCTTAACATATTTGTAATTATGTCGTCCGTCTTATCGTGGGATTGTTTTATGAACATGCCAGGGAAAATTGAAGCCGAGCTCGAGTGTGTCCCCATCTCTTCAGCCTCAAGCTATATGGGGCCTCCAGTAGTTCGAAAGAGAAACAAAATTCCAGAGGTATAAATCTTATAAGAAGGAACGCCTCCTTCCCCACCCCCTATCTATGGGGACACCACCTGTGTGTTTGGGAAAGGAGACAAGATGAGTTGGTACCAGATATATCAGGAGTTCAAAAAAGCTGAGTTCCTAGAAGATCTCGCAAACTGGCAAGTTTACATTTAGGTCAAGAGATCCAAACTCTACTATGAAGGTGCCCATCCACCCATATTTCCATGTGCAGAGGTTATTGAATGGATTCTACAGAAGGTCGACTCCGGGATTTGGGTCATTTGCGATCACTCAGGGAAGACGTTTGCAAACATGATGGGGAAGGATGCAGAAGTCTACTATGTACTCCCCACCCGAGAACAAACTTGCAACGCTGATTGGGAAACCACTCATGAAGTACCCATACCAGAGACCTTGAAGGGATGGTGGGAGGACCCCGAGAATTTTAAGGTTAAAAAGGATCAAGAATATAAAATAGAGGGCCTTAGGAAAGTCTACAAGTTCATGGCCGCAATGATGTGTAGGATGTACAGTTGACCAGATGCCACCACATTAAACGGGACTTGGGTCCCTCTCATGTACGCCATCAATACATATGGCACCCGTTTCAACTAGGCCAACCTAATAGTAGCGGCACTCAGGTCAAACATATCAACAGCACAGACACCCAAAGAAGGATGCACATCTAAATTTTACATGTCTTCCTACCTTTTGGACGCAGTATGCATAAGATGTTAGTTTGAAGGATGGACACATAATTGGGATGTGAAGCATGGCGGACCAATCCACAAATACTTACAGGTGTTCTGGGCTTCCAAATACAAACAAGTTATAGAGTCTATCTTGTAGAATTTGATTCCTGTGCTCTACAGAAAGCTGTTTGGAAAAGATGACCCATGCATGTCCAGGCGAGCCATGGAAACAATAACCCAAGTGGCCAACTAGTTTCCCATTGTAGAAAGTAATTTTATCAGGGTCTTCGAGTCATTCAAGGCACCTCACGCGTTGCCTCAGTTTGTCACTGATAAACTACTTTTACAAGAAGTGTGCTACTAGATGACGAGCGGGTTTTCCAAGGTCCTCAGCAAGGGCAAGAAGAAACCATGGCCTACTCTCCCACTTACTATCAGTGCCTATATGGTTAAATATTTCAAAGAAATAAAAGCAGAGGAGGAGGAGATCAAGGGTTTTCATTTTGTGACCTTCTTCCAAAAATCGTATGATCCTGAAAGGATATTCCCCGCGCATTGCAAATGAGCCAAATTTAATTGGAAATACCAACTCATGGAGTGCCCTGTCGAAGAGCAAGTCAAGAACTAGTACAACAAAGATAGGGTGGCCTTGCCAGAAGAATCAGCTGACCAAGGGGGGCAAGATGATTGAACTGTGGAAGAGAGGGCCGACACGCTAAAGCGAAGTGACTTGATAGGAGGAGCCTCATGTTCCAAGAAACCAAGAACTGATACAGGCAGTAGCCTTTATAGAGAAAAATAGGAAGAGAGAGACATGGAGGCCAAGGCACAAAAAGAATCTGAGAAGAAGGCAAAGGAAGAGGAAATCAAAAGAACCCAAGATTCCCAGGCAAGACAACAAGAAGAAGAAAAGCAAAAGAAGCAAGATGAGGAGAAAAAAAAAAAACAACAAAAGGAGGAAAGCAAGAAAAAGCAGGCAGAAGAAGCCGACAAGAAAGCAGAGGAAGAGGAATGTAAGAGGAAGGAAGAGGAAGGGAAGAAGAAAGAGGTTGAGCGCAAGTTAAAAGAGGAATAGGATAAAGCAGAGTCTAAGAAGAGAAGAAAGGAGGAAGAAAGCTAGAAATCACAGGAACACTCTTCCAAGGAAGCGGGGGGAAGCAAGACACTGCCCCCAGGGACAGGGAAACAGATAGAGCTGCCTCACATTGATGTACCTCAAACAAACCCCATGACGAGTGTGAATTTTACTCTCTCAGACCTTGGCACCTCAGAGGAATAGGAAGATGATATTCTAGATCTGAAAAGGCTAACATACGACAAGTTCATGCACAAGATTAGACAAGAGAAAATAAAATGCCTTGCGCGGAACCCGGCCGCGCCTCTCGCAGTTACCATAGAAAAGGATATAGTCCTAGATACCAGGACTAATATGATCATGATCACATCAGCAGCGACCGCCTTCGTGGTAGCCACAGAAGAAAATGTTAACAGAATGAGCAGAGAAATTATGTCTCTACAAAAAAAGCTCTAGGCTTCTGAGTAGAAGGCAACTCAATCCGAACAAGAAAACAAAATGATGGAAGAAGAAATCCAAAGGCTTAATTTCACAACCGCCCAAGCAAACGAATTACCAATCACTATTCAAAGGGAGTTGGTCACTTTCGAGGCTACCATGAAGCAAGTGTATGAGGAAATGTTCATGATAAAAGAGACAGTCGCACCACTGCTAAAAGTGCAAGCAGAAACTAAAAGAAGAATTTCACAACTAAAGGAGGCCTCCACCTCCCTAGACAACATGCTAGAATGGTCAGACATATATTTTCAGGCTCCTAACACCCTGTTAAGGAAGGATTGGATTTGTACTCAGAATGACAAAGTCCAGATCCGAATGAAGATACAATCCAAGGATAAACTAGTAAAGGATGTGGAGAGGGTGATGTCCGCTTATGAACACCTGATCAGTGGCATCGATTCAATGGATAAAATAAATCATATCCCTTCCTTGGGAGAATTGGACACTGAGAAAACAAGGGAAGAGGTTACCTAAGACATTCAAACATTCTTGCAACCAATTAAGAAAATAGCTACTTCCCAGGACCTCCCGGCCTCACAAGAAAACATTATTCAATTCATCATCACACCAGTCTGGATCTACACCAAACTAGCCTCCCTATCCAATCAAATATCAGTAAATAGGCGCACTTTGGTCCTGGACAATCTTGAATTTTTTCATAGGTTAAGAGAAGATACCCCCCAGGTCACTCCAGTAGCCGCAAACTATCAGGCTTGGCAGAAGTACCTCAAGGATCAGCAGCAGGTAAATGTATTGGACCTCTCGATCACACAATTGCTCCCTTGAAAAAGGAAATGGCATAGGTCGCAACAGGTAACAGGTCACAGGTCACAGTGTGGAAGAAGTCGCAAGTCACAGATGCCTCCTAGGTCGCAGACCATGCCAACAGTTGGGAAGCTGAAAGGCCAGGGCCACCCAAGGGTCAATTTTTCCCTATAAGTACTCCCTCTAGGGACAGTGTAAAGGATCTTTTTTTCGGGACTCCAAAAGGAGCAGAGATAATTGTATAACATCGAATGCATATTTCCATGAATGAATACAAATGAATGTTTTGATTCCACTATTGGATCGGATGAGGAATTATGTGTGCTAGCATTATGAATATTGTGTCTCATGTATTTGGTATCTTTTATAATTGACTAGTCTGTGTTTTTCTGCTCATATGTCATTTACATGTTTAAGCTTACTTGATGTGTTAATGGTATGAGAATATTTAATTAAGATATGTATAATGACTTCATTATTGATATCACTTCATCTTTCGGAAAATGCTTAATTAATTGAAGGGTGTTTCGATCATAGAGAATTGTTTCTTTTGTGGTCAAGCAACTTTTATGAGCATGACCCTAATGATGTGTTGCTAACAACATTTTATTTTGGTTGCATGCTTCGAAACTCGCTTTGCTATTTATAATGTTTCATTTTCAGAAGGAATCATCAACCATTTGTCTCGTATCATTCAGGTAACCGTGTATTCATAAGTCTGCAGGGTTCATTCTTCATCCGAGAAAAGGTATATTCAGCGGTAATCGGAACCACACCCCAGACGGAATCCCTATCACAAATGGTTTAGAGTCTAGTTGGGACTTTTTACCAAGGAAATCCCCTACTATTGGCCGGGCATTTCTTCCCGTCAACACTACCTTGATTCATAATCCCAAGGCAGCCATCGCTGTGGGCACATGTGTTCGTGCCCGCAATCCCTCGTGGGAATCTTCAATCCATACCTTCACCCCTGTCTGGTACAATGCCTCACATCATTTTTCAACACATCCCACCACTCGTAATCACTCCCTGCCTCATGCCTTCATGCACCCATCTCTCTCCACTCCCTATGTATACCCAACCATTTCTCCCCGTCACCCTATTCTTTCCTGCTTCCATTTCCCATTGATCCCATTCTTCCTTCTGCATTCAAATCTCTCACTTCCCTTCATGGTGCCTAAACAAGGCTCCAATCCATCCCCCCGGCGTGGCAGAAGTCTTGATTGTGAAGCCTCTCGCTAGAGTAATCCAAGCTCTCTACCCATGACCAGGGATGAATCATCTGTCATGCGCACCGCTCTTAACTATGAAGTCATTGTTAACCTTGAAACATATGAGAGAATTGCGAATGTGGAAGCCCAGGCTAGGATTCTGAGGCACATGGTCTCATCGAAAGAGGTTGTACAAGAGATTGAGTGGATCCTCGACCCGAGCCTCACCTAGGCTAGGGAGAACCTGTACAGTCGGGCCGTAGATATCTAATGGAAAATGAAGATGTTCCTCGGCCTTGCTATGAAGGAGCAGATGAAAGTGCTGAAAACGGTGGAAAAAAAAATCGACATGTTGACATATAACTTTGTGGTCTATGTTGAGGTAGTGCACCACTTTTGGTTCATAACTTGAGACTCCCCCCACTACACAATTATGAAGAAGCGCACTAAGTTTCGTGGCCTTTCAGTTAGTGATGGCTCCCCCAACATCAAAAATGAAGTTGTTGGAGCTTCCTCAAGGTGTCCTATTGCTCCTTCAACTCAAGCTTGCAGCACGTTGCCAATAAATTTGGACAAAGACTCGGCAGAGGACCTCCCTTAGCCCTTTGGCCGATCTCTCTTTTTAAAGTGTTCCCTCTCCATGGCTCGGCTGAGAGTCGACTATTGCGGCTCCTACTTTATTGGCATCTTCTTACTCTACTGGTTTTCCCTCCCTTCCTTCTGGGCTCCGGTTTTTCCTCCCTTCCTTCTAAACTATGCAATGTAAAAGGGATTAGTCCAAGGCATTGAAAGGCTATTTGTTGGCTCTGTGTTGGAGCATATGGCTCGCACATCCCATTATTTTTGTAAATATTTTTTATATCTTTGAACAAAATCCATCTTATTCATAAAAAAATATTCTTATCTTCGAGGTTAGAGAAAATTAAATTAAAAATCCCTTTCGGTCCTAATATCAAGGCAATCTCACCTTTGGGTTATAATTTCTATTGTATCCATTTCTCTAACTCTTTTTCAGTATGCCAGCCTCCCACAAAATTGCAAATGAAAGCATGGTATTTCATTCTCCTTCGATACTCTTCTAGACACATTGGAGGAAATACAAATGTAGAGTTTTGGGATGCTTTAAGTGAGAATTTACCATGAAAACTCGCTTGCCATTGTAACCCCAGAATATGAATTTCTTCCATTTTACCACTACCCCCTAGTCTATCCATTTTGTCTACAACCTACTTCAATTTTTCTAATACAACATTCATGAATGAGGGGTGACCAGCCCCCTACTGGGACACTAATCGCTAAAATCGGGAGGCTTCTTAGATATATAAGACGACTAGAAAATCCTACAAAAAAATCGATAAACATAAAATGAAAACCCTATAAAAAGGGAAAATAACCTTCAAAACTTTATGAGACCCTCATCCACGAATGTAAAAAAGTAACAAGTGCAAGTCATATAAAAAAAATTACATTCTCCTATTCATTAATAGACCAAATAGATCCATGTGATATGTCTACTTCATTTGATAATGGTTATAAAAGATTTGTTAACTCCATGAGTTGGCCCCCATGAAAATTGTGGAATCGATGAGCTAGAACATCTACAAGGAAGAATTAAATTTGAGTGGCACAATATGAATGGCTTAGGATTGGCGAGAGAGCTAGATTACAAAGATAATGATTAATTCTGGAATTAACATTTTAAGATGATATATGTGTAGGTTTGGAATTTTAAATTTATAAAAATGTGAAAATTATTTGGTTTTGTTTTTTTTATATCTATTGAAGGTATGTTATATTGTTTTTAGTTTTGTGTGAAAATAAATTGACTTTAATTAGTTTTGAAATTTTGATATATATTATATGAAATTTATTAAAGTTAAAAAAAAAAAAAAACAAAACGTAATATTGTGAAAAGTAAAAAATAATTTTTAATTTTTTAAAAGTTAAATTACTTTTTTATGATTGGTTGTTGTATAGTGAATGACAATTTTTATGGAGGTTTTAATCTATTTTTCAGAAATAAAAAAAAATTGTTTAAAAAATGACAACCAAGTGTCCAAAAAATTAATTATTTAAGGTGATGTGATGGCTACACAAATTTCAGATTTTAATTTTTTGGTACATTTATTGGATATGGAGATAGATTTAACGTTTTGAACCATTGTAATTTTTTTGATTTACCACAAAGGTTCATGCTAGAAGGATATGCCCCTCCTTTCATCGGGCTTGCTTCTTTCACGGTTGGACACCTCGATGTCGCCCTCTCTGAGCCTTGGGTCCTTAAAGAAGAGTCACTCGTAATTGACCTCCCCAATTGACCATTATGTGTTTGAATGTTTGGGGCTTGGGATCAACCATAAAAATATTTATCTCTAAAAAAAATCATTCAAATATCTAAAAGCCTAAAATAGTGCTACGAAAAGAAATAATGACATGCAAGGAGAAGCCATGGGGATTTTTACTTGAGATCTATCCAAGATGGCTTGTGTGTGCAACCAATGGCTCTGGTTTATCTGGAGGCCTAACTACAATGTGGAATCATGACAAATATAAATTCAAGACTTACAAATATTTTGCAGGTTTATTAATCATAGGTGGTCGATGAGGTTCAAAAAAACATTTCTGGATCATTAACATTTATGCAACTTTCTCAAACAGGAGGAATCATTGAAACAATGTTGAAAAAAGTAGCATTCTATATCTAGATTCGATGATATTAGCAGGTGAATTTATTTTTTCACTATATTCTTTAGAAATCTGGGGTGCACAAAACTGGCTAGACCCAATGGGGCAACACTTCAAGGATTTTTTGCAATAGAAATAATTTTAGGATATCAAGCTGGAGAACATTGGTCCAACTTAGAAAACTGGTCACTGGGGAAACTAAGGCATCTAGAAACAAATGGATTGCTTCTTCGTACAAGAGATCATTTCCATCCAAATCAAGGAATTAAACTCGTGGATCCTCCCATCCCTCATATGCTAGAAGGTTTGAACTGAACATGCCAGAAGGTTTGATGAGGAAAATATACAGTTAGTGATTTTCCTAATTTTTGTCCCTCTCTTTCTTCGAGTGATAACATTCTTATGGGACATGGGGCTAAATTGAACATCATCGGTAGCGAAAAAATACTTCTTAACTGATAGAGGTTCCAATCAACCTTGAGGGTTGTGGGCAAGAGCCTTTGATTCCACATCTTCAGTGAATTTAGAGAAAGCTTGGCCAGAGGGAGTGCCAAATTTAATGACCGTTTTGAATAAAGTGGATAAGTTTATCAAATGAGGACATATCATCCCACCTCCTATATATATCGAACTGAAGTGGAAGAAATTTTTTTAATACACATAACATTAAAATAAAATTGTTTTTTATTTATCATATTTTAGAATATTTTTTACCTATTCTTGGAATTAGATGAACAGGAATGAGTTCGATGTTTTCAATTCACTCTTATTAGTATGATTCCAAAATATTCCTATGAAATTAAGTTTAATGCAACAGAGTTCTAGTTTATAATGTAGAAATTCTTTGTAGATTCAAACTTCTAATTGTAATTTACTAAAATAATAAACTTGTATCTACTCTACCAATTGCAAAAACAATTAAACTATCGCAAAATATCAAATCATACATGAAAAATAATTAAATCAACACATTACACAATGATTTCCTGGGGAAAGCCACAGCTAAAAATACCTGTTATCTATATATTGCATTAGTCAGAAAAATATGAGAAGAATACAATGCTTTACTCAAGCTCGAGAAACCTATGCACTATCTCTATCTATCTCACTGCTTCCTGGATAAGCCTTGGCCAATACTTAACCAATTATCTGCTTTCCCAAGTCCCTATTTCCTTTCGCTATTTCCTTTGGAATTAGCCCCTATTAATTAGGGAAATTTCCTCATCCCAAAATACACAATCCATCAGAGGCCTTCCTCTGACTACATGCACCATCTGTGTTGGGCCGAGAATGAGGTATGTTTTCACCCTACCTTTCCCACGAATTTCTATGAACCTTTATGAATTTTGCCTCATATTAACAATAAAGGAAAGGAAGATTAATGTAAAATTAGGACAAAACGAATTAACGGTAAAAGGGATGTTTAATAACGGGAAATTGACTTGTTATATCTTTATTTACAGGGAAACAAAGTAGTTGAATTCATGATAACCATATGACAGCTGACAGATAGAGACTAACGGAATCATGATGACTCCCATGTGTCGGCGGAAGACGGAAATGCACCTCCATGTCTGAAGAACTCAAACGACATCCACAAGTAGCAGGATCACATATGGAAAAGACTGTTACCACTGTTGAAATTTCCTTTAAAAGGCCAAAAACGAACAATATAGAGATCATAGAGAGACTCTCTTATGTAATAGACGTATGAGGAAAGAATTGTCCAGTTCTACCAATGTATTAAATTTAAGCTTAATACAGGTTTTGACATTTTTGGATAGTCAATCTCTGAATTTTCTGTAGTGGTAGACTTCTGGTGGTTTGGGCTCAACCTTGGGAGTTTCTGCACTAATCTCTGTGTTATACGTTCAATTACAGAATTTATGCTCAGTCGTCTAATATATTTCGTGACATATCATTTAATTGGTCGAATTGTGAACATAAGATGCTTAAGCTTTCTTTCATTAGAATAGCTTGTCTTTCATACCTTCTTGCTTACAGTCAATAATTTCATAATTATTTAGATGCTTCTATCATTTCCTAATGCTTTATGTGTGTTTCATTAGTTTTAGCATTATTGCTATTCAATTCTATATATAGCTAAAGTTGGATCTTTTCTTTATTACTGTAAGGTATCTAGTTGTTAAATGATTTGGAAGGATGTCTTCTATTTAATTTAAAAGAGAATTCCATTGCAAAATTAGATAAACAATTTCTGTTCAATTTATTGAAGCTGTTGTTCAATTTAGTAGGACTATTGTTCAATTCATTAGCGTGTTGTTCAATCGTAGGTTGCTCTTTTCTGCGCTTACTTAGATAAAATAGTTAAACACCGTTTTATAATTCCATTTCCCTTTGAACTGATTGAACTTCGAGAATCAGATAGCCCTATTTATGATAACGTAGAGTAGTTTTTCTTTGATATCACTTGCATATACTATGCTCACACTCTTGAAATGACAAGACTTTCCCTGGGTTAACAATTGAATGAGAAGTATTGAAGTCGCCTGTAACAATCACCTTTATGACCCAACGTTTTTGGCGTCGTTGCTGGGGAGAGTGTTTAAGAGTGATGTCCTTTATTTCTTCTTTCTTTTGCTGTGAAGAATTAGGTATTGAAAACGAGAGGTAAGAACCTTCGTGCCGGCAAGAAAAACACTTTCTCTCCAACCCACTTCTGAGAAATTGTCCAGAAGCTAGTAGAATAGGTGCTCTATTTTATGAATAGAAAGAAAAATATAGAAACAAATCAAAATCATCCACTTAAGTCCACGAAACCCAAGGGACCGGTGATCCTTTGTAGAACAACATATATAGACGAAATAATTAAGAAGGTCGAATCCCAGGCATCCGTAGGACCCATAACCATTCCTATTCAAAGTCCTACTACACTCCCTCAGGCAGCAGCCCCACCATTTGAAACCCACACCGAGATTCACAGTGAAACAGAGGGATTTGAACAAAGCCTTCAAACTATTGAACACGTAAGTATTGATCCTTCGAGAGAGGGAGGTTCTTGTAATTTACAAGAAGGGGAAGGAGAAACCAGCAGTGCAATATAGGTAAGAAATCTAGAGCCTGAATCCCCTAAGAGAGTGGTTGAGACAGAGACACTCGGTATCCCAGATCGGGGAAGTGTTGTAAGGCTTCCTTTGCATCCACCTCCTAATTCCACTAAGATTATTCCTCGAGAACAAGAAATCCCCGAAGATTATTGGCATATCTTTGATAAAATGGAAAAAAAATCAGAATAAGAATAAGAGGCACACATTAACATTGGAATATCCCATTGTTGATCATGCTGCAAATGCCCCTATGAAATCCATTCCCTTACAAAACATCCCCACCTTCCATGGGTTGACCTCGGAAGATCCTGATGCGTTTTTATTTGAATTCGATGTCTTATGTAGGGGATATGACTACACCATTGACCCTCAGAAACTGAAATTATTTCCCTCTACCTTGAAAGGGACCACATTACATTGGTTCATGGGGCTTGGTGGAGGAACCATCAATAACTGGGACTAGATGAAGAACACTTTCCTTAATAAATATCAAGATTATTGCTAGACTCGAGAATTAAAAGATGAAATATTAAATTTGTCTACAAAAGATAATGAGACATTAGAAGAGTACGTCAAAATATTTCAATATAATTTACAAAGGTCTCCATATACTCCAATATCCAAAGACATATTAAAAGCAACAATGATTAAGGGAATAAAAGAAGAATGGGTTGAAACACTTAACAAAATGGGGAAAGGGGACATCTACCAAGAAGAATACGATGATATTATTTCACTGTGTATCAGGTGCTCTCGGGATAGTACGCGAAGTAGGCCAATCGGGTGAGACTCAACTACGAGGGATCCTAAGCAGTCTGGTGGCAACATGACCAGAGCAGAATTTGGTAATCTTTTAGAAGATTTCAAAACTCACATCTTGGGCACCTTGACAACACAGCTAGACGTCTTACAAAACAAGTAGAAGCAAGCTATAGCAGAACAAAACTTTTCCGTATTTTTCCTACGCTGTCGGAAGAAGCACAACCAAAGGGAATGCCCATTAGACGTGGTCCAGACATGCGTCATTTTTACCAAGGACCATGCTACGAACCATTGTCCTTTGCTTCTGAGGTTGAAGGCAGTTTTTAAATAAGCAGAAGAAGATACAAAACCCGTATATCTAATGAACCAGTGTCGACAGTGGCAAGCACGAATAGTTATGCCACAAGACCTGCCTCAGTTCTTTTCTTCCCCCTGTTTAACCAGA
Source organism: Pinus albicaulis (assembly GCA_034641835.2). NCBI lineage: Eukaryota > Viridiplantae > Streptophyta > Pinopsida > Pinales > Pinaceae > Pinus > Pinus albicaulis. Next base: position 966,871,102 of record CM076577.1, read on the forward strand.
AAAACCCTGCAACAACTTGGGAGAACCAACCACCTTTCTCTACTTGGCCATCTCAATCATTTCCTATGCTGCCTTGGCCAACACAACCCTCTTTAGGAAATAATTGGCCAAGTTTTCCTTGTTCTCCCCCTTATTGGAAAAATACTCCCTATCAAACCCAGTGGCCAGCCTCCCCTTCACAAACCACAACTTGGCCTCAGAATTGGCAACGACCCCTGGGAATGACCAACCTACCGATGGGGACAGGAGTTCAAAATCAACCCGCATTACCAGCTCCATACCTAGGCCACCACAACCCCCAGCCTATTATACGGCCTCAATTTCCGACTCAACCCAATCCTAACCCCAAGAACAGGCTGGTTCAGCTAATTCAGATTGTAGAAAACTCGAACACCGAAACTGAACAGAAGCAATGCAATGAACTAAGGTTGAGATCAGGATGTATTATTTCACCAGTAGAAGATACGACCCTGCAACAACTTGAATTTGGAACTCCAACAGAGTCTAGAAAAACAAATATGACTGAAACATAAATAGAGTAGGGAAAGGAAATGGTCGATCAGGGGAAGCTTGAAAACCTTAGGATTTCTCCTCCTCCATTCCCTGAAATATTAACACTTCTTAGATCGATAGTCTCTCCAGATTTCGATATCCTAGGAAAATTAAAAAACCTTTTCATTAAAATTCCTCTTTTGTAGGCCATACAAGACATTCCCATCTATGCCAAGACAATTAAAGAATTGTGTGAAAAGAAGCAGGTGAGGAAAGAAAAAACCGTACCCACTATTCAAGTGGTAGGGGCACTATCTAACTTACTGTTGGGTAAGGAAACACCCCTGAAATATGAGGATCCAGGGAACCCCATATTAACTATGAAAATCTTTGGCCACTCCTTTCCAAACACATTGGTTGACTTAGGGGCGGCCATTAACATCTTAACTATAGGGACCTGCGAAAATCTAGGCATATCAACTTTAGAACCCATAGCTACTTTGCTAGAACTTGCTGACAGATTTGTTATCCGACAAGAAGGAATTTTTCAAGACATATTGGTTTTTGTAGACTCATGGGAGTATCCAACTGAATTTTTAGTTATTAACCCAAAGAGTAGGATGGATGGACACCCCTTGATACTCGTTCGACCTTGGTTGGCGACAACTGATGCTAACATAGGCTGTCGGACAGGCAGCATGACCATTGCTAGAGAAAAATCCATAAAAAATATTATCATTTACCTGCCTGCCAAACCAAGCTTACCCACGATAAAAGTTCACAGACATCCACAAACATACTGGGAACAAAATATCTGTTCACCACTGACCGTAGTTTAAGCCCTTGAATTTAAGGATCAAACTGAAGACGATGTAATCAATAACTTCATGAATCAACCATCTGCGCCTGAAAACTTAAAATTCCAAATGCTAAAAGCAATCCTTGACGATGAACCACAAGAAGATCCCTTGGTAGACCTTGATGATCAACACATACCCACAACCATTGTATGCAACAACATACCCATTGAAATTGAGCGAGGGAAAATTTTAAATATCAATGGCAATCTGGATAGTAATCAAAAGAAAAGGCTCATAAAGGTTCTACAAAAGTATCAGGGGGAATTTTCTTGGGGCTACCCATACATGAAGGGTATAGACCCTCAACTATGCACTCATCACATCTATACTGACAAGGAGGCTCGACTTGTTCGACAACCTCAACAAAGGCTAAACCCACATCTGAAAGACATTGTAAAAGATGAATTGCAGAAGCTACTGGATGTAAACTTCATTTATCCTATCTCAAACAGCAAATGGGTCTCTCCCCTAGTAGTCGTTCCTAAGAAAAATGGGAAATGGAGAATCTGTGTAGATTACAGAGAACTGAATAAGGCAGCACAGAAGGACCACTTCCCCCTTCCTTTTATTGACCAAGTCCTTGATACACTGGCAGGGAAATGGTTATTTTCCTTTCTTGACGGGTTCAACAGTTACAATAAAATCGAGATAGCCCTTGAAGACCAGGATAAAACAACCTTTACCTGTCCATGGGGTACATTTTCCTATGGGGTATTACCATTCGGACTGTGCAATGCCCCAACAACCTTTGAAAGAGCCATACTTAGCATTTTTTCTGGTTTAATAAACGAGGGACTCGAAATTTACATGGACGACTTTACCCTATATGGAGATGACTTCGATCAAGCGCTAGAAACTCTAGAGAAGGTATTGGAACAATGTATTGCTACTAGATTATGATTAAGCAATGAAAAATTCTGCATGATGAGGACTGAAGGAGTAATACTAGGACACTACATCTCTACAGCTGGGATACAGGTAGATCCGGAAAAAATAGAAGTAATACTTTTATTAGCCACACCGTGTACACGGAGAGAGGTACGCAGTTTTCTTGGATACGTAGAGTACTATTGCAGGTTTATAAAGAATTTTTCACAAATCGCTGCACCCCTGTATGCATTGACTAGAAATGTTGAATTCCATTGGTCTGATAAATGTGACATTGCTTTTACAGATTTGAAGAAACTAGTTTTGACAGCGTCAATCTTACATGGTCCTAACTGGAAGCTACCCTTTCACATTTCTTTAGATGCATCTGACACAATGATAGGTGCAGTTATTGGTTAATAAGAAGATAAAAATCCCTATGCTATTTATTATATTAGCAAAAATCTCACTCCTATTGAATTAAACTATATAGTGACTGAAAAAGAATTCTTGGTTGTCATTTATGCTATCAATAAATTCAGACGTTATATAACTGGCTATCAAGTACTCCTGTATACTGATCACTCTACCATTAAATATCTAGCCAATAAACCAATTACAAATGGGAGAATAACTCATTGGTTGCTGCTTTTGCGGGAATTTGATATAACCATTAAAGGTCGTCCAGGAAAGGAGAACGTGTTTGCAGACTTCCTATCTAGAGTTCCCAAAACAAATGATACACTAGCAGTGGACGATCAGTTTCCCAACGAACATCTATTTGTTGTAGCAGTAAAAACACGATGGTATGCAGATGTAGAAAACTATCTAGCAGTAGGAAAGATGCCCAGACATTTAACGACAAGAGAACGAAATCTGATTGTTCAACGCAATGTTAGATTCTCCTGGATTAGTGGATACCTCTTTCACACCAGAGCCGATATTCATATACTCATATGCATCCGGGAAGACGAGATTTATGAAATTCTACGGGCCTGTCATGATGAACCTTGTGGTGGCCACTTTGCAGATCGCAGAATGGGGCACAAAGTACTGCAAATGGGTTATTATTGGCCTACGATTTTTAAAGATGCAAAAAAATATGTCCAAGCCCGCAATAGTTGCCAAAGAATGGGCCGCCCAGGGCAAGCTAATGAAATGCCACTACAACCACAATTGGTAGTAGAATCATTCGAACGATGGGCACTAGACTTTGTTAGGCCATTTAACCCACCATCAAATCAGAAAATATGCATACTGGTTGCCATGGATTACGTAACAAAGTGGGTAGAAACAGTGGCCTTATCAAGAGCTACGGAAGAATATGTGATTAATTTTATTTTTGAGCTATTTGTGTGATATGGTTTACCACAAGAAGTGATAACCGATGGAGGGGCACAGTTTGTGGGTAATAAAATTATAGCCACCCTGAAGAATTATCATATCATCCATAAAATCACGTCTCCCTACAACCCGCAGGAAAATGGGCAGGTTGAAAGCACCAACAAGGTCCTTAAAGCAATTCTTACCAAGACAGTATCAACACATCGTCGGGACTGGGCTACTAGACTACCAGAAGCCTTGTGGGCTTACCGCACAATGTGGAAAAACACCACTGGCTATTCTCCGTATCATATGGAATTTTGAAGAGAGCCTATTTTTCCTACTGAGTTCGAGATAAAGATCTTAAGGATAGCACAGGAGGTAGGGTTGGACTTGACGAAGGCCCAAATTAGAAGACTCCAGCAAATAAATGAATTATATGAGATACGACTATTGGCTCTGCAACACACTACAATCATCCAACAACAACGAGCTAAGTGGCATGACAACCTCATAAAAAAGAAGACATTTCAGAGAGGAGATTTAGCACTTCTCTATGACTCCAGATTCCAAGATTTTATAGGCAAGTTACAAGCAAGGTGGCTCAGCCCATACGAAATTCAGGAAGCACACAACAATGGCACACTCACCTTGACCACCATAGACGAGTATGGTTCTACATTTCGATTTAATGGGCATAGAGTGAGCCTCTATCACAAAACCATTACAAGGGATTCTTTCTGCCAGCAGGTACGTAACGATCCTACTATCCAAGTTTTAGTAGAAGGGGGTGATAACCCCACTACTTTAAATACATGAGAGCTTGCTACTTCCTTTTGTAAATAGTGTATATAATTTTCCTGAAATTTTTAGTTTCTTATGTTGTAGATTCTTCATATTCACAATTTTATCCTTTTCCTTCATCACCCCTTGCATTTTTACTGTTGTTATTCAACTCTTTGAACGACTGTTGTTCAATCCAATTGAACAGTTGTTGTTCAATCGGATTGAACAGCTATGTCGTTTATGCCTTTATTTTGCAGTTCAAATATTTGAACGACTGTTGTTCAATCCAATTGAACAACTGTTGTTCAATAGGATTGAACAACCGTGTTTTTGCGTTTTTAGTTTTCTATTCAAATCTTTGAACGACTACTACAACTGTTGTTCAATCAGATTGAAAAACCGTGTTTTTGCGTTTTGATTTTGCTGTTCAAATCTTTGAATGACCACTGTTCAATGCAATTGAACAGGTATTGTTCAATCGGATTGAACATTCGTGTTTTTGCATTTTTATTTTGATGTTAAAATATTTGAACAGCTGCTGCTCAATCGAATTGAACATCCTTATTTTTTCTTTCTATTTTGTTGTTCAATTCTTTGAATGACTGTTGCTCAATCAAATTGAACAGCTAATGTTCAATCGGATTGAACAACTGTGTTTTTGCGTGGTTATTTACTAATGTTCAATCGAATTGAACAACTTATTTTTTTTTCTCCCCTCTTTGAGCATGATCCTTCTTTCTTTTTGATCTCTCCTCACAAAAACCACTCCTCATCCTTCACCCCAAGTATAAAACACATTTCTGAGTGGGAATTGGCACCTGAAGAGGAGAAAAGTAGTAATATTACTAATATGATGATCCTTTTAAACTTAAATGGAAATCTCTAATTTGGAAGTTGACATGGTACATCTATGTAATGAAGGGCTAAGACATCTCTTGTTCAAACATGTTACCACACAATACATAGTCTTATAACGGTATATCTTTCTACACTCTCGAGTAGTATTTCCCCATGATAGGAATAAGAAGTATTATTTGTATTGGCATTCTTTTTAATTCCCACACCATCCCTAACTCTTAAGGAGTTAATGAGCCTCCCTTCATGTATAAAGAATAAATATTATGTTTGCATGAAAATTTTCTTAGAGAATAGGGGGTCTCATCACGAGTCAACCTACCATGATAATAAGGGTTTAGTAGGTGACATGCCCATAATGGCCAACACACCAGGGTAATGACCTTCTCGTCAGCTCCAATTGTTTGAAGAACATTAGGTCTCATCACGAGCCAACCTGATCACTCTGTTACAATCCCAATGAATGGCATTGTGAGTATCTGGCTACCACACCAGCACAGTGGTATCTTCATAAAACAAAGCAAAGTGCCTACTTTTCAAAAATAAGTATTATGTTTATATGCAGATTTTTAAGAGAGAATAGGGGGTCTCATCACGAGCCAGCCTACCAGGATCATAAGGGTTTAGCAGGTGACATGTCCACAATGGCCAACACACTAGGGTAATGACCTTCTCGATAGATTCAACTGCTTGAAGGATAGGAGGTCTCATCATGAGCCGACCTGATCACTTCGTTACAACTCCAATGAGTGGCACCTTGACTATCTGGCCACAACGCCAGCATGGTGATCTCTCCATAAAATTGGCAAAATATCTACTTTTACATAGAGGATTCTGGCTCATTTTTCGGGTTAAAATAGCAATGCTATCGAGGCTATGAATGCCTGCTGGCAGCAGTGGCTCTGCTTGTGGTATGAGAGTATTTTATAGCGATAGCCAATTACTCTTATATATACCTTATTTCCTATTTCCATCCATTTCCAAGATAAATCCACTACTCGAATTAGTGATAATACTATTTTACCGCATAAGTAACTATAAATGAATTATGATTTCATGTTTGAATTACGGGATGATGGCACCAATCATTATCTATCACAGTCATGCTTTCATCACACCATACCATTAAATAAGGACATCCTATCATAATAATTGATGTATGGCTTTCTTCCCTTCTTTGGTCACTTTCGCATGGGATACACTTATGAAAAATTCCAATTCTGACAACACGCATTCATAATTGTTACAATCACTCCTCTTTCCTTGAGCTCCAAGGACACAAACACCATTCTTGCGTGCAGATTGTGATTACTGATCCCTGATATTTTCCCCCATATGCATTCATGATTGATCAAATCTCTCTTGTACTTAAGGACGTGGATGCCCTTATTTCGAGAGAGGGGGTGTAAATATCCATAAATATTAAGCATGTGAATTCCTTGCACAAATTTCGTTAGATACATTGATAAGACCAAAATATCATTGCAATTACGATATGAAGTTACCTACATTTACAACAGAAGGCTGCAATTTATTTTTCTCTTGCATGTAGTGTTTATTCTAACCAACAGGGCCGAAAGGAAACATAGACAAAAGTATAAATTAGCTCAAGAGAATGCATCAGCCATGCGAGGGAACTCTCTCTGGAATGAACCTACGACCTTCCCAATCTTAGACGCAGCTCACACCATTCTTCAGCAAGATATCTAGCTGCCATACTTACACAAATTGCAGGGGTTTGACACAGAGATAGCAATTGAATTCCTGTAGAACCTACAGGAGGGACATACCAGACTCAAGGGAAGGATTATACTAGTCACAGAGGATATCATTGCTGAAGTCTCTGAAATACCAGTAGAGGGAGAAAAATGGACCAAAAAACACCTCCTTCTACGAGAGGCAATCACAGCATACCAGGATCCAAGAGAACCATTGGAACAGAAAGGAAAGGGGATTAACCATGCTTCCCTACAACAAAAATGGCAAGAATTCGCAGCATTCATCTAGAGATTCATCACATGCGATGGACGCAAAGACGTGGTAAAACCTCGTCAACTCAAATTGTTTGTTGTTCTTAAACAAAATATTTCAGTTAATATGCATTCTTTCTTAAATTATGTATTACATGACACTATTTTTCGAATGAGAAAGGATAAAAACCCCCAAGTAGTTGTCATCCACCATGGTTTAATCAAGTAAATTATCATTCATGAGTTAGGCAAACAACAGACATCCTGGGACAGTTTTGTTAACCCTGCCGTGCATGTCCATGAGGAAAACCCTGTTGGGACCGAAATTGAGCTCCCTAGAATGAGCACACTTAGAGGAGTAAGAGGGAAAAGGACCCGTGCTTCGACTTCAGAACCAAGGAAGCGAAGACAGTTCGAAAGACTACAATTACAATAAGAAACCTCAGAATTTCCAAAAGAGGCAAGGCCATCCCATACACCACCTTCAAGCCCTCAGAACATACCCTTACAAGACTATGAGGAAGATATGGCTCGAGTCGTGGAGAAAATGATGGCATCCCATGAAACTAGAAACCAATTTGAACAAGCTGAGGAGCAAGAGGAACCGTTAAACCAATCTGACACCCCCAGTAGCTCTGGCCGCACTGAAATATTACCCCACCAATATGAATCGCAGGATTTTAGGGCCTTGTCTCCTCTCGAGAGTGATGGGGTGAATAGGGAAGAGCAGGTAGAAGGGGTAGTTGAATCGGAAAACCAATCAGGAGACACCATCCCCTTAGAATGAAATGAAAGCATGGAAATGGTCCCTCTAACAACTGAAGGGAATAATATCTCACCCAGCCAAGACATTAATGTAGAAGTAAAATCCGAAGTACAGGTAGAAAATATCATCACAGACAACCTTAAAACTGGCATCACCATCCCTGAAAACGAGGTTGCTGCTCCTCCATCCCCTACCAAAACCAGGCTAGAAGAGAATTTAGCTGAAAATAAGTTGAAGAAAATGAGAAGAACCTGCAAAATTTTAAGGAAAATGATAAAAATTTGAGGAAACAGTTGAAGGAAGTAAGCAATGCTCAAAAGCCTAAGAAAGAATTAGTCACCACAGAAACCCAAACAGAGTTTGTCACCAATTTGATACACTGCTGAAGTTGAGGTACAAACTGACCTAGAAAACAATGTTGAGATTGAGGTACAGACTGACCTAGTGGACACTACTGAAGCCTCTGTGCAGACTACGCTGGAATTTACAGTAGAAAAGGAAACCCAAACGGAGGAAGCACTTGCTTACACTCCTCTGGTGGAAAATGCTGTCAATCAAAAATTGCATAATGAATTAATTCGAGCACAACGTGAATTAGCACAATGCAGAAAGGAAGTAATACCCACACAAGAGTATCGAGCACTGTTGAAGAAATTCACGGACCTTTCTGCAACAGAGGATGAGATATTTTCTCAGCTCATACAAGAAAAGGTGAAGGTAAAGAGAGCACAGGATTAGGTGGAACAATCAAAGAAGCAAACTAGTATGGTTTTCTCTCTGTACTCTGATGTGCTAACATGTAGGGAAACAGCCACCAACTATGCCCTATTTCTAGTAGAATGATATCTATTACTGAAGATCAAGGCCGTCAGGGAAGGGAAGCCCACAAATTTTAAAACCATAGATTAATTCATCCATTGTTGCAATGATCAAAATCAGCAGGTCTGATTCCTTTTGTGTGAACTATACATGCACAACTTCTTCCTAGAGGAGGACAGGGATAGTAATCCCAGCCCCTTTATAGGAGACATTTAGTTCCAGGCTTTCCTCTCTTTTCTAAGAATTAGAATCGGTGGGCTAAAGCCTACAACATTTTCCAGAGGAGGGAGCATGGCTTAGATCTATGGGTTAGAGGAGAGCCTACTAGACCCCTGCATCTATTCACCCAACATAATAATTTCATGTAGAGAAAGGGAGTAAGGACTAAACTAGGGCTTATCCATAAGGACATTATACAGCATGGGTGGGAGTATTTCGAGGACATTCAGGAAGCAGCTCTAGCAACAGCCAAACAGAGGTGGATGGCCTCCACAAATAATGTGAAAAACAGAGAGCCATTTGGCTACACAAACTTCAAAGTGTCTGCGTCCAGATTCCTTTTATACAACAATATGGTCTTCAACATGGGCCCTACATGGATAGGATGCAGGTACAAATTCCCTCTCATCTGGTACCCCCTTGAGGGTTATGATCATGATTACGAACTTCCATAAGGGCACACAAAAGCTCCCTTTGCAAAAATCAGACAAAGACATGGCTTCAGAGCCTATAAAGAAGAAGTCTACCCTGCCTATTCTCTGACCCAGTTACACGTCAATCAATTTTTTGCATGAGGACCTGTAAATAGGTAAGTGGGGGAGTATGTTGGGCCAAGAATGAGGTACATTTTCACCCTAACTTTACCACAAATTGTTATGCACCTTTATGAAATTTTCCTCATCTTAACAGTAAAGGAAAGGAAGATTAATGTAAAATCAAGACAAAACGAACTAACAGTAAAAAGGATGTTTAACAACGGGAAATTGACTTGTTATATATTTATTTACGGGGAAACAAAGCAGCTAAATCAATGATAACCAGAAGACAACTGATAGACAGAGACTAACAGAATCATGATGACTCCTATGGGCCAGCGGAAGACGGAAAGGCACCTCCATGTCTGAAGAACTCAAATGACATCCACAAGCAGCAGGATCACGTATGAAAAATACCATTACCACTGTTGAAATCTCCTTTAAAAGGAAAAAAAAGAACAAGATAGAGTTCATTAAGAGACTCTCTTTTGTAATAGACGTATTAGGACAGAATTGTCCAATTCTATTAATGTATTAACTTTCAGCTTAATAAAGGTTTTGGCATTTTTGGATAGTCAATCTTTGATTTTTCTGTAGCGGTAAACTTCTAGTGGTTTGGGCCCGGCCCTGGGATTTTCTGCGCTAATCTTTGTGTTATACATTCAATTACAAAATTTACGCTCAGTCGTCTAATACATTTCACGAGATATTATTTAATTGGTCGAATTGTGAACATAAGATGCTTCAGCTTTCTCTTTCATTAGAATAGCTTGTCATTCATACCTTCTTTCTCAAAGTCAATAATTTCATAATTATTTAGATGCTTCCATCATTTCCTGATGCTTTATGTGCGTTTCATTAGTTTTATCATGACTGCTGTTCAATTCTGTATATAGCTAAAGTTGGATACTTTCATTATTACTGCAAGGTATCTAGTTGTTAAATGATTTGGAAGGATGTCATCTATTTAATTTAAAAGAGAATTCCATTGCAAAATTAGATAAACAATTGTTGTTCAATTTATTGAAGCTATTGTTCAATATAGTAGGACTGTTGTTCAATTCATCAGTGTGATGTTCAATCGTAGGTTTCTCTTTTCCGTGCTTACTTAGATAAAATAGTTAATTAACATTTTATAATTCCATTTCCCTTTGAATTGATTGAACTTCGAGAATTAGATAGCCCTCTTTATGATAACATATAGTATTTTTTCTTTGATATCACTTGCATATACTATGCTCACACTCTTGAAATAACAAGACTTGCCCTAGGTTGACAATTGAATGAGAAGTATTGAAGTTTCATGTAACAGTCACCTTTATGACCCAACAATCTGTACAATTTGGAGGATTATACAATTGATAGTACACTACCCTTGAACTCCAATACCAATTGGGTAACTCTTAGATCATGCATGAATGAATTATTTATGGCTAATTTATCATTTAACTGGTTGAACATACTTAACCTCCTACTAGTTCCTCTAACAGTTGGCTCTAGTTTAAATGAATTTAACTCATTTTTACTGAAGTAATTAATTACAACTCAAAATAAACTCAACCTAGGCTCCTATAAAGTAGGATACACTCTACATTACTCAAGTTAGGCCCTCAACTCGAATTAACTAAACCATGTCAAACTAACTTAGTTAACTCATTCAAGTTGTCATGTGATGTGGAATTACAATTATCTTCTAATTTAATTCAAGGGAAAATTAAATTAGAATCTTTCTTGGTGCCATTTTCAACACTCCCTCTAAGTAAGAGAGGGACTATCAGATACCCCAATTCTACCTCTATGGAACTTAAATTTTCCTCTTGATAGTGACTTAGCCAACATATACACATCATGTTCCTCTATAGGAATGTACTCTAGAATCATGATCCGCCTCTACACAAAATATCTAATATGGTTGTACCAAATTTCGATATGCTTAGATCGATCATGAAAAGCTATATTCACAGAGAGTTTGATACAAATTTGATTGCCATAGTAAACCATTGTAGGTTCCATCTGCTGACCAAATAACCCAACAAGGATCTTCCTCATCCAGATAGCCTCACAAGTTGCTTGAATAGCACCCATGGACTCTTCTTCTGCTAAACTCAGTGAAACTGATATGTGCTTCTTATTGTACCAAGAAAATGTTGTTGACCCAATACTAAATATTACCTCTGATTTTCTCTTCCTGTCTGATGGAATCTCTGCCCAATATGAATTTGTGAAGCCTTGAAACTTCACTCCCTCTATCCGCCTGTACCAAAGACAAAACTAAGTGGTGCCTCTGAGGTATATCAACACATGTTTGGTTTCCTTCCAATAGATTTCAGTTCGATTAACCATTTCTTGACTAATATGGTTAAATGTATAACACATGGTTGGTTTTGTGTTCACCAAGTACATAAGTGAACCCACACATTGCCTATAAATGATAGCCTCTAGCACTTCGCCTGAAGTAGCATCTTATTTCCTCCAAGTCCCTGCTAGAGGAGTCTCCATGGGTTTGCTACTCCCCATGTGAAAAATATTTAGCATCTCATTGGCATACTTGCTCTGAGATAAAATAGTTCCCAATCTCCTTGCCAAATTTCTAAACCAAGGAATTAATGCATGAGCCCCATCTTTTTCATCTCGAAATATCTTGCCAAATCCTCTTTGCAAGATTTTATCATATTATCATCACCTGTTATAATTAAATCATTGACATATAATATTATAATAAAAAAATTACCTTCAACAACACTACGGTAAAGGTTTGCATCTTCTTCACTTTTGGTGAAGCCAAACCCGGTGAAATAGTTTTCAATCCTTGTGTACCAAGCATAGGGTGCTTGTTTCAATCCAGACAACACTCACTTGAGTCTACACACATGCGAATCTCGGTCAAAGGTATAAAATCCTTCTGGATGCTCTATTTACACCTCTTCCTCAATCGCTCCATTTAGAAAAGTTGTCTTCACATACATATGATGTATCTTCCATACCATCTATGATGAAACGACTAGAATTGATTTGATTGAAGAGTACCATGATAATGGAGAAAATGTCTCCTCGTAATCAATTCCATCCACCTGAGAGAACCCCTTGGCCATAAATATGGCCTTGTGTTTCTTGACACTCCCATCTACTATTTGCTTCACCTTGTATATACACCTGTAACCTAAAACTAACTTGTCCTCTGGCCTTGGGAAAACTCCCCAAGAAATTTTCTTCATAATGGAATAATTTTCCTGTACCATGGCATCAACCAATACTGGTTGTTGCATTTCTTCCTCGAATGAGAATAGCTTAGCCTCTACATTTTTTCTCATTAGAGCCATGTAGTCAGTGTACCAATCTGGTGACCTCCTCTTCTTGCACTGTGATGTGGGTGCTCCAACATTATCTCTAGCGTCATGCTTCAATCTATCAAATTATTTGGTGATCTGGATCTTGGGGGGAGGCCCCCAAGATATAAGAAAATTGAAATAGATCTAACAAGATCTGCAAAATTAAAATGCTAGAAAGAAAAAGAGAACACAAAGAAAATAAAACCACAAAGAAACTTGTTTTATTAAAATAGAGAATAACTGTAGAAGCTACATTGTGGCAGAAAATCTATCCTTTTACAAACTAAGGATTGTTATTTATAGCCTTTTTTGAGTTACAATACCATGTGTAGATACCATAGGCCAATACCATGGGTAGATACCACTTACAATACCATGGGTAAATCTCATGTGTGGATGAATACCATGGGTGGATACATACCATAGGTCACTTACAATACCATGGGTGAATAAATATCATGGGTGGATGAATACCATGGGTTGATGCCATTTACAATACCATGGGTAAATTCCATGGGTGGATGGATAACATGGGTAGATGAATACCATGGGTTGATGCCATTTTCCATTCGAATCATTTGGTGTGATTCCTTCTGTCTTTGAATGTCTCTGCATGAGTGGGTGCTTCCACTCTCTACTATGCTTGTGGATGCTCCACAACATCTCGATGTTCTTCCTTTGGAGCTAAAATCTCCTCATCTGTGTGAAACTAAATCTCCCTCTCAAGGGAACATCTCATGGCCTACTCTTCATCTAAATTCACATATCTACAAATATTTTTCATCCTATGAGATTTCAGGGACACTCGATAGTTGTGAGGTGTATCAATGTCCCCACAAATATGGCCAACTCTCTTGTTAGTCGAGATTTTTTTCCTTGCATCTTTAGAAACATGACAGTAAATTGATGAACCAAATATCTTGAAGTGTGAAACATCTGGTTTATTCCCTGACTTTTTTTCTTCTGGTGTACTCATCCCAACAATATGATGAGGACTCATGTTTTACCCATATACCATTGTGTTGCATGCTTCATCCCACAAGTTCAACGATAAGCCGTAATCATGCAACATTTTCCATGCAAATCCCACAATACTTATTTTCTTTCTTTCAGCAACCCCATTCTTCTATGGGTTATCAGGTGCTATTAACTCTCGTCAAATGCCTTATTTTGTGCAGAATTTATTGAACTCATTCGACAAATATTCTCCAACATTATCACTCCTGAGAGTGTTCACTTTCCTTCCTATGTTTTTCTCAACAAGTGCTTTAAATTCACAAAATTTTTAGAATGTCTGGTCTTTCTTCTGCATGAATAATATCTAGAATTTACGTGAGAAATCAACTACAAATATCATATAATAATTATTATTATCCATGCAATAAGTCGAGAAATGTCCACACACATCTGAATAAACTCTTTCAAGGACCACTTGCGCTCGACTGTCCTTACCATGAAAGGTGGTTTTGGTGTACTTCCCCAATGTACACCCTTTGCATGTATCATGATGCTCTACTACACCCTTGGGAAGTCATGTAGAAATATACCGCATGATATTCAAATATCCATAGTGCGAATGACCAAGTTGCGTATGCCATAATTCACCGATGTCTCGACTTTGTACCTTCTCTGCTTTCGTGCTCAAAGCATAACAATATTGTACATCCAATTTGTAGAGGTTCTTCACCCGAACCTCGATCTACTTCACTTGTTCCATGGCTATGTGACGAAGTGAAGAATTTTATTTTCTAAATATCACATTGTAGCCATGGTCCTCCAACATAGCAACTGAAACTAAATTCTTCTTCAAACCCAAAATATACATGACATCTTTCAATGTGAGAGGATAACTAAAATCCCTCTAAAAAGTAACAATAATGATAATCGGCATGCATTACCTTCCATCATCTCCCATATCTATGTGCATCTCGGGGTCCTTCTCCTCCAAGTCACTGAAAAATTATTTGTTTCTTGTCATGGAATGAGGCTCGACTATCCAGATACCACACACTACCCATCACCGATGTCACCACACATTCAATGAGGGTGAAATCAAGCTCAAATTTTGAAGCAAGAGCTTCACCTTCTACTCCTCCTGGGGGCTTCTTGCCAACCTTATTTTTTGTAAACTTCTTGGCATAGTGTCCCAACTCATGATAGTGAAAACATTTAATCTTCGACAAGTCCTGCATCTCGCTCTCCTGACTAAAATCTCCTTTGGATTGGGATTTCTTCTCTTTCCGTTTCTTTTCCTTTCTAGCCAAGGAACACTTCTCCTCATCCTCAACCCTGGATGAGGTCTAGTCTCTGGTTCTATCAATGTATGTCACATTGCAAATGGAGTTTCCTTTTTGTGGAGATATGAGACAATATGATCTCAAAATCTCTCCCAATAAGATCTTCCTCGTCTTGGATATATTATTATTCCATTCTCCTAGATTTTTTGCATCAACAGATGTTGGTTTCATAACATTTCTATCAATGTATTCCTTTAGCCCATTATATTCCATGACTACTTCCATCTGGTCCTTCCAAGCAATGTAATTCAAGCTACCATCAAGGGCATACTCGAGCCTCGGACCATAGAATGTCATCCTGATCTTTCTTCTAGCTCTGAAGAATAGATCTGAAAAACTTGTTCCTTGTGCAAAGATAACTTTGAATTCTCTTATATTCTATGATTACAACTCTGATACCATGCATAAATTCCTTGTAGATTCAAATTGATAAATGTAATTTACTAAAACAATAGAATTGAATCTACTCTACCAATTGCAGAAACAATTAAATGATCGAAAAATCACATAGCACACATGAGAAAGAATTCAATCAATACATTACAAAAACATTTAATGGTGAAAGCCACAACTAAAAACCCTCCTATCTGTATATTTCATTAGTCAAAAAAATATGAGAATATTACAATGCTCTGCTCAAGCCCAAACAACCTCTGCACTATCTCTATCTATATCACTGCTTCCTCTGACAAGCATTGGCCAATACTTAACCAATTTTCTGCTTTCTCAAGTCCCTATTTCCTTATGTTGTTTCCTTGGGAATTAGCCTATACTAATTAGGGAAATTACTCATCCACAAATATGAAACCCATCATAAGAATTCCTCTAACTGCATGCACCACCTATATAATTTGGATGATTATACAACTAATAGTACAGTTCCCTTGAACTCAAATCTCAATTGGGTAACTCGTAGATCATGTATGCATGAGTTATTATGGTTGATTTATTAGTTAACTCGTTTATGATAGAGTACACACCCCACTACTTGACCTCACACTAGTTCCTCCAATAGTTGGAACTCGTTTAACTGTCTTTCAGCTCTATAGCGCATTATAGTCAATTTCCTTCAAGTGCTAGAGAGAGTAAGCATACTGATAATATTTAAATAGGAATTTGATAGGCTTTCCATCTGATACATACGAATGAGAGACATACTGAGAGTAAGAATGTTGGTATCGCTGGTAAAAGATAGGGAGAGAGGTGTGGGTGGGGTTTAAAGCATAATTCTTTCTATAAAGTAGGAGACACTCAATTTTACTAAATTAATAAATTACAACTCAAAATAAACTCAACCTAGGCTCCTATAAAGTAGGAGACACTCTACATGACTCAAGTTAGGCTCTAAACTCGAATTAACTAACTAAATAAGTCAAACTAACTTAGTTAATTCGTTCAATTTTTCATGTGATGTGCAATTACAATTTTCTTCTAATTTAATTCAAGGGAAAATTAAATTAGAATATTTATTAGTTCCATTTTCAACATATAACAATTTAGATAAATTCCATAAAAAACAAATAAAATTTTGTTCTAAATTGAAGTTATAATAAATTTTATGGCTAATTGAATTGAGTAACAAAAAAAATGAACTATCATCCAACCATTCAATATAACACAATGAAAGACATATACAACCCAAATGCGTACTTTTATTTGATATTTTAATCCAAAATTAGGGAACCATTGAAACCCACAATCAAAGCAAGTTGTGAAAAAACATTGAAACAAACCCGAGAGGAAACTCAATGTAAATAATTTTCCAAGAGATCGGACTTGTGTCCAACAATATTTGAGGGAAATGCAATATAAGATGAAAAAAACATTAATACCTAAAAAAACGGATTAACTAGACTGTGAATATATGCATTTGATCAACTTCAGATGACCTATAAGCTTTCTATAGTTATGTAGTCTGCCATTACATTAGCATTACCTTGCTATATTTTCTACCTAAGGAGTGTGGAATCCATTTATGAGAATTTTTGTTGTTGTACCACTTGGATAGGTGAGAATATCACTTATCATCGTTATCTAATAAGAAGTCAAGAAGAAAGAAAAGTAAAATTGAAATTCACATTCACTACCAGGAAGACCAAAATGAAAGCAAACATAAAAATATTAAATCAAAACTATGTTTTTCCTTACGGTTCCAAATTTATTCATCTTCGAAATTAGTACCATAGCTAAAAATCCTACAAAATTCACGACGAAAATAAAACCAATAACCCCGCTAAGACTTGGATATTTAATATTCCCTGTAATATTCCAAGAGTAGTTATGCCTCCCTGTTCATATCTTTCTACTCATACCCAAAAGATACGATCCAAATCATCGTTCCATTATACCCAATTCAGAAAACCAAAATCACATAATTATTCATTATAAAATGTTTCAGAATAACTCATACATACTTCTAAATGCAATGCCATAACAATCCACCACACAAGTTGGAATCACGATATTATCTTCTCTCGTAAACAGATTCTTCAACAAAACCCTTGAGGAATTTGGTCCATGTTTCGATGAAAAAGAATCCCAATAATCCTACAAAAGAATTATGAGAAGGGATAATTCCTGTGGCGAGGTTAAATTTCATGAAAATTATACAAAACATGATACCCATTAGCATGCAATATGTGATGGATATCATGCATTGAATCCAAGAGAAATTTTTTCAAAAGGATATGCATGTTACTCAAAAAGATATATAATATCTTCAGTAATATGAACATATATATCTAAATTATAGAAGGCATGGTCATATTTTCGATTGATAATGGTTATGGCTTCTCTGCAAGTTGTTATGTGATGGTTCAAGATTTTTTTTTCCCTATCCATTGCAACTCTCTCATTTTATTATTGTTTCCTTGTGTGGATAATCATTTCTTAACTATGATTACCAACTAAAAATACAAATAAAACTAATAAGGAGTCCCATGATGAAGGTTTGGTCAGTTATGGGCTTCATGACAAGGCTAAGAACATCGTCTCCTTATATTATCCCTGTTTTCCCCCGTTTCATGTCCCTTGCGTCATTGAATGAATGAGTAAGTTAAGACCTCTCTCTTACACAATACACTTTTCTCTATGTTTCTTTAATAAGAAAAATGAATACCATTATGGATATATTTATATTTTAAAATATCAAACCTGAGCGATAATTTCTCAAGAGGTGCTGAATACAATGAATGAGGAGCTTGGTTTGGAGCAAGATTCCTTGATTTCATAGTTATAAACATTTGTATTTCATCTCTTTATAGGGTTTAACACTACTTTGGTAAAGGGCTTGTTAGAAAATAGTACCAATATAGACTTTATAATGATAAATTTTGGCTTAATCTCACACTCATAAAAATATCCTTTAAATGCTTCCTATTGATCATTAAAACTCAATCTCTATTAAAACCACAAACTGTTTTAGTCAACATAAAAAAATCCCTTTAAAATGGGTTCATTGTGTAAGAGATTGGAATTCATCAAATGAAATAAAAGTACATTGTGGTTGATAATGAGAAGAACGTTCCCCACAACATCCATGAGAAAGAGTAGGCATTTGGCATGATATGAGTGATTCTCACAAATCTATATATTAAAATTGTAAAAAAATTCCTACAGATTACTGGAGTGAGTGGCAAGAGTCTAGATGGCTAGGGTAAGTTTGAAGGATGGATGAAGCTCGAGTGAGAACCCCAGAAGCATTGGACAATTCTCACCTATTTTTATCAAATCAGATGGAGTGAATCCAAAACAACCCTTTAAACCCAATTCTTGGATATTGTCATAATTTTTAAGGATTTCCATGGAATTACCAGACAAATTCCTACCGTTCGTGAGATTATAGCATTATAGGGTAAAATTATTCATGAACCCTAAAAACCTTAGATTTGAAATGAATTCATGTGGTTGGTCACAGTTCCTTAGTCATAGAGTAATTAGGCTTCTAAGGGATTCGAAGGCCAACTAGAAATCTTGATCCTGCAATCGATAATACACTTCAAAAGATTGGTCACAATTCCCTAATCATAGAGTAACTAGGTTTCTAAGGGATTCGAAGGCCAATTGGAAATATTGAAATTGCAATTGATCATACTGTTCGAGAGATTCATCAAGATTCCTTAATCATAGAGTAGATATATTTCTAATGGATTCAAAGGGAAATTGGAAATCTTGGTCCTACAATTGATCATGCACTTAGTGAGATTCAAGTGCTTGATGTGTTTGAAGTAAGAAACGAGAGAAGGGAGGAGCACATGAGCCCTCATCATGATATTTTGGGTTGTTGCATGAGCACGTCATTCTAGGCTATGCACACCATGGATGGCAACAACAAATCTCGCAACCATAGTAGTCATTTCAAGATATTATCTCTTGTGGAAATGACCATGCTACTCCATTTTTTTCCTTTTTTTGACAAAAGATGCTCCAGTTTGGAAAATCAATCTAGTGACAAGGAAAAATCATTCTGCTCCCACTCACAAAAAGGTCGTGAGAGAGATGAAAAAAATATTTAAATAGTAATTAAAATAAATCATTTCGCTCCTTCTCACAAAAAGGTCATGAGAGAGTCAAATAAATAAATAAATAAATAAATAGTGATTAAAATAAACCATTCCATTCTCACTCACAAAAAGGTCACCAGGGA
Source organism: Pinus albicaulis (assembly GCA_034641835.2). Classification (NCBI taxonomy): domain Eukaryota; kingdom Viridiplantae; phylum Streptophyta; class Pinopsida; order Pinales; family Pinaceae; genus Pinus; species Pinus albicaulis. The sequence goes on from CM076577.1 coordinate 966,890,866, forward strand.
CAAAATAAATAAATAAATAGTGATTAAAATAAATAAGAAGTAGCCTAAAGTTCACATTGAGATGATTTTTTTTTTCATCTTAAACTAATGTCTTAAAACAACTTAACTTACAGTAGTGAGAAAATATGGTTGAAAGGTGTATGAACATTATCAGTGGCAATATCTTATGACCAAATTCGTTTGACACTTGAATAGGGTTCAATTTGGCCTCCCTACAACAAAGGAATTTTGAAGGCCATTTGGGAAATCAAACACTAATAGAGATTAATCTTAACCACGAATCTAGTAAGAGCTAAGTGGGATCAAATCTCTTTCAATGTAAACATTTTTTTATAGTGCAAAATTTTAAAAAATTGCACCTGCAAGGATTGCATCTCTCTATGAACTTGATAGATGATGCTCTCTCTCTCTCTCTCTCTATATATATATATATATATATATATATATATCCTTTGAAAATCCCTTGAATACATATCCAAAATTAACCTGGATCAAAATGTAAAATAATGATACTTGAAATGTTACAACAACAATAATATTTTTTTCAATTATTATTATTATTACTATTATGTTGTAATTGGTTAATATTAAACTAATTTAGTTAACATTAGAATTGAGATATTTTATTTATGGATTATATTGTCTATTTTTTTTAAAATACATTTCAATATTATTTTCAATATTTCTATTTTCAATTTTTTTTGTTGTTGTTGCACATCTAAATACTTTATTATGGTTCATACATATACATATATGTTTAATCTTGTCCTAAAGTTTATATTAAAATAAATAAATTAATATGGATATTAAAATGGTTTGTTTATTGAAAAATGAAAATATAAATAATATCAACTTTATTTGTTTTTTGTGTTAATCATTAAAAAATAATTTTAAAAGTTTACATAAAATTATCTTATTTCATTTCAGATAGACATGGAAATATTTTAGAGGAAGAGTGAAATATTTTTACCATGTCTCTTTTGTATTGGGTTGTAATATTAACAACCAATAAAGCAAGCACAAAGAAATCACAGTTAGACTAGGGCTATGTTTTATAATATTTTAAGTAAAACTAATCAAATATGTATATTTGCTTTTTAATTTTGATTATAGCCGACATTTTTTTTAAATTTAAAGAATATATTTTTTATTTTATTTTAAAAGGGATACATATAAACTCCAATTGAGCAAATTACACATATCCATCATATGAGAACATAATGTAGAATGAGCTTTAGGTTCTTTTTAAGCCTCAAAATTCGCTACAACAACATGGGAGTGACCACTCGATCAGTGTTATGAAAACAACTCCAAAAACAGAAGAAAAGAGAGATCAACACCTTAGAAATAAGCCACTTTGAGGGGGAAACCTCCAATACATTACATAAATGAACAATTCTTGGATGATACAAATGATAAAACCTCCTTTCTATATATAGGAGTCCATGGGGCCACAATGTAATCCTAGCCCAACTAACAATAATAATGTAAGGGCACAATAATAACAATATGGGGGTTGCATGGGTACAACAATAACAATAATAGGGTTACACTAACAACAACAACATACTATACTAGTAATATAGGGATCTAACATGCTCATCTCCTTGAAAAAAGTGTTGTCCTCAACGCTTGAGTAGCTCCGGGTGCTTCTGTATAAAATTCTCATCCTTCCATGTAGAATATTTAGTGGGTAAGTTATTCCATTTGATGAGATACTCTAAAATTGATCAATTTCATAGTTGTCGAGTTCTTGTTTCTGTGACTGCTTCAGGTTCCAATATGGTTTTTCCTTCCTCATCAAGTTCTGGTAATATTGTTTGAACTGGAAGTTTGTCCTCTATAACCTTCTTTAAGCATGAAACATGGAAAACTGATGCACTCGGGAAGAAGCAGGAAGCTCCAATTTGTATGCCATAGTACCAATATTTTGCAGCACCTTGTAAGGACCATAGTACTTTGGTGATAATTTATTATCCTTCTTAGCTTTCTTGAGGAACACTTGTTTTTATGGTTGTATCCGTAAAAATACCCAGTCTCCTACATCAAAATTTCTCTTGCTGCGATGATGATCTAACTGTTGTTTCATTCGAGTTTGTGCCAGATTTAGGTTATCCTTTAAGAGTTGGAGAATGTCCTGTTGATTCTCGATGTGATCTTCCACTAGTTGAACCCTAGAATTTTCCCTTAAATAAGATGTGATGGACGGTGGATGATATCCATAAAGTGTCATAAATGGGGTCATTTTTGCTGCAGTATGGAAGGAAGTGTTATACCAGCATTCAGTGAGAGGTAACCACTTGACCCATTGTGCTTTCTTATCAGATACAAAACAATGAATAGATCCTTCCAAACATTTATTCACTATCTTAGCTTGACCATCAGATTGAGGATGATAGGATGAGCTATGAGCTAGTTGAGTACCCAAACAAGAAAATTATTTCGTCCAAAAATTTCCTGTAAAACTGGAATCTGTGTCACTTACAATAATCTTCAGGTTTCCATGTAGCTTTTGAATCGTTTCCATAAATGCAGTAGCAACTGTACTTACTTTAAATGGATGAGATAATGCACAAAAGTGTGCATACTTGGTATTTCTATCAACTACCACCATAATGACACTGTTTCCTTCAGCCTAAGGTAAACCTGTGATCAAATCCATTGAAATATCCTCCAAACATTGACTTGGAATGGATAAAGATTGTAGAAGACCCGGGGTCTTAATTGTCTCAACTTTATTTTGCTGGAAAACCAAACATTCCGCCACAAAATTTTGAATATCAGATTTAAGGCCATCCCAAAAAAATTCTTTCTTCACCCTCAAGTAAGTTTTTTAAAATCCCGAGCATCCTCCTAAAGGAGAAGTGTGCAATTCCAAAAGAATATTTTGTTTTAGATGGGAATTCTTGCAAATACATAAGTGATCCCTGTACCATAAGGAATCATTTTTCCAACTCAATGTATCAGATGTACTAGGATCTTGCTGCAACTTTTGAATGCGTGTCCACACTTCTTCGTATTTCTTCCATTCATCCCTTGCTTCGGTTATCCAATCTGGTTGGATAATATAAATGACACAAAGAAATGCTTCCACCTCTTCATCCTTTCTTGAGAGTGCATCTGCAACAACATTTAGCTTCCATTTTTTGTAGATGATTTCAAAGTCATAACCCAACATATTTGTGACCCATTTTTGTTGCTCTTCTGAAGATATTTTTTGTTCCAAAAAGTGTTTAAGACTATCATGATCAGTTTTTACCTTGAAGTGTCTTCCCATTAGGTAAGGTCGCCATTTCTTTAGTGCATGTAGTATTGCCAACATTTAATTCTCATAAATAGCCTTTTGTAAATACTTTCCTTTGATTGGATGACTTTCAAAAGCAATGGGTCTTCCTTCTTGCATTAAAACAACACCAATTCCATTTCCTGAAGCATCACATTCCACTATAAAGGTTTTTGTGAAGTCTAGCGTAGCTAAGACTGGTGCTAGGCACATTGCCTCTTTAAGATGTTCAAGGGCCTTAGTTTCTTCAGGAGTCCATGAAAATGCATATTTCTTCAACAATGTTGTTAAAGGTGCTGCTATTATCCCATAATTCTTAACAAACTTGCGATAATACCCTATTAACTCGAGAAATCCGCGCAACTACTTTATGGTTGTGGGGACTTTCCATTCCTTAATGGCTTTAATTTTGTTAGGGTCTACCTTAACACCCTCGTGAGATAAAATATGACCCAGATATTCCACCTCTTATACTCCAAAGAAACATTTGAATGTTTTTGCATATAATCGCTTCTCCTCCAATAGTTTGAGCACCCTGTCAACATGTTGAACATGATCCTTCCAAGACCTGTTGTAGATTAGTATATCATCAAAAAATACTAGCACAAATTTTCTAAGGAAGGGTTTGAAAATGGAATTCACCAACCTTTGAAATGTAGAAGGTGCATTGGTAAGGCCAAAAGGCATGAAAAAAAATTCATAATTACCCTCATGAGTTAGAAATGCTATTTTTGGAATATCTTCAGTCTCCATTCTAATTTGATGATATCCTGAACGAAGATCCAACTTGGTAAAATAAATTTCTCCATGTAATTCATCCAATAATTCATCAAGCACAGGAATGAGAAATTTATCTTTAATAGTGATCTTATTGAGCTGCCTATAATTCGGACACATGCACCATGATCCATCCTTCTTGTGCACCAATACTACTGGAGCAGAGAAAGAACTTGACTAGGTTGAATTATACTAGCCTCTAACATTTATGCAATCATACGTTCAATTTTGTTCTTTTGGACATAAGGATATCTATAAGTCCTGATGTTTGGAGGAACACTTGCTGGAATCAAATGAATAGCATGATCATGATCATGAATAGGTGGGAGTCCTTTGGGAGTTTCAAACACCGTGGAATGATTTTCCAAGACTTTTTGTAGATCTGCAAAAATAGATGATTTTGATTTTGGAACTTCTAGTGAGCATAATTGTGCAATTACGCCTCGTTGTTCTTTCTTTAGAAGCTTTGTCATGACATTAGAGCTTATCATCTTTCCTCGCTTCCCTGCAATACCCCGTAATTCTATTTCTTTTCCTTCTGAAAAAAAAATCAAGGAAATTTCTTGAAAATTAAATCTACCGTCCCCAGAGATTATAACCGTTGTACTCCTAGTACAACATCAACACCTCCCATTGGAATTGAAATCATTGGACTATTAAATATATATTCCCTCAAGGCTAGCTTGATATTACGACATTTTCCAGAGAAATTTATAGTTCCTCCATTTGCAACCATCACTTGACATTCTGGTGCTGGGTATAGGAAACAATTCAATTCCTTGGCTACCTTACAATGAATAAAATTATGGGTACTACCCGAATAAATCAACACTATTACCTTTTTCTTCTTGATATGTCCTTCTATCTTGAGAGTTTAAGGAGTGGTAATTCCTGCCAATGCATTACATGATATGTTCAGACTCATATCTTCTTCTTCTAAGGTTGGTTCCTGGTGTATATCCTCTTCTTTTGAAGTTTCTTGTTCATTTTATTCATCCTCTTCACAATCTATGTAAAATAAATTCTTCTCAGAAAACTTATGACCTTTAGTGTATTTGTTATCACAACTGTAGCAAAGCCCTTTTGCTCTTTTTTCTTCCAATTTTTGTGGTGTCAACCTTGTAGGTTGTGGAAGTCTAGGAGTAGCAACACTTCCATCTTTATAGATGTGAGTGGCAGGCTTCCTTGTCACCATAATTTTACATTCAATTTTTCTTGCCAACCTAAATTTCTTCTCCAATGAATCAGGTTCCCAAACGTGAACTTCATGTTGGATTTTATCCTTTAAAGTCCCTATGAAGACATGTCTCTTGTGTTCCTCTGGAATATCAGTTACCCTTATATTCAATTTTTGGAAGTCCTCAATGTGCTCCACCACTGGACCCTTTTGTTTGAGATTTATCAATTGGCTAAAGAATATGTTGCTCTTTGTATCCTCATAATGTGCTATCATTTCCTGCATAAAAATTGACCAAGTGACAATTTTTTTACGGGATCAAAGAAATCAATACCATACAAATGTATTTTGTTCTAAATGTAAAGTTGCAATGCGTCCCTTTTGTGTGTTTTTCACATTATTGAGATCAAAATATTGCTCCATCTGTATATCCATGTTATGGGATCCTTCCCATCAAACTTACTCATATCCATATTTGGAATATGGTGGCTCTTCAATCCAAAATTAGAGATTATGAAATCACGATCAACATTTATTTTGTTCTCATCATGAGTTTCCTCTACTATCTTTCCGTCATTAGGAATCATTTGTCGTATTAACCTTGTCATCAAACCTTCCATGTCTGATTTTAGATCATTCTTCATGTCTTCCATGTTGTCTTTCATTTTTTCATCGATCTTAGCTTCCATGTCATCCATCTTAGCTTCCACTACTTTCTTCAAACCATCCACCTTAGCTTCCACGCCTTTCTTAAAATCTTCCGTTTCATTTTTTGTTGCTCTTTGCGAGAGCGAAATTTGGTGCACTTGCTCTTGTACTTTTGATATGACATGTTGCACTTCTTCCTCTTCATGAGTCATAGTAGAGCCTTCTAAAGGCTTAATGGGTGTTGAATTCTTTTTAGGTGGAATTTTAGAACCCAATACTGATATCTATGCTTCAATATGCCCTTGAAATCACTTAAAACTAATTTTTCACACAAGACTTATGCAATTAGAAAAAAAATATACACACATTTTTATTGTTTTTGAGGACCTCGATATTGAAATTGAATTATCTATGTGAGTTTGGATCTTCAATATCTGAAATTCGGCCCTGTTGTAGCCCTCTAAATCTTCTTTCGAATGCCACAGGGCTGAACTGATTTGGATTCTTCAAGGAAAGGTTATGCCTAATATCCCACAATTACCTAATCATGGACTAGTTCAGTAGATTAAACTTTTTCGACGTGCCACATATCACTGTTTCCTCCTTTGGCTCTGAAATTGATATATAGGAAACTACAGTTCGTGTACTTGCGGCCAATTTTTACAGAATTCCAATCTGATGCTTAGAGAGAGATTTATAATGATTCTCCCACGGTCACCTATTTGAGATGAAATTCGAGAGCTTGAAAAATCCTAAATTCCACAGATCATATATTTGCAAATATTGCAAACCAAGCTCTTGAATTTTTTAGAGGAAGTTCCTCAGGATTTCAGCTTAGATCTGTAAAAATTGCAGCTTCTGAACCTTTGTAGAACTAAATTTATAGTGAACATTCCACGATGACCTATTTAGGGGAAATTTGAGAGCCTGAAAAAACCCTAACATCCACAGATCATATCTCCGAAAATGTTGCGAACCAAGATCTGAAATTTTTACAAGATATTACTCAAGATTTTAGCTTCGCTCTGTAGAAATTTTAGCTTCTAAACCTTTGTAGAAAAAAATTTATAGCGAAAATATCACGATGACCTGTTTGGAGTAGTGAAACCCTAGAATTCAAAGCTCTGATACCAAATGTCATGAAACCAGCTCCAAAAATAGAAGAAAAGAGAGATCAAAGCCTTAGAAATAAGCCACTTCGAGGGGGAAACCTTCAATACATTACATAAATGAACAATTATTGGATGATACAAATGACAAAACCTCCTTTCCATATCTAGGAGTCCATGGGGCCACAATGTAATCCTAACCGACCTAACAATAATAATGTAAGGGCACAATAATAACAATATGGGAGTTACAGGGGTACAACAATAACAATAAGGGGGTTACACTAACAACAATAAGGGACTATACTAGTAATATAGGGACCTAACAGTCAGGACCTTAAAGGAGCTTCTTTTCCGTTTGGAATAGTGGCTCTGAATGGTTTAACTAGGTCCAGTTACCTTCTCTCAATCTATAATGGTTTAAAGTATAAGTTTTTTATACCAATCGGAAAGAGACATCAGATCATTTCTCTTGTTGATCATGCAAGAGAGTGATCCTTAAGCTAATTTGGAGCTCATCCATACCACAACTGAAGTTTTGCCTCTTTAGGAAGAGGACTTATAGCAATGTAGAATTAAATCTAAATGCAAAATTATTCTAAAATGCAAGCAAAGAATTTGTATCCTAATCCTATCTCAATTAGAAAGATATAGATCTAACCCAACCAAGAGAAATATATTTTAAATGATTGAGATTTAAATGTGTCTGAATTATAATGAATTTCAAATTAACGAAATAGTTCAATTAACTGACATTATGAATACCAAAACACATTTTATATAGACAGATCTTAACTAATATAATCGACCAAACAACATTTAGGAAGTAGTTCACAAAAATGATATTGATTGTTAAATCATTATTAAAAGAATTTTTTTTGAGTAAATAGTTACCCAAAAATCATAATTCAACCCATAAGAGCATATATAAATAATAACATATAATTGAGACAAATGACTCATATCGAAAATAGTGCACAAATATGAATAAATGACACATTCCTGCTATCATAGAATGAAACCGGTATTTAAATAATAGTATTATAAATACCAATTTATTGAAACCATTTCTCTGACTTCGGTCTCCAACAGTCTTCTACAAAGCTTGAATATTTGTTTTTAAAAAAAGAGCTATAGAAGTAAAAACTCTATTCTCCATACATAACTCAGAATGAAAAATAAAAATGCTCAATAATCCCCCAGATCTGAATTTTCTCTCCTCTACTCTACACCTTGTTAGGCCCCTATGAATTTTTTGACAAGAAAACAGGGGGCTAAATTGTTTGTGAGCCTTCAAGGAATTCATTTCCCCCTGAAACACATCATCCTTGAAGCCTTCTTGTGCCTTTTGTCCTTTGATAAAATCCCCTCTGCTAATTCCCATTTTGAAGCCTCTCTGTTTGTGAAGAAATGCCCAAAGGCCTCCTTTTCCCTCTTATTTCATTCCCTCTAAGACTTTTTTTTCATCCTCTTTCCTTCCCCTTCTAAATTCCCCACTTACCCTTCAAATCTTCCTAAATCCTCTTTAAATCCTACCCATACCCCTTTCTTGGTCTAATTCACCCCTTTTTTCCCTTCTATCGTTCCCCTTTCTGACCTCAAAATTGCATTAAAATGGGCAAAAAACCCACTTTCATTTCATATTAGGGCTTAGCCCCTTTCGTCCAGCCCCCTTCAAAACACTTCCCCATATGCCCGCACCCAGGACCAAGCACTTAAGCCCCGGGCGCTAATCGCAATTGCAAAGTTTTGGGCGAGCGTGTTTCTTTGTTAAACCAAATTTCCCGATGCGATTGAAGTTTGGTCTGAAAGCCCCGCGTCGCGATCTCCACCGTCGATCCATACAGATCCGATGGCTTGGCGCTGGTCGCATCACACCATCACATCGCGTTTCCTCCTCCGTGCTCCCCGATTGTGAACCCTCTGATGGCCCTCTCCACCGTCGATCCACTTCTAAATCCAACGGCCATCACACTCCCGTTTCCAATCGCAATCGCAAATTTCGTTGTGCCACCCCTTTTCTCCCTCCGATTGCGACCTCCCAATCACAATCTCCATCGTCGATCCATGATATGATCCAACGACCCAGCGCTAATCGCTGCGCGCCCTGTCGCCCCTCTCCATCTCCCTCCGATTGAATGTGAACCGTTGATCTGGTCCCCGGATCCAACGGCCAGCGCTCAATCACGTTCCCATTTCCGATCGCAATCGAAACTTTCACCGCGCCACTCTTTGTTTCCCCCCGATTGCGATCCCCCGATCTGATCATAGCCGTCCGTTCATCCGAGATCAACAACCCATATTGCATCACGTTTTCCCCCATGTCTCTTCCATCGGACCTTCCCCAAGGTTCATCTTTTGACCTCCGCCGTCGATCTCCTCCTAAGATCCGATGGTTCTAAATGAATCACCCTCCACCCATACTAGGTCCCACAGCAAGCCCGTTTCATATGTTTCTTTCGATTTCCTTTGTATTTCCTCCAAAGGTCTAAACCTCATGGTTTACACTAATGTTATTTCTCCACCCGATTGACTATTAACCCTTCGTCTGTTGATCCCGACCGTCGATCTTCGTCTGCCCCTACGATTGGACGACCCTCATTCATCCTCTCATCAAATCTCCAGTTCATTTCATTTTCACTTGTTTCCTCCACGACCGCCGTTTCTGCAGTTCTGCCACCATTCCTTTGGCCTTCAAAGTATTCTTCTGACACCGTCCCCGGATTGTATAATTGAATTAATTTATTGTGCAGGGGTTATAAAGAGACCATTGCGAGGGCCAAGTGAAGCAGAAGAGCCGAAATGCAGGATTTACACCCATAATTGAAGATTAACAACTATGATCCCGCATTCAAAGGATTAAGGCGCAGTTCCAGGACCAAAGGGTGCCCCAGCAAGTCATAATAGCGCTACCTAACAGCAGAATGTGTTTTTCTCCAGAGGTACACCTTCCTACAGTAGTCTCCGTGCCTCCTCGAGCCCAAAAACAATTAATTACTCTGACAGAGACTTCTTGAAGACTGTCAGGACCACAGTTATGGAAGCATGGAGACCTGAAGACCTTTTCAATCACCTTACTTGCTTCAGAAGATAGAACATAGGGCCTTACAGCCATAATGGACTCCAAAGGAACATCAGAGGTCAAATTGGCTTGACAGAGTCTCTCAGACACACTACAGAGTACTTACAGCGATGCAGATTGCCATTAAACAGAGTGGGCTCAGACTCCTCCACCACTCTGTCTTAATGAGATCCATTTAATGTATATCATCTACTCCTGTTGTTATCTTCTCCTATAATAATTCCCGAGAATATATTGAAAGGGTTGTTGTTCGGCTTCTGCCGTTGTAGTTAGAGGGATTCATTTTTTACTGTTAAAACAATTTGAGAGAGAGTAGCAGAGTAGTTGTATTGTAGTAGGCTGGGAGGAGAAAGTCTGGACTGTAATAGCCATTGAGCTTAGAGTATGTGAATGGTCTTGCATCAATTAATCAAAGCACATTTCACAGGATCCTGGTCTATTACTATTGGTGATGTTTTTCTAACTCTGTTTATTACATTTTCATATTGTTTAATTTTCTGCTGGCTTGCATCAAAAATATGGCATAGGATTTACCCTTGTTAGGTACCCTATGTCTCTGGTCTCCTTGCCTTCAATGTTTTCTGTTGTTGGTTGTTCTTGTTGGGTTTAAGCTGGAAGATTTGGGAACACTGGGGATTAGAGTTAGCCCTGTCCACTAGGATCCTTGTGTGACCAGCTGGCATTTCTAAGATCTCTTCTGTTAAACTTATCTCTATTTTCCCTTGGAGCATGCTAAAGCTGACCTGGAGTTAAATGACCTTTGGTCTGATCTACAAGCTACCCCTTCTTCCCTCCTTTGAAATCTGCCTTTGAGTATGTCCAAGCAGGTCTGGAGTTAAATGACCTCTGACCTGATCTATAGATAGAAATTGGGTTGCCTTTCCTTCGTTCACTTTCTTTCCTTAATTTTCCATTCCATCATCTATCTAAGAAGATCCTTCAGTGTAGATGACTTGCCCTCTAAAAGCCTGGGCTATTTGTTGCATGTAATTCCCTTTCATGACTCCATAGCCCAATGGATGGCACATTCTTGACCTATCCTCTTTGCTGAATCATCCTGTTGTTTTGTTCCTTTTCTCCCATGAATTTCTCAGTCTATGATCTCATGACCAACCCAGCAACCAACCAACCAAATCATTTTTAAACCCCCCTTTGTGCTTCATAAATAGCCTAACATCTCATTTGAGCTTTCAAAGATATAACATCCTCTGTTTCATTGGAGAGATCCCTCTCCGGGTCCAGGAGGGCTAGATCCTAGGGCCCCAAAGTGGTTATGATGTTGTCTCATCTTTTGGTCTTGCCAATCTGGCCAAAACATGGGAACCCCAACATAATGGCGACTCCACTGGGGATTGAGTGCATTTATCTTAGACACTCTTAAGCACTCAAAAGACCCAAGATCTCTGGTTATATTGGCATTCAATTGCTGATGGTGGATTGCATCCTGCTTCAAGCATTCATATACATCCACCTGGAGACTCCACACTCCATAAATCCCAAAAGACCAAATGACTCCACTGGTGGAGGACTCTGAACTGGTTGAGAAGAAGCAGTAGCCTTCTTTGCATAAGCATGAATCCAAACATGGACAGGGATACAAAGCATGATGCTTTGGAAGGTCAATTATATGAATTAACATAAACATTTGGTAAAGTGCTGGAAATTTTCATGGCTAGTCTGAATGCAAATGATGATTATTTAGAACGACCCATGCCTCTTCCGGAACAAGAACAAACTCAAGACCTAGAAGATGAACAAGAAATGTGTGATGCTCAAGAATCTATAGAATATGAAGAGGAAAGAAATCAGGAACTACCTGATTGCTTACTTGTGTCTTGTGTTACACTGACCAATGAATATGAGGACCTAATAGCAAAAGCTAATAGGGAATGTCGCTTTGAGGAAGCAAGAGACCACATAGAAGATGCAGAATCTGATGTGGAAGAAGAGACCGTTCATGAGCCTTGTAATCTAACCGAGTATCATCAGGTTCATGAGGATTGGTCTGAATTAGAAAAAGATCAAGAAACATCAGAAGATCCTCAAGATTTACCTGCAAGCACAATTGAAGATATTCTAGGAGAGGTTCAAGAAGACATCCTGCCTCCAAATCAGCTAACACAAGAGAAAGAGGACTGTTGTTCTTCTGTCCATGATGAGAGGGAAACCCCTCTTCTGACAGAAGAGGAGATTGATCATATATTAAATCAGCAGTCCACCTCAGACATATTTTATATAACACACACTCTTGCCCATTCATCTTATGAGTTTGATGATACAGATCTAGAAGACTCCTCTGTGGATCAGGACGGAGAAAGACCTACTGAAAATCTAGAAGGTTTGGTGGGTGACATTACTTACAGTTATGATTTTCCTTTTTATGATCTATTTGATGATGAGTTTTTTCAAAGGGAAGTCGAGCTTGCAGGACCATCATCCTTAGAATCATGGGAGGAAGATCAGAGCCAGAAATTTCAGAGAAGTAATGAAACCAGTCAGCCTATCTACGATACTGATGGAGAAAGCTACGACACTATAATAGCAGATGAATATTCTTTGAATCTTCATTCTGCTTTACCACAGATCATTAGTGAGACTGGTAACCAGTATTTTTTCCTTTCAGAAAATGAGGAGGAAAGAAAAGAAGAGATTCTTGAGCAAGGAGGAAACAAGGAACCTTCTCTTGACATAGAGGAAGAAATAGATCAAACCTCTGCTCAGGAATACATGGATATTTTCACAGAGCTCGGCACATCAGATCAGAATATATCAGAGCTCCAGAAGGACAACAATGCCATGTATGATGAGTCCTCCATTTCAGAAAATGAAGAAGATGAGGGAGATTCTCTTTCTCAAGAGAGTCTTATTCCTGACCCAGTGGTAGAAGAAATCTTGGTTGGAGCCTGCGTGCCACATATTCATCACCAGATATCATATCATGATCCTTATGAACATTTCATGCAAACATTTGAAGAAGGATCAAAGGTATTTTTGAGCAGCATGTTGCAAAAAGAAAGAAAATTTTTCAAAGATGTTGTTATTGAACAAAAAGAGTGGGAGCTGCCCTACCTATCTAGCCTGCTCAAAGAGTTGAGCAAGAAGGACCAGTCATGGGATCACTTGATGGACTGGTTGCATTGGAAGACAATGTTCGTAAGATAGACCTGTAAATATTCTAGTTAGAGTAGGGTAGGTAGGAAAAGCTCAAATAAAGCTCTGCAAGGTCCAGCAAGTCAGACAGTCTAATCCTGGCTTGACTGTTTTCAATTTCTGTCTTAGAATGTAGAGAAGAAATCTACTAGACAGTTTAATCCTAGAAGATACTAGTTTAGGTAGAGAAACATATGAGACCAACAGTCTAATTTGGTCTCATGGAGTGATAAGGGTAGATTTAGAATAGGTTTATTTTATGTTTATAAAATAAATGATGTAAAGGGTCTGCTAGTCCAAATGCACCCTAAAAGAAAAATGTTAGGACTATAGTGTGGGTAGGTAGTTGTTTGGGAGAATTTTACTGTTGATATGATGTCTTCATGATTTGTGGCAGCTGATCCAAGCAAGAAAAATGAATGAGTCAAGTAGCAGGCATCTGGCCTACTCCAAAGATTTATCTTCTAAATTATTGACTCCTTCAAGAAGAAGCCATCCCCATGTGGAGCCACTGTTATCCCCCTATGAATTTTTTGACAAGAAAACAGGGGGCTAAATTGTTTGTAAGCCTTCAAGGAATTCATTTCCCCTTGAAACACATCATCCTTGAAGCCTTCATGTGCCTTTTTTCCTTTGATAAAATCCCCTCTGCTGATTCCCATTTTGAAGCCTCTCTGTTTGTGAAGAAATGCCTAAAGGCCTCCTTTTCCCTCTTATTTCATTCCCTCTAAGCCTTTTTTTTCATCATCTTTCCTTCCCCTTCTAAATTCCCCACTTACCCTTCAAATCTTCCTAAATCCTCTTTAAATCCTACCCATACCCCTTGTTTGGTCTAATTCACCCCTTTTTTCCCTTCTATCGTTCCCCTTTCTGACCTCAAAATTGCATTAAAATGGGAAAAAAACCCACTTTCACTTTATATTAGGGCTTAGCCCCTTTTGTATAGCCCCCTTCAAACCACTTCCCCATATGCCGACACCCAGGACCAAGCGCTTAAGCCCCGGGCGCTAATCACAATCGCAAAGTTTCGAGCGAGCGCGTTTCTTTGTTAAACCAAATTTCCCGATGCAATTGAAGTTTGGTCTGAAAGCCCCGCGCTGCGATCTCCACCATCGATCCATACAAATCCGACAGCTTGGCGCTGATCACATCGCACCATCACATCGCGTTTCCTCCTCCATGCTCCCCGATTGTGAACCCTCCGATGGCCCTCTCCACCGTCGATCCACTTCTAAATCCGATGGCCATCGCACTCCCATTTCCAATCGCAATCGCAAATTTCGTTGTGCCACCCCTTTGCTCCCTCCGATTGCGACCTCCCGATCACAATCTCCGCCGTCGATCCATGATATGATCCAACGGCCTAGCGCTAATCGCTGTGTGCCCTGTTGCCCCTCTCCATCTCCTTCCGATTGAATGTGAACCGTTGATCTGGTCCCCGGATCCAACGGCCAGCGCTTAATCGCGTTCCCACTGTTGATTGCAATCAGAACTTTCACCGCGCCACTCTTTGTTTCCCCTCGATTGCGATCCCCCGATCTGATCATAGCCGTCCATTCATCCGAGATCAACGGCCCATATTGCATCGCGTTTTCCCCCATGTCTCTTCCATCGGACCTTCCCCAAGGTTCATCTTTTGACCTCCGCCATCGATCTCCTCCTGAGATCCGACGGTTCTAAATGAATCACCCTCCACCCATACCGGGTCCCACATCAAGCCCGTTTCATATGTTTCTTTCGATTTCCTTTGAATTTCCTCCAAAGGTCTAAACCTCACGGTTTACACTAATGTTATTTCTCCGCCCGATTGACTATTAACCCTTCATCTATTGATCTCGACCGTCGATCTTCGTCTGCCCCTATGATCGGATGACCCTCATTCATCCTGTCATCAAATATCCAGTTCATTACATTTTCACCTGTTTCCTCCACAACCGCCGTTTCTACAGTTCCGCCACCGTCCCTGGATTGTATAATTGAATTAATTTATTGTGCAGTGGTTATAAAGAGACCATTACGACGACCAAGTGAAGCAGCAGAGCCGAAATGCAGGATTTACACCCATAATTGAATATTAACAACTATGATCCCGCATTCAAAGGATTAAGGCGCAGTTCCAGGACCAAAGGGTGCACCAGCAAGTCATAACATCACTACCTAATAGCAGAATACGTTTTTCTCCAGAGGTACACCTTCCTACAGTAGTCTTCGTGCCTCCTCGAGCCTAGAAACAATTAATTACTTTGACAGAGACTTCTTGAAGACTATCAGGAGCGCAGTTATGGAAGCATGGAGACCTGAAGACCTTTTCAGTCACCTTACTTGCTTCAAAAGACAGAACATAGGGCCTTACAGCCAGAATGGACTCCAAAGGAACATCAAAGGTCAAATTGGCCTGACAGAGTCTCTCAGACACACTACAAAGTACTTACAGCGATGCAGATTTCCATTAAACAGAGTGGGCTCAGACTCCTCCACCACTCTGTCTTAATGAGATCCATTTAATGTATATCATCTACTTCTATTGTTATCTTCTCCTATAATAATTCCCGAGAACAGATTGAAAGGGTTGTTGTTCGGCTGCTGTCGTTGTAGTTAGAGGGATTCATTTGTGACTGTTAAAACAGTTTGAGAGAGAGTAGCAGAGTAGTTGTATTGTAGTAGGCTGGGAGGAGAAAGTCTGGACTGTAACAGCCATTGAGATTAGAGTATGTGACTGGTCTTGCATCAATTAATCAAAGAACATTTCACAGGATCCTGGTCTATTACTATTGGTGATGTTTTTCTAACTTTGTTTATTACATTTTCATACTGTTTCATTTTCTATTGGCTTGCATCAGAAATATGGCATAGGATTTACCCTTGTTAGGTACCCTATGTCTCTGCTCTCCTTGCCTTAAATGTTTTATGTTGTTAGTTGTTCTTGTTGGGTTTAAGCTGGAAGATTTGGGAACACTGGGGATTAGAGTTAGCCCTGTCCACTAGGATCCTTGTGCGACCAGCTGGCCTTTCTAAGATCTCTTCTGTTAAACTTATCTCTGTTTTCCCTTGGAGCATGCTAAAGTTGACCTAGAGTTAAATGACCTCTGGTCCAATCTACAAGCTGCTCCTTCCTCCCTCCTTTGAAAGCTACCTTTGAGTACGTCCAAGAAGGTCTGGAGTTAAATGACCTCTGACCTGATCTATAGACATAAATTGGGTTGCCTTTCCTTCGTTCACTTTCTTTCCTTAATGTTCCATTCCATCATCTATCTAAGAAGATCCTTTAGTGTAGATGACTTGCCCTCTGAAAGCCTGGGCTAGTTGTTGCATATAATTCCCTTTCATGACTCCATATCCCAATGGATGGCACATTCTTGACCTATCCTCTTTGCTAAATAATCTCGTTGTTTTGTTCCTTTTCTCCCATGACTTTCTCAGTCTATGATCTTATGACCAACCCAGCAACCAACCAACCAAATCATTTTTAAACCCCCCTTTGTGCTTCATAACTAGCCTAAAATCTCATTTGAGCTTTCAAAGATATATCATCCTCTGTTTCATTGGAGAGATCCCTCTCCGGGTCCAGGAGGGATAGATCCTAGGGCCCCAAAGTGGTTATGATGTTGTCTCATCTTTTGGTCTTGCCAATCTGGCCAAAACATGGGAACCCCAACACACCCCTAAATCCTCTAGACAATAGTACATTCAAGAATTCCATAATTGCAGAGAAGAGGAACCCCCTTTAAAATACATTATACAATCTGCTATTCATAATATTTACAAAAGAATTTCTTCACAGAAAAGTTTGTTGAAAGTGGTTCTACTCAACCAATTTTAATTGGTTCAAAATCATATTCTTCAGTTGTTTGAGCCTTCTCATTGATTGAGATATTCTTCTTCTCATCTATTCAACTTTTTTCCTGAAAAAAGAAAAATTTTAAAAAAAAAATGCAAAAATAAACTCAAAATACCAAACCTGGAATTAAAACAAATCCAATCAAAAGTTAATTAAAGAAATAATCAAAAAGGAAATATAAGATTTCTATTGATTCATCTAATGATCTAATTGGTCAAGGATATCATTGACGAATGGATCTACACTCAAAATAAGTTGTGGGCAAATTAAAATGCAAAAATTAAAACTCAGAAAATTAGTTTTGTTTAAATATTCGGAGCTTGATATTCTGCTGAATTTTAGACCTACTAAATGATCAAATCTAGAAATTAAACCACTTCAAAAATGTTCTCCATAATTGTATCTATCTAATGAGCCATCTTGGGCCTCATATGGTCAAGTAACACTCAACATATGAGCTTCCAAAGTTGAGGAATTAAAATTTCCAGAATTCTAGAAATTCTATTGCATGGGCTAAAAATCATAATTTTTTAGTTGTAATCTAATTCTAAATTAAATTTTAATTATCTATTAATTAATACTAATTAATTACATTTATATTATTAAAATTAATTAATTATAAATTATATATTAACATAATTAAATTAGTTTAAAAAATTAATTTAATGATTAATTAAAATATTATTATATTAATACTATAATTGTATTATATAAAAATTATAATTTTATAATTAATATATAAAATTATAATATTAATTTAATATTATAAAAATTTTAATACATTCACGTGGGATTGGAGTTATAAGGCAGGAGGAGAGGTGAGGAAGTAATGGAGGGATGAGGTGGAGAGATAAGGAGTGGAGGTGAGGTGGATGGAGAGATAATGAGGATGAGTGAGGTGGAGGGTGAGTGAGTAGGAGTCTTACAAAATCTTCAGTTAAAAAAAGCTTTATCCTTCGCATAAACTAAATTTGCATATCGCAATTTTCAAAGAGTCGTATTCGAGGTGCTTTAAGCGAAATTGCAATATGTGATATTGCGATATCGCAATTTCGCAATCACACCTTTATTTTGGCCCTTTTAAATCGGGGTTTTGGAAGGAAGGATGTGTTGTAAAGTGGGGCTTGCGTGGGATTAACCATCCTACAAATTGGACTTCAACTATTTTGAAATTTTGGGGTTTTGGGTTTGGCAATTTGTTTTAAAATAACAATTTGGAGTAAATTACCAAGATCCTGAAACATGTTTTCATCCATTGTGCAATTTAGCTTAGTCTTTTTGTAGGACCATTAGTGAAAAATTAAAGAAATAGTAAAAATGAAATAAGAGTTAATATTTACAATGAATGACTATTTTTACTACGAGATTTAAAATATTGGTACATTTTATACATTTTCTAATCCATGCGACACAAATTATCAAACTTCAAAAGAGTGCCATTTACAAAACGGCTGACCAAATGAAGTGAAAAAAGTATGGTTGGAAAGCTTGTCAAAAAATGGACTCAATGAAAAAATCAAAATATAAATCCAATAAAAATGGAAAAATGACAAAATTTTAAGACAATTAACTTAAATGAAAATTATAAACGGTTTTTAGCCAATAATTAATGGAAATGGTCCCCATTATTGAAGTAAATAATTCAAAAATGGGGGGTGTTGGGTTTTCCCTACAACAATGGCGACACATGGGAGAAGGACCAGTTATCTCTGATTAAAGATAATGAATTTTAATTTACCCAAAGATTAAAAATAATGGAAATCACAAAATATTCTAATAATAGAACATTTCCATAGGTCCCACATAAATAGATTAAGCAATATGAATTTGTAAAGATAAGTACTTAAAACAGACTCGAGTAAAAGTGATGAATCCAAACTTGGGAAAAAATTATTTTTAAACTACCTCATATGAAAAATAGAAGAAGGTAGAGATAGGAGTTTTTGATAAAGCATATATCCATTTTATGATTGTCTATGACATCGCTTCTCTGCAGTCAAGCCTGAACAATACCTCGACGAAGTTGTCTTTTATGCCATACAATCCTAGTCCCGCAGCCAGCGAACGTCCATAGCCCCGACAAGTTTATTTTCATTTCCCATGCTTCCTCTTTTAATCACTCTTTTGATAAGCGCATTTACAAGATTTTAGTTTATGATATATTTGAGTGAAAGAAGTAGGATGGTAATAGAGATTTATGTTTAATGGACATAATACTTTTATAATGTTTACTCCAAATTCTTTCCCTGTAACTATCAATCAGAGGCTTTTATGTGGAAGGGTGGGAGGGATTCATTTTATTAAACTCAAATCAGTCCTTCCCTTGAAAAAGTAAACTCAATCACTTAGAAAGAATGTGTGTTCCTCCATGAAAAATATTTAAAGCAAGATGGTTTTATGGTTCCATAAAGATATGTCTTTAATGATAAACAAAATTCACTTAAATGGATAGAGTAAAAGATTTCCCATGTATGTCAACAACTGTAAGGTAAGAAAAAATCGTTTCACATAATCATGGAAAAGTCACCAAAATCAAATCAAAATTGAAAGCAAAAGAAAAATAATTCATAAACTAAAGTAAGAAAAGAAATCAATGAATAAAAATAAAAATGAAGAAAGCAAAATCTAAAAGTAAAACAAAATTTAAAAGATAAACTCCAATAAGAATGAGGCTCTCAAAATGTAGGGGGTGAATAGTAGTGATGATAGATAATACATTGAATGAGAAGTCTCCTTCTGTTGCAAAATTTTCCTTTTCAAGACAAAACCTGCATAAAATCTCTTAACTATTTTCTAATAAGAGTAATGCTGATGAAAATGCTTTTAAGATTAATCACATTTTAGGATTTGGTCGACGTTTCGATCCAGCTAATGTGGTTCATCCTCAGGACAGGTGGAGAAACAAAGCGATCTTGATGAATAAATAGTGGAGATGCATCACTGCCCATAAATAGCCATTAGAAAGTTAGTTAGGAATTAAAAAAATTAATAATAAATTAATTAATTAAATAAACGATTCTATTAAAAAGGGTTAAGAAATTTATATTACAAAGGGTTAAGAGTTATTTTATTTTATTTTATTTTTTATAATAAGGAAAGGAAGGGATAATTTTTTTTAATTTAATAAAAATAAATAAAAGAACTAGTCGTTAGTTAAATACAAAAAAAATATTAATAAAAAAAAGGGATCAGAAATTTTAAAATATAATAAGGAGAAATTTTTTTATAAAATAATTAATTAATTAAGAATTATTTTTTTATGATAAATTAATTAATTAAATAAATTAAAAAGGTAAAGAGAATTATATAAATAAATAGGGAGGGGTAAAAAATCATTTTGATTAATAAATAAAGATAAAATGACGATAATAATTAAAAATAGTAAAGTAAATAAAAAAGAAAAATGAAGTAAAATGAAATAAATTAATAATTAGTTAATTAAATTAAATATAAATTAATTAATTAATTACTAAATTTGAAAATGGAGAATATATATATAAATATAAAAATGAACCAAAATACAAAACTAAACAAAATTACTTAGAGAGAGTTGGGATCCAACTCTTACTTAATTTCCAACCATAATCCTGGTTGAGATTCTTAGCATGTCGTTCAAGTTTAATTGCTTCCCATAATTTCCTATGGTGGAAGTGATATACTTTGGCAATGACTTTGGAATATTCAATACAGACATGGTGACGGGATTTTTCCACGTGCTCAGCAAGAGCTCAGGTACGGGACCGATTGTGCCTAATATCAGTGGCATGCTCCCAGATTCTCTGCCTAATGGATCGACCAGTTTCTCCAATATAGGGAGTTCCACATGAAAAAGGAATCAAATAAACCCCTTTCATGTCCTTAGGGTCGATAGGGTCCTTAAAAGACCCAAGAGAGTTTCTAATAATGTAGAGAGGCTTGTAATAAGCAGAGACGTTATTTCTTCTAAGGACATGGGCAATTTTGTTTGTCGTCCCCTGGATAAATGGAAGATGGACCTTGGAAATGGGATCCACCAGAGTAGATTTTCCACTCAACACTTATATGCCTTTTGAAAGGCTTTAAGACCTTGAGATCTACTATAACCATTATTTTCAAAAATTTCAAGAATATGAGAATTCTTTGACTCCAAGGAGATGTCGTCAAAGATTCTAAGAGCACGAGTCGCAAGAGTACACAAAACACCAAATTTTTTAGCAGGAAAATGATGGGAACCAGCATGGAGGTACTGTTATGTGTGGGTCTTCTTGTGAAAAACCTGGTGAGAAATGGAACCTTCCTCATTCCTTGAGAGAATGATATCAAGGAAAGGGAGGCAACCATCAACCTCCACTTCCATCGTGAACTTGATGGAATCAAAAAGTGAGTTGAGGTGTCCAAGGAACAAATATAATTTCTCCCAACCATGGGCCAAATGGCACAAGTATCATCCATGAAACTATTCCACTTCCTAGGGAAAAATTTAGCTAAGGCCAGGGCCTTCGATTCAAAATCCTCCATAAATAAGTTAGCAAAAATGGGGGAAAGCTGGGAGCCCATTGCAACACCACAAGTTTGCTCATAAAACTCACATTGAAAACTAAAGAAAGTTGAGGTGAGGCAGAGGTTAACCGATTTAGAGGTGTCTTCGTCAGTGATCCACTTAATGAAATCAACAAATTCCTGGATGGGGATTTTGGTAAATAAGGACACAACATCAAAACTAACTAAAAGCTCATCAGGCTATAGTTTGATGTTCTTCCTCTCCTTGATAAAGGAAGCTGAGTCCTTAACAAAGGAATTGGTTTGACCTACAAGGGGTTTAAGCTTTTGGGCTAAGAATTTAGCCAAATGATAAGAGGTACCACCTATTGTGTTAACAATAGGTCTCAAAGGGGCCCCTGGCTGATGAACATTTGGGAGACCATAGATCCGGGGGGTAAGGGGATTTATCTCAATAATTTTCCTAGAGAGAGGATTAAGAGAAGAATCCGACTCGATGGCAAGGGAAACATCCTTTCAAACTGATATAAGGGGATTATTTTTAAGCTTAACATAACTACCACTATTGGACAAATGGTCCACCATATTGCTGACATAGTCATATTTATCCATAATGACTATGGCCACACCCTTGTCCACCTTAAGGATGACAATGTCAGGGTTTTCCCTTCGGGTTTTGAGGGCAAGAAACTCAGGCTTACTCAAATTTACTTTGGGAGGCTTATCCTTCCTAAGAATAATGGAGAAATCCTGCCTAATTGTCTCCTTAACATTATCAGGGATATCCTTGATGCCATATTCGATGCTGCAAATAATGTCATCAGCGGGGATCTTTTTCGGGACAAGGGAAAAATTAAGCCCTCTATTAAGAAGACTGAAAATAGAAGGATCAAAAGATAAACTAGAAAGATTAATTACTTTTTTATTAACGTCATTAATATTAGGAGGATTATTATTGACATAATTTCTAATATTATTATTAATATTAATAGAATTATCATGGTTAATATAAATTTCACTAACATTATTAAAATCATTATTAAAAGTAATATTATTTTTATTTTTATTGTTAATATCATAAATCTTAATAATATTTACATTAATATTTATATTTGAGTTAGAGTGCATAATGTTATTATTACTAATATAGTTAATGTTGTTTTTATTTAAAAATATATCTAGGTTATCCAAACGATTTCTAGTTCTTTTATTTATTTTAATTAAAATAAAAGTTTTTACCCCTCCCTTTCCTTATTATAAATAAATAAATTAATAAATTATCAACCCTTTGTAATATAAATTTCTTAACCCTTTTTAATAGAATCGTTTATTTATTTAATTAATTTATTATTAAAATTTTTGATTCCTAACTAACTTTCTAATGGCTAGTTCTTAACGGCTATTTCCAGGAAATGATGCATCTCCACTATTTATTCATCACGATCGATTTGTTTCTCCACCTTGTCCTGAGGATGAACCACATTAGCTGGTTCGAAAAGTCGACCAAATCCTAATAATCTGATTAATCTGAAAGAAATTTTTATCTACATTGTGGATCACAAAAGTCTTAGATCGAACAAAATTAATGCTTGAAAGATAAATACTAGAGGTCCAGAAACTCTCTTATTTAGCAGATTCAATGAAGATTATTATTGTTTCTTTCAAGAATCTCAAAGAATAAAAGAAATTGAACTTTGAAAATTGATCTGGTAGAGGTGTGAAAAGTTTATGAAGACCTGCATAAACAAAGTTCAAGATCAACAAAAACTAAACTAAAACAAAAAGTAAAGAAATGAAAATAAATGAAAGTGGGCATATAAAACTTACCATTGGAGAATTGCATTTCATCTTACCTTAAAGGTATCATTTTCTCTGAAAAAAATACAAATTCTTCCTTTAATTATAATTGAAGAAGTTTTATTGACCCAAAATCATTATTTATTAAATCTAAAGTAAAACAAGGAGTAAACTAAAACAAATCAATGTTTCATGTTCAAGGAATCAAAAATAATTTGAATTCATCAAAACTGAGGATGAAGATATGATTCTTTATGAATTGCAGTGATGAATGTTCTCTTTTCTTCTTCGATTTTGAATTTATATCAGCCCCAAAGTATTGAAGTTGATTCAAGATCCTGAATAATGTAACAATATATGAAGAGGACTTGAATCTTTATATGATAAGTATAGAGAGAAATTCAAAATAAAAAGGAATTAAAAATATGAATTAATCGTCGTATAGGTGAGTGCCTTACCGAATGTTTCGCATTGCGAAATTATTTGCCATGCATAAATTAAAATTTGCGACTTTCACCCTAGCCGATATGCGATTGAGCATTTTTTATAATAATTAAAAGGTAATGGTGGAGAGGTGTATATTGGCATCGATCACATCAGAAGATATTAAAACATAACTTTATTTGAATTTTTCAATGTGATATAATTGTTGCGGTGGAAAAGATGTGATATGAGCATAGTCATATTGGAGATTGAAGAATAATTATGCCAGAGATTAGAGACACCAATATTATTCTTGCAATACTAAAAATGTGATAAATAATGTAGCTCATTGGTGGGGCCGGATTTGGTTTTATAAGAAATCAGCGATCGCAAGATTTGAGTACGAAATGTAACATCATTGATACGTCAATGTGTGATGAAGAACGGACCCGATAGTTTTATTATACGGATTTAATTTTATATTGGATCTGGGACATCGAAACCTATAAACATATGCCCCTAACAAATTTGCGATTCATTAACGGACGCAATATCTTTCATAACTTAATTTAAATGTCATATAGAGTCCGAGGTTGTGTGGATATCGCAATTTTTTAGCGAAGTCATGTTATCGGAGAATTAGCAAGAAGGAATATCAGAGATCTGGCATCGAAGGTTTATTTACGGGAATTGTTAATAAGAGATGCTTCTGATAAAATGTTGTGATATATATGTGAGGCCGATTATTTCTTTAAAGTATTCATTGCAAAAATAAAATGATTATTTAAAATTTTCTTTTAAATAAATAACCCTTGAATAATTTAAATAACTTTCGCAATATCTTATCAGAAAATAATTTTATCATAACTTTTTTATGAAGAGAGTTGTGAAATATGATGATTTGATATGATTCCTTTGACAATTTATTAAGTCTTATCAGGATTAACGAATGTAAGCAAAATTAGATAATCTTTAATTTTTAGATGAAATAATAATTACTTCCCTGAACATGTTGCGGATTTGAAAAGATCTGGCTGCTTGCTTAAATTAAGTCTTCGTAATCAAGTCAATGAAGACCTACAAATAAAACAAAATAGAAATAAGAAATAAGAGTTGAAAATTAAAACTAACAATAGATGATGATGAACCTGTGAAAAAATACTTGGAAGAATTTTGATTTTAAGTTTACCTCATGAATCTTCAAGTTCTCCCAAACGTTCTCAAAATTTGCATAAATTCAACATCACCTACTTATTTAATCTAAAATTATAAGAAATGATTTTTTTTCAAATTTCATCCACCTCTAATTTATATCGGATGAAAACAATGGTGAAAATGAGCTTCTTTTTCAGAAATACTAAGAGTCAAGAATTTCCAAGTTGTAGCGAATCCTTGGAATTTCTTCATGTATGATCAATGTGATGAATTTTGAAAAACAAGACAATTGAAGTTTTGACAAATATGTATGATATGCTAATTCAAAAGATTCTAAAAATTTTATAAGTTGCTTTTCTAAAATTAAAATGGGATGCCCAAAAGAAATCGAATTCATTACTTGCTTTATTGAAAATATGAAAATCTGAAATAAATGAAAACAGAAAAGAAACTATCTATCCCTATTTATAACTTAACCTAAAGGAAACATGACTAGGTATAGTCATACTTCCAATTTAACCATGTAAGAGTTTTAATTCCTGCATGTATGTACATATCAAACATTAGTAACAAAAATACAAATGTAATTAAACTAAGGAAACAAAATCTGAAAGAAGAATGTATACTTATTGTTAGGTCCCTATATTACTAGTATAGTCCCTTATTGTTGTTAGTGTAACTCCCTTATTGTTATTATTGTACCCATGTAACCCCCATATTGTTATTATTGTTCCCTTAAATTATTATTGTTAGGTCGGCTAGGATTACATTGTGGCCCCACTAGATTACATTAGCCCATGGACTCCTATATATAGAAAGGAGGTTTTGTAATTTGTATCATCCAAGAATTTTTCATTCATGTAATGTATTGGAGGTTTCCCCCTCGAAGTGGTTTATTTCTAAGCCGTTGATATCTCTTTTCTTCTATTTTTGGAGCTGGTTTCACAACATTTGGTATCAGAGCTTTGGATTCTAGGGTTTCGCTACTCCAAACAGGTAATCGTGGCATTGTCGCTATAATTTTTTTTCTACGAAGGTTCAGAAGTGGAAATTTTTAGTGTGCGAAGAAAAAACCCTGAGGACGATCGTCACAAAATTTCAAAGCTTGGTTCACAATATTTTCGGAGATATAATGTGGAATTTAGGTCATTTTGCAGGCTCCTAAATTTAACCTCAACAGGTCATCGTGGAATTTGCGCTATAAATTTTTTTTCTACAAAGGTTCAGAAGCTGAAATTTTTAAAGTGCGAAGCCGAAATACTGAGGAACATTGTTGCAAAATTTCAGATCGTGGTTCGCAACATTTCAGAGATATGATCTGTGGAAGTTAGGGATTTTTCAGGCTTTTGAATTTCATCTCAAAGAGGTGACCGTGGAAAAATTTTCATATCTCTCTCTCTGAGCATCAGATTGGAATGTTGTAAAAAGTGGCTGCAAGTACACAGAATATAGTTTGCTATCTATCAATTTTAGAGCCAAAGGAGGAAATAGTGACACGTGGCAAGTCATACAAGTTTACTCTACTAACTTGTGGGAGATTAGACATAACTTTGTCTTGAAGAATCCAAATCAGATCAGACCTGTGGCATTTGAAAGAAGCTTCAGAGGGCTACTACAGGGCCAAATTTCAAATATTCAGGATCTGTAATTATAGAGATAATTCAATTTAAATATCGGGCTCCTCAAAAGCAAGTAAAAGGTGTGCATTTTTTTTTCGAATTGCATAAGTCTTGTTTAAATAATCAAGCTGAATTGATTCCAAGGGCATATTGTAGAATATATATCAGTATTGGATTCTAAAATGGCCCCTAGAAATAATTCAACACCCATTAAGCCTTTAGAAGGCTCTACTATGACTCATGAAGACGAAGAATGGCAACATGACATATCAAAATTACAAGAGCAAGTGCAACAAATTTCGCTCTCACAAAGAGCAACAAAAAATGAAATGGAAGTTTTGAAGAAAGGCGTGGAAACTAATATGGATGGTTTGAATAAAGGTGTGGAAGCTAATATGAATGGTTTGGAAGTTAAGATGGATGGCATAGAAGTAGGCATGGAAGCTAAGATCGATGAAAAAATGAAAGACAACATAGAAAACATGAAGAATGATCTAAAAGTAGACATAGAAGGTTTGGAAAAGTTTATACAAGAATTTTTTCCTAATGGTGAAAAGATAGTAGAGGAAACTCATGATGAGAACAAAATAAATGTTAATCGTGATTTCATAAACTCTAATGTTGGAGGGAAGAACCACCATATTCCAAAAATGGATATGAGGAAGTTTGATGGAAAGGATCCTGTAACATGGATACTACAGATGGAGCAATATTTTGATCTCAATAATGAGCAAAACACACAAAAGGTACGCATTGCAACTTTACATTTAGAACAAAATACATTTGTATGGTATCGATGGCTTTTCTCCCATAAAAAAATGTCACTTGGTCAATTTTTACGGAGGAAATGATAGCACATTATGAGGATACAAAGAGCAACACCTTCTTTAGACAATTGATAAATCTGAAACAAAAGGGTTCAATGGGGGGGGGGGCACATTGAGGACTTCCAAAAATTGAATATAAGGGTAATTGATATTTCAGAGGAACACAGGATTGATCTCTTCATAGGTACTTTAAAGGATAACATCCAACATGAAGTTCGCGTTTTGGAATCTAATTCATTGGATAAGGCATTCAGGTTGGCCAGAAAAATTGAATGTAAAATTATGGCGACAAGGAAGCCTACCACTCACTTCTATAAAGAGGGAAGTGTTGCTACTCCTAGATTTGCACAACCTACAAGGTTGACATCACAACAATTGGAAGAAAAAATAGAAAAAGGGCTTTGCTACAGTTGTGATAGAATATACACTAAAGGTCATAAGTGTTCTGAGAAGAAATTATTTTACATATATTGTGAAGACGAAGAAGAAAATGAACAAGAATCTTCAAAAGAAGAGGGTATACACCACGAACCAACCCTAGAAGAGGAAGAAATGAGTCCGACCATATCGTGTAATGCATTGGCATGAATTACCACTCCTCAAACTCTTAAGATAGAAGGACATATCAAGAAGAAAAAGGTAATAATGTTGATTGATTCAGGTAGTACTCATAATTTTATTCATTGTAAGGTAGCCAAGGAATTGAATTTTTCCCTATACCCAGCACCAGAATGTCAAGTGATGGTTGCAAATGGAGGAACTATAAATTTCTCTGGAAAATGCCATAATATCAAGCTAACCATGGGGGAATATGTATTGAATAGTCCAATTCTTTCCATTCCTATGGGAGGTGCTGATGTTGTACTTGGAATACAATGGTTACAATCTTTGAGGATGGTAGCTTTTAATTTTCAAGAACTTTTCTTGATTTTTATTTTTATTTTTATTTTTTTATTTTTTTTATTTTTATTTATTTATTTATTTATTTATTTTTAGAAGGAAAGGAAGTCGAATTACGGGGTATTGCAAGGAAGCTGGGAAATATAATAAGCTCTAATTTCATGACAAAGCTTCTAAATAAATAACAATGAGGCGTAATTGCACAATTATGCTCGCTATAAGTTCCAACATCAAAATCATCTATTTCTTCAGATCTCCAAAACGTTTTGGACAATCATTCCAAGGTGTTTAAAACTCCCAAAGGACTCCCACCTATTCGTGATCATGATCATGCTATTCATTTGATTCCAGGAAGTGTTCCTCCAAACATCAGGCCTTATAGATATCCTTATGTCCAAAAGAGAGAAATTGAACGTATGATTGCACAAATGTTACAGGCTGGTATAATTCAACCTAGTCAAATTTCTTTCTCTGCTCCTGTAGTATTGGTACACAAGAAGTATGGATCATGGTGCATGTGTCCAGATTATAGGGAGCTCAATAAGCTCACCATTAAAGACAAATTTTCCATTCCTGTAATTTATGAATTATTGGATGAATTACATGGATCAATTTATTTTACCAAGTTGGATCTTCGTTCAGGATATCATCAAATTAGAATGAAGACTAAAGATATTCCGAAAACAGCATTTCGAACTCATGAGGGCCACTATGAATTTTTGGTCTGCCTTTTGGCCTTACCAATGCACCTTCTACATTTCAAGGGTTGATGAATTCCATTTTCAAACCCTTCCTTAGAAAATTTGTGCTAGTATTTTTTGATGATATACTAATCTACAACAGGTCTTGGAAGGATCATGTTGAACATGTTGACAGGGCACTCAAACTATTGCAGGAGAAACAATTATATGCAAAAACATCCAAATGTTTCTTTGGAGTACAAGAGGTGGAATATCTGGGTCATATTGTATCTCATGAGGGTGTTAAAGTAGACCCTAACAAAATTAAAGCCATTAAGGAATGGAAAGTCCCCACAACCATAAAGCAGTTGCGAGGATTTCTCGGGTTAACAGGGTATTATCTCAAGTTTGTTAAGAATTATGGGAGAATAGAAGCACCTCTAACAACATTATTGAAGAAAGATGCATTTTCATGGACTCCCGAAGCAACTAAGGCCTTTGAACATCTTAAAGAGGCAATGTGCCTAGCACCAGTCTTAGCTACGCCAGACTTCACAAAAACCTTTATTGTGGAATGTGATGCCTCAGGAAATGGAATTGGTGCAGTTTTAATGCAGGAAGGAAGACCCATTGCTTTTGAAAGTCGTCCAATCAAAGGGAAGTATTTACAGAAACCTATTTATGAGAAGGAAATGTTAGCAATACTACATGCACTAAAGAAATGGCGAACTTACCTAATGGGAAGACACTTCAAGGTAAAAACTGATCATGATAGTCTTAAACACTTTTTGGAACAAAGACTATCTTCAGAAGAGAAGAAAAAATGGGTTACAAAGATGTTGGGTTATGACTTTGAAATAATCTACAAAAAAGGGAAGCTAAATGTTGTTGCAGATGCACTCTCAAGAAAGAATGAAGAGGTGGAAGCATTTCTTTGTGCCATTTCTATTATCCAACCAGATTGGATAACCAAAGCAAGAGATGAATGGAAGAAGGACAAAGATGTATGGACACTCATTCAAAAAGTTGCAGCAAGATCCTAGTACATCTGATACATTTAGTTGGAAAAATGATTCCTTATGGTACAAAGATCGCTTATATCTTTGTAAGAATTCCCAACTAAAACAAAAGATTCTTCTGGAATTGCACACTTCTCCTTTAGGAGGACACTCAGAATTTTTAAAAACTTACCATAGTGTGAAGAAAGAATTTTTTTAGGATGGCCTTAAATCTGATATTCAAATGTTAAGTCCCTATACTAATAGTGTAGTCCCTTATTATGTTAGTGTAGCCCCCCTTATTGTTATTGTTGTATCGCCGTAACCCCCATATTGTTATTATTGTGCCCTTACATTATTATTGTTAGGTTGGCTAGGATTACATTGTGGCCCCATGGACTCCTATATATAGAAAGGAGGTTTTGTCATTTGGATCATCCAAGAATTGTTCATTCATGTAATGTATTGGAGGTTTCCCCCTCGAAGTGTCTTATTTCTAAGGCGTTGATATCTCTTTTCTTCTATTTTTGGAGTTGGTTTCACAACATTTGGTATCAGAGGTGTGGATTCTAGGGTTTCGCTGCTCCAAACAGGTTATCGTGGAATTTTCGCTATAATTTTTTTTCTACAAAGGTTCAGAAGCTGAAATTTTTAGAGTGCGAAGCCGAAATCCTGAGGAACATCTTCACAAAATTTCAGAGCTTGGTTCGGAATATTTTCAGAGATATGATCTATTGAAGTTACGGATTTTTGTAGGCTCCTGAATTTCACTTAAAAATATCATCGCAGAATTGTCGCTATAAATTTTTTTCTACAAAGGCTCAAAAGCTGAAATGTTTAGAGAGCGAAGCTGAAATCCTGAGGAACATTATCGCAAAATTTCAGAGCTTGGTTCGCAACATTTTCGGAGATATGATCTGTGGAAGTTAGGTATTTTTTGGGCTCCAAAATTTCATAACAAAGAGGTGATCATGGGAAAATATTCATAATTCTCTCTTTGAGCATCAGATTGGAATTCTGTAAAAAGTGACTGGAAGCATACAGACTATAGTTTCCTATCTATAACTTTTAGAGCCAAAGG
Organism: Pinus albicaulis; assembly: GCA_034641835.2. Lineage (NCBI taxonomy): Eukaryota > Viridiplantae > Streptophyta > Pinopsida > Pinales > Pinaceae > Pinus > Pinus albicaulis. The sequence continues at coordinate 966,921,889 of CM076577.1, forward strand.
AGGAAACAGTGACACATGGCAAGTCGTACAAGTTCGCTCTACTGAACCAGTCCATAATTGGGTCATTGTGGGAGATTGGACATAAATTTGCCTTGAAGAATCCAAATCAGGTCAGACCTGTGACATTTGAAAGAAGCTTCAGAGGAATACTACAGGGATGAATTTCAGATATTGAGGATCTACAAGTATAGAGATAAGTCAATTTCAATATAGAGCTCCTCAAAAGCAAGTAAAAGGTGTGTATTTTTTACCCGAATTGCATAAGTCTTGTTTGAAGAATCAAGTTAAATTGATTCCAAGGGACTATTGAGCATATATTTCAGTATTGGGTTCTGAAATGCTTCCTAAAAATAATTCAATGCCCATTAAGCCCTCAGAAAGCTATACTATGACACATGAAGAGAAAGAATTGCAGTATGAGATATCAAAATTACGGTACCAAGTGCGACAAATTTCAATCTTACGAAGAGCAACCAAAGATGACATAGATGGTTTAAAATCAGAAATGGAGGCTAAGTTGGATGGTTTGAAGGATCAAATAATAGCTAATATGGATGATAAATTAGTGGAAGATCACATCGAGCATCAACAACAAGTTCTCCAACTCTCAAAGAATAACCTAACTTTGGTGCAAAATATAATGAAACAACAGGAATATCAAAATCACATGGAAAGAAGTTCTGAAGCGGTCACAGAAACAAGAACTCGACAAGTACGATCAATTTCAGAGTATCCCATCAAGTGGAAGAAATTTTCTGTAGAATATTCTACATGGGAGGATGAGAATTTTATACAGAAGCATTAAGAAATAATCAAGCGTTGAGGACAACACTTGTTTGAAGTAGAGGGACATGTTAAGTCCATATATTAATAGTGTAGTCCCTTATTATGTTAGTGTATCCCCCCTTATTGTTATTGTTGTACCCCTGTAACCCCCATATTGTTATTATTGTTCCCTTACATTATTATTGTTAGGTCGGCTAGGATTACATTGTGCCCCATGGACTCCTATATATAGAAAGGAGGTTTTGTCATATGTATCATCCAAGAATTATTCATTCATGTAATGTATTGGAGGTTGCCCCCTTTAAGTGGCTTATCTCTAAGGCGTTGATATCTCTTTTCTTCTATTTTTAGAGATGGTTTCACAACATCAAAAGTTTGTGGCAGAATGTTTGGTTTGCCAGCAGAATAAAGTTGAGAAAATTAAGACCTCGGGTCTTCTACAATATTTATCCATTCCAAGTCAACGTTGGGAGGAGATTTCAATGTATTTTATCACAGGTTTACCTAGTGTCATCATGGTGGTAGTTGATAGACTTACCAAGTATGCACACTTTTGTGCATTATCTCATCCATTTAAAGCAAGTACAATTGCTACTACATTTATGGACATAATTCAAAAGCTACATGGAAACCCAAGGGTTATTGTGAGCCACTTATTGTTAGCAACTTATTTACAATCAACTTCTTTTGAAATGTCCTTTCTAGCTGAATTTCAATTGGATCATAGAAATATGGATGGGTTTCCATTAATGATTGGGAAATATTTAAAAGAGAAGATGACAGGCCGAATTGTGGGTAAGAAATTTAGATATAATGGCCCACATAAATTTGTTAGTGTTATGTGCAAGTGTTAAATTATTAACAATATTCCATGAAAGAAACCTTTCCAAATGTATTTCAAATGGATGGAAGTGCGAGAGATCCAACAAAAGATTATTAATTGAATTAGATTGTCGGTCATATTGTGAAAATACACTCTCTTGTTGGCACTGCTTTTGAGAAGTAAGAAGTAATTGATAAGGAATGAACAACAATTGAAATTGGAAGTTTAATAATTCTTGATATTCACAATTAAAATTTATAACTTCATTTTTCCTTTGAGGTAATGCATTAATTGAGTGTTCAATATTGAGCTGCTTAATATGCCAGCACAAAGTAGCTAAAAATATAAGACTAAAAATAGAAAATAAATCTGAAGTTAAGAATAAATGATGGAATAATAACAAAATTGAATCATAGTTTACACTAGTATTACAATTATTGTTACAACATAATTGGGACTAACTTAAAGCAATTTCCTCTTCACAAGAATTGGGTAGAATAATGCAATTAGAATGATTGTTGATACCAACTTCTGAATTAGAGAGAGGGCTATGACTATGAATAGGAGTGCAACATTGATCATCATATAAATCATAGATTAGAATGGTTTCTTGAATGATGAAATCATGATTATGATTAATTGTTTGAAAATGAGAACTATTTGAAAAAAAATTCTGAACTAAATTATTCTTAATTTTCACATGTAATTCGACTTTGATCATGAAGATTTAGTTGTGAAGAAAACAAATCAATATCCTCAATGTCAAAGTAACTATCATAAATGACCTTACGCCATTCATTAGAATTTCTTTCGATCTCATTCAATGTATCAAAACAAGAAGGAATATTGAGCTCATGTTCATTAATGTTAGAAGAATGACCAATAATTAATTATCTATCTTGATAAAAACTAAACTGCAATTCATTTAGATCAGTCTCTCTGTTTTTTGAATTATCTTTAGAGCGAAGAGATGATACTTTGCTATTAGAAAAATTATTAGGATAAAGGGAAAAATATGAATCCAAAACAATGCATTTGACAATGTCTCCTTTTGAGAACTCTTGTGAATTTTCTTCATTGCAAATTTCATATTTAAGATCATTTACTTAGCTAATTGTGCTTTCTTGAAGAATTTTTCTTTGCTATTCTAAATTTAGCATTTGTTCATTGTAAAAGAATTCATAAATTTGTACGACATATTTGTGTATTATTGGAAACTTTAATTGCTGCGTGTACTTGCCGGATTATGCTCTGATTTTCTGATTCTAACTCATACTCATTTTCAGATTTCAAAGCGGTATCTTCTTCAATATTGTTGCTAATATCTTCTTGCGGTTGATTAGTGAAATTTTCCAAGATTTGTGATTGATATTCATTGACATGTGAATGTGCACTTTGATCTTTATCAATATTGTAGGAAGTGTGCACTAATTGAAGGAATTGATCATACAAATTAAAGGCCACTTCATCATCATTTGTTTGTACCTCCATATTGGAATTCTCAATTATGTCAATGAAATTAGAAGGAGATCAATCAAAGCTTGAAATAATTTCACATGGATTATGAATGGAAGGAAGAGGGAAAATTTGTTCAAACTTAATCTAATAATTCTTCTTTTTAAGGTTTATCTTGAATTTTAAAATTTAAACAATTTTTAATGAAATCTAATAGTAAAATCAATCAAATATTCATTTTGAAACCTTCGTAAACCTTCAAATTTGTCACATACATGTTCGTAGATATATCCATCAAAATTACAAAGAAATATTGTAATAAATTGATCCCAACTGTGAATTGAGACAACTGGAAGTGATTGACACCAGATTCTGGATTTTTCCAAGAATGTAAGAGCAAAAATCCTATATAAAATACCTTCATCAATATCATGAAAAGTAGAATTTGAAAATTTTTGAAGGAATTGTAAAGCGTGATTAAATGCAGAAGTATTCCTCTTACCATTAAACTTTACCTGAGACAAGTGTATTACTATTTCTGGTGGAGTATCGGAAGATGCACATCCAGAAATACAAGTCCAAATTGGAAGTTTAAGAGGAGCCATTGTAATAAAAATAAAATTTTAGAATACAAAGAATCTAATAGACAACAAGTTTCAGGCCCTCCTTCTAGTGCCAAAATGTTGAAGCATCGAAATTCATTGCAACAACATGGGGCTGACCACCCGGTCGAAACCTTAAAGTAGCTCATTTTCCATTTGGAATGGTGGCTCTGACTGGTTGAACTAGGTCCAGTTACCTTCTCTCAATCTCCAATGGCTTAAAATACAACTTTTGTCTACCAATGGAAAAGAGACATTGGATCATTTCTCTTGTTGATCAGGCAAGAGAGTGATCCTTAAGCTAATTTGGGCTCAGCCAAACCAAAACTAAATTTTTTCCTCTTTAGGAAGAGGACTTCTAGTACTGTAGAATTAAATCTAAATGCAAAATTATTCTAAAATGCAAGAAAATAAAATTTATCCTAATCCTATCTCAATTAGGCAAATATAGATCTAACTCAACTGAGAGCAATATATTTTAAATGATTGGGATTTAAATGTCTCTAGCTTATAATGAATATCAAATTAACGAAATATTTCAATTAACTGACATTAGGATTCCTGTGATGATCTAATTGGTCAAGAATATCATTGACGAATGGATCTGCACTCAGAAGAAGTTTTAGGCAAATTAAAATGCAAAAAATAAAACTAAAAAAGTTAGTTTTGTTTAAAAATTTGGAGCTTGGTCTTCTGCTAAAATTTAGACCCACTAAATGATCAAATATGGAAACAAAACCACTTTAGAAATGTTCTCCATAATTTTATCTATCTAACGAGCCATCTTGGGCCTCATTTGGTCAAGTAAAACTCAATATATGAGCTTCCAAAGTCGAAGAATTAAAATTTCCAGAATTCTGGAAATTCTATTGCGTAGGCTAAAAATTAGAATTTTTTAGTTATAATCTAATTCTAAATTTAATTGTAATTATGTATTAATTAATACTAATTAATTATATCTATATTATTAAACTTAATTAATTATAAATTATATATTAACAAAATTAAATTATTTAAAATAAATTAATTTAATGAATAATTATAATTGTATTATATAAAAGTTATAATTAATATATAAAATTCTAATATATATATATATAACATAAAATTTTTAATACATTCACGTGAGAATAGAGTTATAGGGGAGGAGGAGAGGTGAGGAAGTAATGGAGGGATAAGGTGGAGAGATAAGGAGTGGAGGTGAGGTGGACGGAGAGACAAAGAGGATGAGTGAGGTGGAAGGTGTGTGAGCAAGATTCATAAGGAGGTTACAAAACCTTAGGTTAAAAAAAACTTAACCTTTCGCATAATCTAAATTCGCATATCGTAATTTTGAAAGAGTGGTATTCGAGGTGTTTTAAGTGAAATTGCGATATCCCAATTTTGCAATCACTCTTTTATTTCAGCCCTTTTAAATCGGGATTTTGGAAGGAAGGATGTGTTGTGAAGTGGGGCCCACATGGGATTAACCATCTTACAAATTGGGTTCAACTATTTTTCCATTTTGGGGTTTTGGGTTTGGCAATTTGTTTTAAAATAACAAGTTGGAGTATATTACCAAGATCTTGAAATGTGTTTTCATCCATTGTGCAATTTAGTTGGGTCATTTTGTAGGACCATTAGTGAAAAATGAAAGAGATAGTAAAATAGTAGTAAGAGTTAATATTTACAATGAATAACTATTTTAACTACGAGAATTAAAATATTGGTACATTTTATACATTTTCTAACACAGATGACACAAATGATCAAACTTCAAAAGAGTGCAATTTACAAACCGGTTGACCAAATGAAGTGAAACAAGTATCGTTGGAAAGCTTGTAAAAAATTGGATTCAATAAAACAATCAAAATAGAAATTCGATAAAAATGGAAAAATGACAAAATTGTAAGACAATTAACTTAAATGAAAATTATAAAAGGTTTTTAGCCAATAATTAATGGAAAAGGTCCCCATTATTGAAGTAAATAATTCAAAAATGGGGGGTGTTGGGTTTCCCTACAACAGGTTCAATGAAACTCCATCATATAAAACAACATCCTTTACATAGAATTGAGAGAAAAGATGGAGCACATTTTTCTTTACAAAGTCCTCACTCATGTAGAGATCAATGTCATTGCCAACAAAATTTTAGACGAGGAGTACATGAAGCAAACTAAGACATTTTGCGTAGTTTTGTAATTTCTAAGACACATACAACCCATAATTATTCGTTGGAGAAGATATAGAAGAAAATTAATCTTAGACTATGGTACATTCAATCTTATTAATAATGTCATTGCCAACAAAAATTCAGACGAGTGGTACATGAAGCAAACTAAAACATGTGGCATAGTTCTGTAATTTCTAAGACATGGACAATCCATAATTCTTTGTTGTAGAAGATATAAGAAAACATTAAACTTGGACTATGGTATAGTCAATCTTATATAGAAACTAGTTGTAGGTCCTAGGTTGAGTGGTGGGAATGGTTTGTTGGCTTTTTGTCCATTCAAGTTTGAATATCATGCTATGATATATTTTTGTATGTAATGTGATTATCTATTTTGATTCCTTAAAATAGCAGGCTGACTTTGTTAGTGGCATAGCAGTATTAAATTTCTACAGTGAACCACATTTAAAAGAAAAAATTGAAATTTTGAGATTTTCATAATACAATATACAGGATTATTTTTTTTCTTTATTCCACAACTGTGTTTCCTCAAAATGGTAGGTAGATGTTGTTTATGGAAGTAGCTAATACCAATTTAGTACAATGATTTTTTGCCTTATTTCACAACTATGTTTCCTAGGAATAATAGGTAAATATTGTTTGTGAAAATAACTAGTACTATATTCATATAGTGAATCACATTAAAAAAAATGATTGACTTGGCTCGTACAAATAACTATGCTTCTCTTCTAGATACCATTATAAAAAAATATTCATTGTTTAAAATATTGCATATATATATATATATATATTCAAATAAAAATGGAGGAATATGATATTTATATATAATAATATAAAATTATTAGAATCTTGAAAATATAAAAAATAAAAAAATAAACAAAAATATATATTTTTCACTTCGTTATTAAATTTAATATCCAAAACCTACATGTTCATCGTCTTAAAAAGTTTTCTTCAAATTGATATTATCATATCTAGCTATCTTGTTAATCGGATAAGATGCCCAAACAGTCATAGAGGAGATATGAGAGCATTTTTTAGGGACCAAATGTTACTTTAGACTTCAAAAAATAGTTTCAAATTATGAAAGGAAATGAGTTTCTTGGATTTAATATATATATATATATTGATTTTAAATTATGACATTAAATGAGTTTCACTGATCAATTTGATGAATACTATAAGAAAATAGACATGATGAGTAAAAAATCAGCATGGAAAAATTGGATTTATAAATGAAAAATCTCAAAACGGACTAAGAAAACCACAAAGCTTGTGTTATTACTCCACTGGATCTCCGAAGGCTGAGAAGGAGACCAACAAAGGTAACCACAGACTGCTTTGACCTAGTAGTTAGCCCTACTAGGTAGGAGAGGGCTCTCCCCGTGAGATCACAACCAAATTTACTGGATAATGAAGGTTTCAAGCTAGGTATAGTAAGCTCTAGGGTTTGGTTGATTTGGATTTGGTGCTGAATGGTAAATTAGCTCTAGGAAAAACTAGGTCGGGGCACTAAAAATCAGACTTGCAGAGATGTGATGGGGCAAGGTAGACACACACTTTAGCACTTTTAGGTATCTTGGTGAGTGTGAGAGACTAATATGGTTTCAAAAAGAGCATAGAAATCGTGAATTATTTTATATCAGAAGAAATTGAAACACTACTATGATAATTTCTCCAAAACAGAACATCAAAATAATGAATTTTTCTTATCAACTTAGAAATCAATCACATTAAGTTATGGACATGAATATGAAAGGCATAATACATTAAAACATATGAAAACATAAGAGACAACACTACTAAAACACATACCACATGAATCCCACCACAATAGCTGCAACTTTGTCTATTAGTTTCTGCTAAAAATGATTGAATACAATAGTGTTCAAAGATCAATTGTACAACATCCAACCCTTGCAATGACAAAGAAAATGAAATATATATACAAAAACTTACTTCTCCCACTCTTAGTGGTTGAATCCATGACTTGTGGAGTTTTTTCCCCAAAATCCTCAACTGGAATCCTAATGACTAGGGAGGTCAACAAACTCTCCCTATCTTGATGAAACTGATTCACTCTACCCAAAAATAAAATTTTACTTGATGTGTCTACCTCTAGTAACTATAAAAGGCATAATTACATTTAATTTTTACATTTACATCAGTAAAACTCCATGGAAACCATCAGTCGTCTCAAAAAAAGTGAAATTTCTGAAGAAAATAAGAGACTGGAAAAGGCGCAGCGTGTGTGCAAAAAGCGCACCGTGCCCCTGGGAAAAGCGCAACATGGGCTTCCACTTGAATTTTGAATGTCTTGCTGAAGTCCAACTTGAGCCCAAGATAGCTCATTGGAAATATCTGCCTATCTAGGTATCAAAAACATCCTCAAGCACTAAAAATGATGGATTTAAGCTCCTCAAAAATGAAATCTCCCAAGACTGGTCAAAAAGTGCAGTGTGTGGCTGACAACAATCATAAAAAGGTGTTTTTTGTAATGTTTTTAGGCTTTTCCATCTGTCAAAAGCTCATATTTTTTATTTCCAGGAGTCAAAATGTGATGTAAAGGCCATTATCTATCCATCCCAAGTGAGTTTTCATCATTTAGAGGCCTCCATAAAAGGCGTAGTGTGGCCCACTCTGCGCTTTTTGTTGGCTGACTGTGCAAAAAGTTTGTAAAATTTGACCAAAATGTAAAAAAATTTCCCAAAAACTGTCAAAATTGCTGAATCAGATCCTAATGAAGTATGTCATGCTACCAAGGAGGCATCATCAAGAAATTCAATTTTACTCTTCTCCTTTTGGCTGATTAGGGTTTCCTTGAGCTTATCCTACAACTGTTTAACCTTGACATTGAAAATATTGTTTCTAGGATGGTAGTGGTTAGCCATGTGCCTCAACATCTGATTTTCCTTATTGGCCTTATGAAGGAGATTCTCCAGGTGTATGTTTACCATGCCAATCCAAACTTCCCTATCATCATTTATTTCCATTGTAATTCTTTCCTCAAGGGTGAGTTCTTCTACAAGAAGTGCCTCCTGTTGTTTTTCCAGCTCCAATGCTCTTTTTAGCCCCCTTTTTTTTGGTCTCCTCCTTGTGATATGGGCCTCATCCTCATGAGACTCATCCAATCCAATCACTGCTTTTCCTTTGGCATCTTGCCTCTTAGCTTTCAACAAGTCTATATCCAAGAGTACTTGCTTATCCTTCAACTATTTCTTCTCTTGCTCAAGGAAGGAGATAATAAATTGTGCCCTTGCCAAATGATCTTGCAGCTCTCTGATTTTGGCATCTTTTCCTTTGATGTCCAAGTTTAAGGTTTCCTTTGTATTGTTATTTTCACGTATGTTTTGTACTATTGAAGTTCTAGGTTCATGCCTTTGAACCAATACTCACCATGGTTTGGTATCCCTATAACATGAAATATGGTATCTACTGAGAATATGAATTCAACACCTGCAATAATGGCCTTTTCTCCTTTCAAAGTGGTGGCAAACTCATGAAAACCTACCTCCTCCACTCTATGACAAAACCATAAACAATTGAAATCTTCAAAGAACTTTCTGATGAATGGTGATGAGGTGATTTCATTACAGTTGGAGGGATCAAACCTCAATATCTTGTTGTATTTTGTTTTATTTTATGGTGATGAATCAACTTCCATGATGAAACCCTAGATGACAGGAGGGAAAAATAGGGAAGGGAGTAAAGGGATAAATTGAGAGAGTTAGGGAAGGCGGATGGGAGTAGAAAAATTTAGGGATATGGGCAGGGATGTTAGGGACCTTAGGGAAGTGGAGGGAGATTAAAAGGATGAGGGAATAGGGCTAGGTTATTTTACACAAGCCTATACTCTTGGCTGCCCAAAAAACGCAGTGAGTATGGATAGGGTTTGGGGTTAGGTCTTAAGGAATGAAAGTGAGAGGGGATTAGGGTTTTATGGATGTATTTGGGTGTATAGGAGGTTAGGGTATGGCATGAGAGGTATTCCAGGGTTTTCAAATTAGAAAAACATAGTCTTCAAGAAAAGCATAGTGTAGGAAGGAATTGACAAATTTTCCACCATAGGAATGAAGACACTGAGTGAAAGAGTGTGTAGTGGCTCAACTTACTTGTTTTACCCTTGTGAAATTTTTTTCTAAGCTTGCAGACCTTCTGCAACTCTTTATAATCCTTTTAATACAAAGTGTAGCACCTCTGCAAAAAGCGCAGCGCTAGAAGGAAAAGCACAACGTGTGAAGGAAAAGCGCAACGTATCCCTGAGAAAAGAACAATGTGATATTGCAGACCACTTTTGGAGGCCTTCTTGGACTCCAAATTTATCTCATGATAGATCATTGGAAATATATCTCTATATGCTACACAATGGACCTCTCAAGTACAAAAAATAATCAAGTATATCCCCTCAAAAATAAATTCTCCCAAGACTTGTCCAAATACACAACATGGTTGAGGAAAAGCACAACATGATATTGCATACCACTTTTGGAGGCCTTATTGAACTCCAAATTGAGCTCATGATAGATCATTGGAAATCTCTTTCTATCTGGTTATCATTGGACTCATCCAATAGGTCATTTTGACACTCTATGACAAAGAAAATGTATGTTTCCCAAGAGTACCCCAGAAGTATAGAAACTCTCCTGTAGCAACTATATTTTGGGCATTTCTTTAGAAAATTGAATATTTTTGAAACCATGAATTGCAAATTTTAAGATAATGAATTACTCATTACATATAAAAACATAAAATTACATTTTTAAAATCAAAATTTATTGAAAAAAATTGGATATTACCACTCCTCCAATTGTCGGATTTTATGCATGAAATGAGAGCCTTGGTGACCTTGAAACCCTAATGACCTAATGGAGACATGAAACTGAATGAAATCATGGTGATGATGACTGAAATTATGATGAAAATATTTGAATGATGATACACCCAGATGAGTGATGACACGGACCAACAATTTAAAAATTTTGAAAGGATTGGAGAATAGTCCTAAACTTAATACCCATTGACCAAATTTTTGCTTGAAGACCTAATTAAATGACAAAAAATTGACTATTGGACCCTAACAAAACAAAATAAGAGTCCATTTTATCACTGGTGATTGAATGAAAAGACTGACACTAACATTGGTTCCAGTTGGGGATGACATCTCCTTGGAGGTGTTAAGAACACCGTAGACCAAGTAGCCTTACCATTGGGAATGGAGTCAAAAGTTAAAAACCAAAATGAATACTGACAACTTGACTCGATAAACTAAATCAAAATTGGACTGACTGAAATAAAAACTTACAAACTTACTGATGGAAACATATCACCGAGACTTGAGGGCTTCAAATCCTGGTGACAACTACCTGCCTGTTGAAGACATATGTACAATCATGTGAAGTGATCCTTCTAGTGTAACCAATCCAGCAGATGGCTACTTACTTGAATTCTGGTCTCACTTTCCTTGAGTAGGAAGAAAAAACAAAATATGGGCAACTCCGAGTGTTCACTAAATATTTCCTCATGATCCATAATTTCAAGAAAAAATATCATCCATATTTACAATAGAAAATCAGTAAAAGGATCTTCAAAACTCTGAAATGTTACCTTGTCTCGAGATTCAACAAAAACACAAGCACACCCTTCATTTTGATCTGTAAGTACACTTGGTTGCTGATCCATAGGAAGGAATAGGGAAGTATGATCTTCTGTTATATGAGTGTTGGTTGTAAATTCCTCAAACATGGGCAACTCTGACTCTATCTCTTGCATGTTGTTTGTCTTAGGATCATACTCCTCAAATTCATAGTGTAAATCATCCTTGAACAGAAAACATTCTTCAAGGTTGTCAAACATGACAACCCTATCATCTTCATGAAAGACAACGATCTCTATTAGATGATCTCCTTGCAGGAAATAATCATCACAAATTGTCTTATCCACAACAACGTCCTATATAGTTTCACCATTTCAATGACTGTCGTCATTTAAAATCAGATTTTCATTTTCAAAAATGGAATAAGATTCACTAACGCATTCTTGACTATGTGAATAATGAAAACCTTCATTAGCTTGGGCTGTAACATGAATTTTTAGGAGCTGATGCATTTCATCTTCGGACAAAGGAGAAACTTGAGTTTTATAGTAGTTAACATTGGCTAGATGATTTTCATTTTTAAGATCAGGAATAGGAATTTCTCTTTCTTGGTCCCAGTCTTTTTCATCCAAGGAGGAAGCTACAAATTCTTGTTGGGAGGAAAAATCATATAGAGCTTCTATGATCTCATCATATAGAAAATCTTCATCCCAATACAAATTTTCAAGAAACTCAATGACATTATCAGAGATCTCACAACAACTATCAATCATTGACAAGGAAGAATTATAGCTTTGATAACATTGAAAGAAAATTAAATGAAATTCCTTCAAAGAATACAAACTAGCAGATGGTAGAACTTCATACCATGATCTCGCTTTTTCCTCCAAGGTAGCCATGAAAATTTTCATTAGACAATCTTTAGGAAACTCAGCCTTCGGTCTATGAATATGAAAATGAAATTTGACCAAATGAAAACTAACATCTTCACAGTCCTAACCCTTAAACTTCGACAATCTTGATTGCCAATATATACAAGGAATACAGTCCATAAAACTAGGAATATGAGATCGATTCATAGGAACATACCTTTGAGTAGATGAATCCATTTTGAAAACAATGAAGTCACCAAGGAGTTCTTCAGATTACTGGTTCTTGAAAAGTGGAGTCACCATGAAAATTATGAACCTTGGGATTCTTCGACACTGGAGTCACCAGGTGAATGATGCACAACCTTATTTTAGTCTGACTGTTGTTTACTATCAAAAAACATAGCTAATCCTTTTCATTATTTCCTGGGGAAGATTTTGGTTTGATCCCTAGTATGGTCGCCAAGATGTTATCACTCCACCGGATCTCTGAAGGCTGAGAAGGAGACCAGCAAAGGTAACCACATACCACTTTGACCTAGTAGCTATCCCTACTAGGCAGGAGAGGGCTCTCTCCATGAGATCATAGCCAAATTTACTTGATCATGAAGATTTTAGGTTAGGTATAGTAGGCTCTAGGGTTTGGTTGGTTGGATTTGGTGCTGGATGGAAAATTAGGTCTATGAAAAACTAGGTCAGGGCATTGAAAATCAGACTTGCAGAGATGTGATGGGGCAAGTTAGGCACACATTTTAGCACTTTCAGGTACCTTGGTGAGTGTGAGATATTTCTAGGGTTTCAAAAGAGAATGGAAATCAAGAATTCTTTTATATTAGAAGAAATTGAAACACAACTGTGATAATTTCTCCAAACATAGCATCAAAATAATGAATTTTTCTTATCAACTTAGAAATAAATCACATTAAGATATGGACATGAATATGGAAGACATAATACATTCAAACATATGAAAAAATAAGATACAACACTGCTAAAACACACACCACATGAATCCCACCACAATAGTTGCAACTCTTTCTATTAGTTCGTGCAAAAACTGACTGAATACACTAGTGTTCAAAGATCAATTCTACAATCCAACCCTTACAATGACAAAGAAAATAAAAGATATAGACCAAAACAAACTTCTCGCACTCTCAGTGGTTGAATCCATGACTTGTGCAGTTGTTTCCCTAAAATCATCAACTGGAATCGTAATGACTAGGGAGGTCAACAAACTCTCCCTCTCTTGATGAAATTGATTCACTTGACCCAAAAATACAATTTTACTTGATGTATCTACCTCTAATAACTATAAAATACGTAATTACATTTTATTTTTACATTTAAATCAGTAAAAATCCATGGAATCCATCAATCAACTGAGAAAAAGTGAAATTTCTGAAGAAAATAGGAGACTAGAAAGAGTGCGGCATGTGTGCAAAAAGTGCAGCATGCCCTTGGGAAAAGTGCAGTGTGGGCTTCCCAATGACGTTTGATTTACTTTCGGAAGTCCAAATTCAGCCCAAGATATCTCATTGGAAATCTATTCTTGTCTAGTTATGAAAAATGTCTTGAAGAACTAAAAAATGATGGAGTTAAACTCCTAAAAAATGAATCTCCCAAGACTGGTCAAAAAGCGCAACGTTTGGCTGAAAACACTAGCAGAAAGGTGTTTTTGTGATGCTTTTTGGCTTTTCCACTTGTCAAAAGGTCATAATTTTTATTTCCAGGAATAAAAATGTGATGTACAGGCCATTATCTTTCCATCCCAAGTGAGTTTTCATCATTTAGAGGCCTCCATAAAAAGTGCAACGTGGGCCATGCTGCACTTTTTACAGGCTCACTGTGCAAAAAGTTTGTAAAACTTGACCAAAATGTCAAAAAATTGCAAAGAAACTCTCAAAATTGCTGAATGAGGTCCTAATGAAGTATGTCATGCTACCAAGGAGGCATCAGAAAGAAACTCAAGTTTACCCTTCTCCTTTTGGCTGATTAGGGTTTCCTTGAGCTTATCCTGCAACTGTTTAACCTTGACATTGCAAATCTTATTTCTGGTATGGTAGTGGTTAGCCATGTGCCTAAACATCTAATTGTCCTTGTTGGCCTTGTGAAGGAGCTTCTCTAGGTGTATGTTTACCCTGTCAAGCCAAACTTCCCTATCATCATGGATTTCCATTACAATTCTTTCCTAAAAGGTGAGTTCTTCTACAAGAAGTGCCTCCTATTTTTTTTCCTCCTCCAATGCTCTTTTCAAGCCCCTTGTTTTTGGTCTTTTCCTTATTGTCTTAGCCTCATCCTCATTAGACTCATCACTTCAAATCACTGCTTTTCCTTTAGCATATTTCCTCTTAGATTTCAACAAGTCCATTTCCAAGAGTACTTGTGTATCCTTCAACTGTTTTTTCTCTTGCTCAAGGAAGGAGATAAAAAACTGTGCCCTTGCCAAATTATCTTGCAGCTCTCTTATTTTGGCATCTTTTCCTTTGATGACCAGGTTTAGGGTTTCCTTTGTACCGTGATTTTCAAGTAGGTTTTTTACTGCTCAAGGTCTAGGTTCATGCCTTTGAACCAATACTCACCATGGTTTGGTATCCCTATAGCATGAGATATGGTATCTATTGAGAATATGAAATCAACACCTGCATTGATGGCATTTTCTTCTTTCAAAGTGGTGGCAAACATATCTGTGAACTTCTCATGAAAACCTACCTCCTCCACTTTTTGACAAAACCCTGAACAATTGACATCTTCAAAGCACTTTCTGATGAATGGTGAGGAGGTGATTTAATTACAGTTGGAGGGCTCAAACCTCAATATCTTTCCCCCTTTATTGTATTTTATTTCTTTGATGGTGATGAATCATCTTCCACGATGAAACCTTAGATGATAGGAGGGAAAAACATGGAAGGGAGTAAAGGGAAGGGTGATGGTAGTAGGAAAATTAGAGATATGGGCAGGAATGTTAGGGATCTTATGGATGTGGAGGGATATTAAAGGGATGAGGGAATAGGGCTAGGGAATTTTTATATGGACCTATACTCTTGGCTACCAAAAAAACATAGTGAGTTGGGATACGGTTTGGGGATAGGTCTTAGGGAATGAAAGGGAGAGGGGCTTAGGGTTTTAGGGATGTATTTGGGTGTGCAGGAGGTTAGGTTATGGTAGGAGAGGGATTCTAAGGTTTGAAAATTAGAAAAACATAGTCTTCAAGAAAAGCATAGTGTAGGAAGGAATTGACAAATTTGCCACCATAGGAATGAAGACATTGGGTGAAAGAGGGTGTGAAGTGGCTCAACTTACTTGTTTTACCCTTGTGGAAAAATTTTCTGAGCTTGGAGACCTTATAAAACTCTTTATAAGCCTCTTAAGACAAAGTGTAGCATCTCTGCAAAAAGCGTAGCACTAGAAGGAAAAGCACAATGTGTGAAGGAAAAGTGCAACATGTCCTTGAGAAAAGCACAACATAAGATTGCAAACCACTTTTGGAGGCCTTCTTGGACTCCAAATTGATCTCATGGTAGATCATTGGAAGTATCTCTCTGTATACTCACAATGGACCTCTCAAGCACATAAAACGATCAAGTATAGCCCCTCAAAAATCAATTATCCCAAGACTTTTCAAAAAACGCAACATGGTTGAGGAAAAGCGCAGCATGAGATTTCAGACCAATTTTTGAGGCCTTCTTGAACTCGAAATTTATCTCATGATAGATCATTGGAAATATCTTTTTGTCTGGTTATCATTGGACTCATCCAGTAGGTCATTTGGACACTCTATGACAGAGAGAATCTAATATTCCCAAATGTGGAAATAAGCTATATATGAACATAAAACTGGAAATAACAGTGAATAACATTACACCAAAATGTATGACAACCATGGAGCCATTTTATTTTGTAAATCAGTAGAAAATAAGTACAATATAAGTGGTCACAACACAAATAATGAAGGCAAGCAAGCCTCCCATGAATACACATGCCAAATATGAAATGTTGCTACATAGCAGAATGCCCAAGAACAAGTACAACGCAGTTTTAGATGGTACACTGCTACTGGAAATGTACAATAATATAGATCTAAAAATGTATGGCTCAAAAAGTGTCGGGAGTAAAGATCTAAGCTCCCAAACACATTTTCAAGACAACCCTAAAAGGATTTCCTGAAAGATACAAAAATACCAAAATGCCAGAATGCAGCCCTAGGGCTGAATATCAGCTACAACTCAATCACTGGGTGGATATCGCTGAAGATGATGTATGAATGAATAGATATCCTCCAATATATATTTCAGGTGAAAGGTTGATCCCAACACTGAAGATCTCACCCTCCAAATTAAACACTGAAATCGCGACTGCAAATGCTCACTGAAATAACGCAGTCAAAGAGGGATACTGCGCTGTAGATGATGGGAAATATGTTGGACTAGTGCCGAGATGTGAAACATGCTCCAGAATCTTCCTGGCTGATCACCCAAGAGGAGGAATCCTTCCTCCGGTGAAAAACTAGCTTTGGAAGTGGGTTTCTCAACCCTCCACTGCAACACCCTGCAACACAACACAATACTCTACAGAAACTGCGCTATAGCTGAAGACTCAAGCTTGGACTTAAGCCTGAGTGTGGAAAATGAAGAGAAATGCTCCCCCAAGAGGCCTCTCAAGAAAGGAGATGGGATTCCAGCTCGGGAACACTTGGTGATAAACAACACAACAATCTCAACTAAACAGCTAAAGAATGAAAAATAGTCATGTAGACCATAAAATCAATAATCAATAACATAACCCACTATGGTTGCCTTTCCCTCCTTATAAACAAATGTGAGCCTTCTCACCTTGGACCCCACTCATTAAGGTTTCCACCATCATGGAATCTTCCTCCCATTCACACTGCGATGTCTCTATTGATGATCCATTCCCTCCATACCAGTGCTGTTGACTTGGTCAAACTTGACCTTATCCACATGCATTAGCCCCTATTCACACATGGGGGTGCTTTATTTAGCTATAAATATGATCCCTTTTCATATTAAGAGGGATTTTATGCCTACTAAAGAGATTTATGGGCCTCCCTACCCATTTATTCATCTAACTAAATGACAAGAGAAAAATTAATATTCCAATTAGCTGCATGCTAATTTAGGAATATTACAGAGAATGCATTTTTCCCAAGAGTACTCCAGAAGTATAGAAACTCTCTTGTAGCAACTATATTTTAGGAATTTCTTTGGAACATTGAATCTTTTTGAAACCTTGAACTGCATATTTTAAGAACATGAATTACTTATTACATATAGAAACATAAAATTACATTTTTGAAATCAAAATTTATTGAAAAATATTGGCTATTACCACTCCTCCAATTTCCAGATTTTATGCATGAAATGAAAGTCTTGGCGACCTTGAAACCCTAATGATCTTATGGAGACACGGAACTAAATGAAATCATGGTGATGATGACTGAAATGATGATGAAAATCCCTGAATGATGATACACTCAACTAAGTGATGACATGGACCAACAATTTAAAAATTTTAGGAGTGGAAAATAATCCTAAACCTAATACCTAGTGACAAATTTTTTGCTTGAAGACCTAATGAAATGAAAAAAATTTGAGTATGGGATCCTAAAAAAACATGATAAGAGTCCATTTGATCACTGGTGATAGGATGCAAACACTGACACTAACATTGGCTCTAGCTGGGGATGACAACTCCTTGGAGGTGTCAAGAACACCGTAGACCAAGTAGTCTTACCATTGGTCATGGAGTCAAAAGTTAAAAACCAAAATGAATACTTAAAACTTGACTCGATAAACTTACTCAAAATTGGACTGACTGAAATAAAAGCTTACAAAACCTATTGATGGCAGCATATCACCGAGACTTGACGGCTTCAAATCCTGATGAAAACTACCTACCTGCTGAAGACATATGTACAATCATGTGAAGTGACCCTTCTAGTGTAACCAATCTAGCAGATGGCTACTTACTTGACTTCTGGTATCACTTTCCTCGAGCAAGCAGAAAAAACAAAATATGGGCAAATCTGAGTGTTCACTGAAAATATCCTCATGATCCATAAATTCAAGAAAATATATCATCCCTATTGACTGCAACAAATTAGTAAAAGGATATTCAAAAATCTGAAATGTTACCTTGTCTCGAGATTCAACAAAAACACAAGCATGCCATTCATTCTGATTTGTAAGTACACTTGGTTGTTGATCCATAGGAAGACATAGGGAAGTATGACCTTCTTCTATCTGAGTGTTGGCTCCTCAAACATGGGAACTCTCACTCTATCTCTTCCATGTTGTCTATCTTAGGCTCATACTCCTCAAATTCATAGTCTAAATCATCCTTGAACATAAAACATTCTTCAACATTGTCAAACATGACCATCCTATCATCTTCATTAAAGACAACGATCTATGTTAGTTGATCTCCTTGCAGGAAATAATCATCACAAATTGGCTTATTCGTAACAAATTCCTGTATAGTTTCCTCAGTTTCATGATTGTCTTCATTTAAACTCAGATTTTCATTTTCAAAAATGGAAGATTCACTAACACATTCTGGACTATGTGAAAACTGCAAACCTGCATTAGCTTGGGATGTAATATGAATTTTCAGGAGCTGATCTATTTCATCTTTAGACAGAGGAGAAACTTGAGTTTTATAACAGTTAACATTGGCTTGATGACTTTCATTTTCAAGATCAGGAATAGGTATTTCTCTTTCTTTGTCCCAGTATTTTTCACCTAAGGAGGAAGCTACGGATTCTTATTGTTAGGAAAAATCATATAGAGCTACTATGATCTCATCATCTGGACACCCTTCATCCCCATACAAATTTTCAAGAAACTCAATGAAATTATCAGAGATCTCACAAAAAATATCAATCATCGACAAGGAAGAATTATATCTTTGATAACGTTGAAAGAAAACTGAATGAAAATCCTTCATAGAATATAAAATAGCAGATGGTATACCTTCATACCATGATCTCGCTTTTTCCTCCAAGGTAGCCATGAACATTTTCATCAGATAATCTTCAGGAAACTCAGTCTTCATTCTATGAATATGAAAATTAAATTTGAGCAAATGCAAAAAACATCTTCACCGTCTGGACCCTTAAACTTTTACAGTCCTGATTACCAATCTATACAAGGAATATGGTTCGGAAAACTAGGAATATGAGATCGATTCAAAGGAGCATACCTTTGAGCAGTTGAATCCATTTTGGAAAAAATGAAGTCACTAAGAAGTTCTTCAGAAAACTGGTTCTTGAAAAGTGGAGTCACCATGAAAATTATGAACCTTTGGATTCTTCGACACTCGATTTTCCAGGTGAATGATGCACAACCTTCTTTGTGTCTGACCGTTGTTCACCATCAACAATCAGATCTGATGCTTTTTTTTTTGTTCCTGGGGAAGATCTGGGTTTGATCGCTAGTATGTGTAGAAATTATACAATATGCATGTATATCTTGGATTCACCCGATCTAACAATGTACTAAAGTTAAATACTTATTCGATTCTACAAATATTTTGCGGAATTGAAAACACAATCGCTAATCACATTAACATGAAGAAAGATCATTCACACACAACACAGATAATTTGTCGGGGGAAGATTACAGCTAAAAACCCCACTATCTTCTATTTTATATTAAGCATTGATCATGAAACAATTACATATAAAACTCTTCTCACAAGAGTCCTCCAGTACTCAGCTAATTGTTTCACACTGTCATATGCAAAAATGACCAACACATAGTCAATTCTCAGCCTCTAGAAAGCATGCCTTGCTTGTGCAATCCCTGATGGTAAATATACCTAAAAGATAGGAATTCTTGCATGCCTTGACTGCGCAAGTATCATGGGCACTCCAATTGGTGTTTGCCTGCATGTGTGCAAGCAGATAATCCTACGACTGATAGTCAACTTCCATTTCACCTAAAACCCAACTGGGTCTCCACTGGATCTGACATGCATGCAACTAATAATAGTAAATCCTCAGCTGCATGTGAGATCATTGATTTTGAATTAATTAATATTTAATTCACTAGATCTCTCACTAGTGTATCTTCAGTTATAACTAGCTCAAATGAGTTTAAGTCACTTATCTGAGTTAAACTGATTTGCAACTTGCACCAACTCATACACCACCGCACTTTGAACTCTGTTACAACTATAATTACTCTGCATGCCTCACAAACAACCTCTAACTCGAAATCCACTAGCTAACTGAATTTATCACTTCCAGTTAACTCATTCAAGTCCACATTGAGAATATATTACAGTTTAATGTCCATCTTAATTAAGGGATAACTAAAATAGACATGCACCCAAAAATAGCATTGTGGGCCCCACCCTAGTCTGGGTGATTAATGCAACCAAGTGGTGAATGCAACCAGGTGCTTAATGCACTAGGCGTGGGTGTTGAATCTTCTTGTTGAATCTCAACACTCCCTCTCAACAAGAAAGGGATTATCCTTCACTCCGATCTTATCTCTATGGTATTCAAATTTGCTCCTGGTGAGCGCCTTCGCCAGAATATCTTCATCCTGATCTTTCATGGGAATGTACTGTAGCAACATGATCCTTCTCTGCACACATTCTGTGAGATGATGGTACCAGATATCTATATGCTTGGACCTATGATGAAACAAAGGATTAAGCGAGAGTTTAATGCAACTCTAATTATCAGAATGGATCATTGTAGGATCCATCTGAGAAACAAAGAAACCAACCAAGATCTTTCTCATCCAAATAGCCTCACATGCAGCTTGACTTGCTGCCATGTATTCTGCTTCCATTGAAATGAGTGCCACAAATCATTTTTTCTTGTTGTACTAGGAAACTGTTGTCAAGGAAAATTTTTATGATGGAAGTTTATCTTAAATTTTAGAAATATTGGCAAAACTTACTAGTCCCTAATATGCAAATTGTAAAATGTTTGCCAATTTTTTTGTAAAAATAAAACAAAATTTCATGATGTTATATTATTCTATATAATTTTTTAGCGATTTTTAAGGAAAAATAATTTTATCCTATAAAAATTGGGCGAATCATATTTAGACTAAATGGAAATTGACGAATCTATTTTTTTGGAAAAAACATGGAAAATTAGCCCACCTGCGAATATTAGCCCCCTAAAATTTACCATGACTACTATCAATCCAATGCTAAAGATCCCCCCTGATGTGATCTTTCCGTCTGATGGACTACCAGCCCAATCTGCATCTGTGAAGTCATGCAACTTGACTCCATCAGTCCGTCTATACCATAGACCATACTCTAATGTGCCCCTTAGGTATTTCAGGACACGCTTCCCCACCTTCCAAAAGAGATTGGTAGGCTTAACCATAGCTTGAATCTGTTGGTTAATTACGTAGCAAATGTCTAGTCTCGTGTTCACCAAATTCATTAGCGAACCCACTAACTGTCGAAATACATTAGCATCCACTACCTCTCCAGAAGTAGCATCCTCTTTCCTCCAATTTCCTGAAAGAGGAGTATCCATGGGTTTGCAACTCTCCATGTTAAACTTACCCAGTATCTGCTTTGCATACTTGCCTTGAGACATAAAAATTTCACCATCCCACTGCCATATTTCCAATCCAAGGAAATAATGAAGGAGTCCCATGACCTTCATTTCGAACTCCCTTGCAAGATCCTCCTTGCATGAGTGTATCAGCTACTCATCACCAGTCAAAATTAGATCATCAAAATAAATAAAAATGATCAATAGCTTACCCTCAACCACAATCTCGTACAGGTTTGCATCTGCTTCACTTTTGGTGAAGCCGAGTCCGGTGAAATAGCTGTCTATCTGAGTGTACCAAGCACATGGTGCTGGCTTCAGCCCATACAATTCTCTTTTGAGTCGGCACACATGTGAATCACTGTTGAAGATCTCAAAACCTTTAGGCTGCTCTATGTACACCTCTTCCTCAATGACGCATTGAGAAACGAAGTTTTCACATCCATCTTATGAATGCACCAGCCCATCTGCGCTGAGAGTGCAAGGATGGATCTTATGGAAGAGTACCTTGCGACAAGCGCAAAAGTCTCATCATAATATATCCCCTAAATCTATGAGAATTCCCAGGCCACAAATCTAGCCTTATATTTCTCCACACTCCCATCAACATCTTGCTTTACCTTGTAGATCCATCTCGATCCAACCACTGATTTGTCAACTGGCCTTGGGACTGTCTCCCATGCACTGTTTTTGACAATGGAGTCATACTCCTCCACCATTGCATCAACCCAAGTTGGCTGCTGCACTGATTCCTGAAAGGAAGATGGTTAAGTCACAATATATTTTCTCATAAGATCCATGTATCTAGTCAATTGGTCAGGAGACTGTCTTTGTCTATGTTATGAAGTAGGGGCTCCTACATTCTGTGAAGCATCAAGTCTCAACCTATCATCTTCCGTCATGAGCCTTCTGCCATTTCTAATGGATGCCTCTGCATGAGTGTTTTCCTTCACTCCATGAACTTCCTCATGTGGTTGATCCACATCTCAAGACTCATCCTTGGGAACCAGCAGTTCCTCCTCTGCATGCAAGTCCATCTCCCTCTCAAGGGACAATCACATGGCTTTCTCCTCATCAAATTTGATATCCTGTCGCACAATAATCATTCTGTTGTTTGGAAGATACACATGATAATTATGGGGTGTTTCAGTGTACCCCACAAAAATACCAACCTCAGCTGTTGGTTCCAGCTTCTTCCTGGTGTCCTTGGTCACATGCAAATAAATAGATGAGCCAAAAATATTAACGTGTGAAACATCAGGTTTCTTACCATTGAAAGCCTCTTTAGGTGTACTCATGCCAAGTACTCTACGAGGACAACGGTTTTGTACATGTACTGATGTATTGCATTCTTCTGCCCACTGATGCATCGATAGGCCTTGGTCATGCAACATCGCTCGTGATGCACCCACAATAGTTCTATTCTTCCTCGTCGCGACCCCATTCTACTGTGGGTTATGAGGCGCTATGAGTTCTCTTCGAATTCCTTCTTTTCTGCACAAGTTCTTGAATTATTTAGAGAAGTATTATCCACCATTATCACTCCTAAGAGCCTTCACTTGCTTCCCCGACTCCTTATCTACCAGTGCCTTAAACTCACAAAAATTAGAGAATGTTTGATATTTCTTTTGCATGAAGAAGATCCAACACTTACAAGAAAATTCATCAACAAATATTACATAGTACTTATGTTTTGTTGTTGAAGCAACCAAGAAAGGACCACACACGTCTGTCTGAACTCTCTCAAGGATTCCCGAAGCTCGGTTTTAATTCTCATGAAAGGCGTCCTTTACATATTTTCCCATAGTACATCCCTTTCATGTGTCTGACTGCGCAAGTGTACCCCTAGGAAGACCAGTAGAAATATACTGCATGACTTTCAAGGCTCCATGGTGAAGATGGCCCAATCGCCTGTGCCATAATTCACCCTCATCCCGGCTCACCACTTGATCTGCCTTGCCTATCATTGCTGCACAGCCATCTACCTCCAACTTGTAGATATTATTAACTCTAATCCCTATCCTCTTGGCTTGACCCATTATTTTATGTCACAGGAAAGCTTTTCCATCACTAAAAACAACGTCATAGCCTCTATCCTCCAATATTGTGACTGAGACAAAAATTTTCTTCAGACCTGCTACATGCATCACATATTTTAATTAAAATGGTTTACCTGAATCCCTCTGAAATGTAATGGTACCAATCCTGGTAGCACTGTGTCATCCGTCATTGCCCATTTCAATATGCATCTGGAGATATTTCTCCTCCAAGTCACTGAAAAGTTCCTTATCTCCCGTCATGTGAAAGGAAGCGCCACTATCCAAATACCACACAGATCCAAATGAACTGGACACCATGCATGCGATCAATGAGAATTCAAGCTCAAATTGCAAGATAAGGGCCTCACCAGCTACAGATCCAACAACCTTCTTGTTCTTCTTCTTTTGTGGACAGTTAGTATCAAAATTCCCATGCTCGTGATAGTGACAACACTTCACCTTGGACATGTCCTGCTTCTTTCCATTCTTGGACTCAGATTTTGAATGTAATTTCTTCCCCTTCCCTTTCCTCACCTTGGCAGCGAAAGCACAATCCTCTTCATCCTCATTCTTAGATGAAGATCCATCTCTGGTGTTCCATCTGAACTCCTCTTGCACCAAATCCAACCACAATCGTTCCCAATCTGGAAATTTTTCCCTTCCATTGACAGTCTTAATAATTGTGCCAACTCTTGGGAAGTCCTAGGAGAGCTAAGCTCACCAAATCATCATCAAAAATTGTTATTCCAATGCTCCCCAGTTCATCCCGACATTGGAAAAACGTTTTTAGATATTTTGGAATGGTGTTGCCCTTTTCCATCTTGATCTTCCTGAGTTATCTTTGAGCACCAATTTCCTATGGTCGTTGCTACTTTGGAATAGATTCGTCAAAGCCTTCCACATTGCATATGGTGTGGATTTCCCATGGGGGCTTGAGGCAATGTGGTCTCGTACTCCATCCAATAGGATCCTCCCCGCATTTCCTACTTTCTTTTTCCCTACATCAAGAATTGTAGCATTTGCAACATCAGGTTTAGGAACATCTTTGTCAATGAATTCCTTCAACCCATTGTCTTTGAGTACTTCCTCCATCCTGTCCTTCCAAGAAATGTAGTTTGAGCTGCCCTTGAGTCCATACTCTAACCTCAAACCATTGAAATCCATTTCGATCTTGAATCAGTTGTAGCACCAAGAAAGTCTTTCTGCAAATTCTAATTCTATCCGGTCAAAAACTCAACTCCTTCTTCACTTCTGCAATTTCCTGTGCTATGATACCATGTATAAATTATACAATATGCATGTATATCTTGGATTCACCCGATCTAAAAATGTACTAAATTTAAAAACTGAAGCACTTCTACAAATCTTTTGTGGAATTAAAAACACAATCACTAATCACATGAACATGAAGAAAGATCAATCACACACAACACAGATAATTTCTCGAGGAAAGCTTACAGCTAAAAACCCCACTATATTCTATTGTATATTAAGCATGGATCATGAAACAAGTACATACAAAACTCTTCTCACAAGAAACCTCCAGTACTTAGCTAATTGTCTCACACTATCATATGCAAAAATGACCAACACATAGCCAATTCTCAGCCTCCGGAAAACCTGCTTGCCTTGCGCAATCCCTGATGGTAAAGATCCCTAAAATATAGGAATTCTTTCCTTCTTTGACTTCTCAAGTGTCATGGGCACTCCAATGGTTTTTTTCCTGCATGTCAGTTAACTCATTCAAGTCCACATTGAGAATAGATTACAGTTTAATGTCCACCTTAATTAAGAGATTAAAAAATAGACATGCACCCAAAAATAGCGTTGTGGACCCCACCCTAGTCTGGGTGCTTAATGCAACCAAGTGCTTAATGAACTAGGCGTGGGTGTTGAATCTTCTTGTTGAATCTTAACAGTGTGGTCGTTGAGATTTTATCACTCCACCAGATCTCCGAAGGCTGAGAAGGATACCAGCAAAGGTAACCACATACCGTTTTGACCTAGTAGCTAGCCCTACTAGGCAGGAGAGGGCTCTCTCTATGAT
Source organism: Pinus albicaulis (assembly GCA_034641835.2). Taxonomy (NCBI): domain Eukaryota; kingdom Viridiplantae; phylum Streptophyta; class Pinopsida; order Pinales; family Pinaceae; genus Pinus; species Pinus albicaulis. Next base: position 966,947,826 of record CM076577.1, read on the forward strand.
ATCATAGCCAAATTGACTCAATAATGAATATTTTAGGCTAGGTATAGTAGGCTCTAGGGTTTTATTGATTTGGATTTGGTGTTGGATGGAACATTAGGTCTAGGAAAAACTATGTCAGGGCACTAAAAATCAGACTTGCAAAGATGTGATGGGGAAAGGTAGGCACACACTTTAGAAATTTGAGGTATCTTGGTGAGTGTGAGATATTTCTAGGGTTTCAAAAAGAGCATAGAAATCATGAATTCTTTTATATCAAAAGAAAGTGAAACACAACTGTGATAATTTCTCCAAACCTTGCATCAAAATAATGAATTATGCTTATCAACTTAGAAATCAATCACATTAAGATATGGACATGAATATGGAAGACATAATACATTCAACCATATGAAAACATAAGAGACAACACTGCTAAAACACATACCACATGAATCCCACCACAATAGTTGCATCTTTGTGTATTAGTTCCTGCCAAAAATGACTGAAAACACATCAATTCTACAACATCCAACCCTTTCAATGATAAAGAAAATGAAATATATAGACCAAAACAGTCCTCTCCCACTCTTAGGGGTCGAATCCATGACTTGTGTAGTTGTTTCTCCAAAATCCTCAACTGGAATCCTAATGACTAGGTAGGTCAACAAACTCTCCCTATCTTGATGAAACTGATTCACTTGACCCAAAAATACAATTTTACTTGATGTATCTACCTCTAGTAACTATAAAATACATGATTACATTTGATTTTTACATTTAAATCAATAAAAATCCATTGAATCCATCAAAAAACTAAGAAAAAGTGAAATTTCTAAGGAAAATAGGAGATTGGAAAAAGCGCAGCGTGTGTGCAAAAAGTGCAGCGTGGTCTTCCAATTGAAGTTTGATTGCCTTGTGGGAGTCAAAATTGAGCCCAAGATAGCTCATTGGAAATATCTTCCTATATAGTTGTAAAAAATGTCCTCAAGAACTAAAAAATTATGGAGTTAAGCTCCTCAAAAATGAAATCTCCCAAGATTGATCAAAAAGCGCAGCGTGTGGCTGAAAACACTAGCAGAAAGGTGTTTTTTGTGATGTTTTTGGGCTTTTACACCTGTCAAAATCTCTGGTTTTTTATTTCCAAGATTCAAAATGTGAGGTAGAGGCCATTATATATTCATCCCAAGTGAGTTTGCATCATTTATAGGCCTCCAGAAAAAGTGCAATGTGGCCCACGCTGCGCTTTTTGCAGGCTCATTATACAAAAAGTTTGTAAAATTTGACCAAAATGCCCAAAATGTCAAAATATTGCCCAAAAACTCTCAAAATTGTCAAATGAGGTCCTAATGGAGTATTTCATGCTACCAAGGAGGCATCAGCAATAAATTCAAGTTTACCCTTCTCCTTTTGGCTAACTAAGGTTTCCTTGAGCTTATTCTCCAACTATTTAACCTTGACATTGCAAATCTTGTTTTTGGTATGGTAGTGATCATACATGTCCCTCAACATCTAATTTTCCTTGTTAGCCTTGTGAAGGAGATTCTCGAAGTGTATGTTTACCCTTTCAAGCAAAAATTTCCCATCATCATTGATTTCCATTGCAATTCTTTCCTCAAAAGTGAGTTCTTCTACAAGAAGTGCCTCCTGTTTTTTTTCCCTGCTCCAATCATTTTTTTAGGCCCTTTGTTTTTGGACTTTTCCTTGTGATCTAGGCCTCATCCTCATTATATTGATCATGTCCAACCACTACTTTTCCTTTGGCATCTTTCCTCTTAGCTTTCACAAGTCCATTTACAAGAGTACTTGCTTATCCTTCAACTGTTTGTTCTCTTGCTCAAGGAAGGAGATAACAAACTATGCCCTTGCCAAATTATCTTGCAGCTCTCATTAGGGGAATTTTGAGTTCTAAAATGGGCCTCCTAAGGAAATTATAAAATAATATTGGAAATAATAAAATAATATTTGATTACATCATCAGATTTTAGAGGGAAAAAAGAAAAAACTACTTTTTCAACTCGTGTTTTGAACTTATCTCCCTAAGGGTTTACTCAAATTTCGAGTAGGAATACTCGTTGGATGTAAAATTTAATTCCTCATCCAAGGAGCACCCATGTTGCATACTTTTGATGGGCTTTTCTACATGAAAAATGAGAAATACATAAAATATGTGATCACAATCACGTTTTTTTATGTATTTCTCATTTTTCGTGTAGCAGGGTCCATCAAAAGTATGCAACATGGGTACTCCTTTGATGAGGAATTAGATTTTTCATCCAATGAGTATTCCTGCTCGAAATTTGAGTAAACCCTTAGGGAGATAAGTTCAAAATACGAGTTGAAAAACAAGTTTTATTATTTTATTATGTTTTAATCTTTTTACCTTTTTACTCCAAAAATGGTGAATCATCCCCCATGGTTGACATCATCATCTTGAATCCTATTAGTTCTTGTAAATTTTATTTTAGTTGTACATTTTTCTTAAGTGACCCATTTTAGACCTCAAAATTCCCCTAATTCTTATTTTGGCATCTTTTCCTTTGATGACCAGGTTTAGGGTTTCCTTTGTACTATTATTTTCAAGTAGGGTTTGTACTGCTCAAGGTGTAGGTTCATGCCCTTGAACCAATGCCCACCATGGTTTGGTATCCATGTAGGATGAGATATGGTATCTACATAGAATATGAAATCAACACCTGCAATGATGGTCTTTTCTCCTTTCAAAGTGGTGGAAAACATATCTGTGAGCTTCTCATGAAAACCTACCTCCTCCACTCTTTGACAAAACCCTAAACAATTGACATCTTCAAAGCACTTTCTGATGAATGGTGAGGAGGTTATTTCATTACAGTTGGAGGGATCAAACCTATATAGAAATTATATAACTTATGTGTTATATATCCAAGATTCTCTTGATCTCTCATTATTTTAACTTCATGCAAAATACAAAATCTATTCCACCATTGATCATTTGCGGAAATTAAATCAAGATAGCAATGCACACATGAAACAATAAAAATTCACACATATGAAAATAGTTGTTTAACAGGAAAGCCTGAAGCTGAAAACCCCAACTATCTGTATATAATATATGTCATAGAGATCATGTAACAATCCTCATACAAATCTGATCATATCAAGCTCTCATTACAATACAATCGCTACACACTAATCAGGCCCGATCTTGCAAATCCATGCACCAATCTTTACACTGCTAAGCATGCCTCTACCGCGCAATCCCTGCTGAAGAATGGCTCTGAATGAACTCGAATTCACCAACCTTGCACTGCGCAATCATCATTGGCATCTCCACTGAGTGTTGGATGCAATCAATGCATCACTATAGTCACAACTGATAGTCACACTTTCTCTTTCACCTACCTCTCCACTGGTCTCCACTGAAACTGCCATGCACTGTAGTTAACTGATGTATTCTTCATTTTATTAATGATTTATTATTTAGTGAATTAATTAAATAATTAATTCACACCACTCTCACTATATCAACTGCTTAAACTAGATACAACTAGCTCAACTGATTCTAACTAAGTTAAAATAAATACAACTCCACCAACTACTTCTATAACTCCACCCTTTAAACTTTGTCACATGAGTTCTAATCAAGTCCTCATGCATTAGCTCCAGCAGAACCCTCAGAATAGCATAATTCCTTCACACCGGTGTGCCACATATGTGCACTTAACTGAAGTGCTCCAAGAGAATAAGATAATGTTTAGAGTCCAAATATTATTAAGAGATAATAATATTCGACATATCTATTTTTAGACTGGAAATCTAAAAATAGATTCTGCCCAATATGTCTAAAAATATATGTCCATCTATTTTTCCAACTTGACCAACCATCCACAAATAGAATCCTGCAACTCATAGAATATGATCGACATGCCTAAAAATATACATAGTCTAAAAATAGACTTTGCGCCAAAAATAGCCTGTGGGCCCACTTAGTGAAGGCAACTCTTTTCACTAAGCTTATCATCTTATTGAATCTCAACACTCCCTCTCAATAGGATAGGGATTATCTGCCACCCTGATCCTATCTCTATGGTATTCGAATTTTCTCCTAGTGAGCACATTCTTCAGAATATCTGCATCCTGATCCTCCGTAGGAATGTAAGAAAGCAACATGATCTTCCGCTGCACACAATCTCTGATATGATGATATTGGATGTCAATATGTTTAGATCTATCATGAAATACTGGATTAACCGAGAGTTTAATGCAACTCTGATTATCACAATATATCACAGTAGGATCTAAGTGAGAACCAAACAACCCGACTAGGATCTTCCTCATCCATATAGCCTCGCATGCAACCAAACTTGTTGCCAGGTACTCGCCCTCCGCTCAACTGAGTGCCACAGATCTTTGTTTCTTGCTGTACCAAGAAATTGTTGTATATCTGATACTGAATATCCCTCCATATGTGCTCTTTCTGTCCGTTGGGCTCCCTTCCCAATCTAAATCTGTGAAGCCATGCAACTTCAACTCATCCAACTGTCTGTACCACAATCCATATCCTGGTGTGCCCCTAAGATATCTCAAGACATGCTTGCCTACCTTCCAAAAGAGCTTGGTAGGCTTAACCATCGCTTGTGAAAGCTGGTTCACAGCATAGCATATGTTCGGTCATGTATTGACTAGATACATGAGCGAACCAACCAACTGTCGATAAGTAGTGGCATCCACTACCTCTGCTGATGTAGTGTCCTCTTTCCTCCAACCACCAGGAAGATGAGTGTCGATAGGCTTGCAGCCTTGCATGTGAAACTTCTCCAGTATCTCCCGGGCATACTTGCCTTGAGACACAAACAGTCCACCCTTCCACTGCTAAATTTCCAATCCCAGGAAATAATGAAGGAGGCCCAAGTCCTTCATCTCAAACTCCTTTGCAAGATCTACCTTGCATGAGTGTATCAACAGTTCATCACCTGTTAGTATTAAATCATCTACATAAAGCACAATGATCAACAACTTACCCTCCACCACAATTTGGTATAGGTTCGGATCCGCCTCACTCTTGGCGAAACCATGTCCAGTGAAATAACTGTCTATCCGTGTGTACCAAGCACGAGGTGCTTGTTTCAGCCCATACAACGCTCTTTTGAGCCTGGAAAAATGCAACTCGCTGCTGAAGATTTCGAATCCTTCAGGCTTCTCAATGTACACCTCCTCCTCAATGACTCTGTTGAGGAACACAGTCTTCACATCCATCTAATGAATGTGCCAACCCATTTGCGCTGAGAGAGCCAGGATGGTCCGTATGGAATAATGCCTTGCGACAGGTGCAAAGGTTTCTTCATAGTCGATCCCCTCGATCTATGAGAAGCCCTGGGAAACAAATCTTGGCTTATACTTCTCAACGCTCTCGTCAGTAGCTTGCTTCACTTTGTAGATCCATCTCGAACCTACCACTGATTTCCCTTCTGGCCTTGGGACAATCTCCCATGCACTGTTTCTGACAATCGAATCATACTCTTCCACCATGGCATCTACCCATGCGGGATCCTCCACAGCTTCCTCAAAAGAAGATGGTTCTGTCACGATACACTTTCTCATTAGAGCCATGTATCCAGTAAATCGGTCAGGTGACTGTCTCTATCTGTGCTATGATGTAGGGGCTCCTACATTCTGCGCTACATCAAGATTCAGTCACTCAGCTTCTGTAGTGCACTTCTGCCCTTTGATATTTGGCACTGCATGAGTGGTTTCTTCCACTCCATGAACCTACACTTGTGGCTGATTCACATCCTAAGGCTCATCTTTAGGAACAAGTAGCTCCTCATCTGCATGCAAGTGTAGCTCCCTCTCAAGCGACAACTTCATGGCTTTCTCCTCATGAAATTTGATATCCCGTCGCATGATAGTCATCCAACTATCTGGAAAATACACACGATAATTGTGGGGTGTTTCTGTGTACCCCACAAATATCCCAACCTCTGCGGTCAGCTCTAGATTCTTCTTGGCATCATTCTTCACATGAATTTAAATAGGTGAGCCAAAAATCTTCAAATGAGAAATATCAGGCTTCTTACCAAAAAACGCCTCTTCGAGTGTACTCATGCCAAGTACTCTATGAGGACAACGGTTTTGCACATAAACTGTAGTGTTGCATGCTTCAGCCCACAAGTGTATGGGAAGGCCCTGATCATGCAACATCACCCGTGCAACACCCACGATCGTTCTATTATTTCTCTCTGCGACCCCATTCTGCTGTGGGTTATGAGGCGCTATGAGTTCTCTTCAAATTCCTTCTTTGTTGTAGAAGTCTTTGAATTCGCTAGAGATTTATTCACCACCATTATCGCTCCTTAGATCTTTCACCTGCTTCCCCGACTCTTTCTCAACCAGTGCCTTGAACTCATAGAACTTTGAGTATGTCTCGCTCTTCTTCTACATGAAGAAGATCTAGCACTTACGAGAAAATTCATCAACAAATATCACATAATACCTGTGCTTTGTTATTAAAGCGACCGAGAAAGGTCCACACACGTCTATGTGAATTCTCTCAAGGATTGTTGTGGCGCGACTATCCTTCTCATGAAAAGTGGTCTTCAAAATTTTTCCAAAAGTACATCCCTTGCACTGATCTGACTGCGCAAGTGTACCTTTGGGAAGCCCGGTAGAAATCTTCTACAAAATTTTCAAAGCCCCATGGTGAAGATGGCCCAATATCCTGTGCCACAATTCGCCCTCATCCTAGCTCACCACTCCTTCTGCTTTTCCTGCCATGGCTACGCAACCATCTACCTGCAATTGATAAATATTCTTAACTTGAATCCCTATCCTCCTGGTTTGACCAGTTGTCTTACTGCGCAGGAAGGCTTTTCCCTCACTAAAAACAACATCATAACCCTTGTCTTCCAACATCGCCACAGAGATCAGATTCTTCTTCAATCCTGGAACATGCATTACATCCTTCAAGATGAAAGGTTTTCCAGACTCCCTCTCAAAGGAAATGGTCCCGATACCAGTCGCACTGTATCTACCATCATCGCCCACCTCGATGTGCACTCCAATATCCTTTTCATCCAGATCACTAAACAAATCTTTGCCTCCGATCATATGGAAAGATGCACCACTGTCAAGAAACCACACTGATCCCATCACACTTGAAACCAAGCATGTGATCAAAGAAAAATCCAGCTCAAACTACGAGGCTAAGGCCTCTCCAGCTACAGATCCAGCAACCTGCTTATTTTTCTTCTTTTTTGGACAGTTAGTGGCGTAATGTCTGTGCTGGTGAAATTGAAAGCACTTCACCTTGGACAAGTCCTGCTTCTTGCCTTTCGCACCAGATTGAGAAGCATTTTTCTTCCCCTTCCCTTTCCTTGCTTTGGCAGCCAAAGCACAATTTTCTTCATCTTCATTCTTTGATGAAGATCCATCCCTGGTACCCTGCCTTATCTCCTCCTGCACAAGATCCGACCAAAGTCGCTCCCATCCTGGCAGTTTCTCCCATCCATTAACAGAGTCCTCGTAGCTATGCCAACTCTTCGGAAGCACAAGGAGAGCCAAGCTCACCAAGTCCTCTTCATCTACAGTAACCCCCACACTTCCCAGCTCATCCTTGCAGTGGACAAACTTCGTGAGGTATTTTCGTATACTGTCGCCTTTCTCCATTTTTATTTTTCTGAGCTTGTCTTTAAGCGCCAACTTCCTCTGGTCGCTTCTGCTTTGGAACAAGTCTGTCAGAGCCTTCCACATTAAGAATGGAGTGGATTTACCATGAAGGCTGGACACAATGTGATCCTTCACGCTTTCCAACAGAATTCTCTGACACTTTTCTACCTTCTTTTGCCATGCGTCAAGTGCGGCTGCATCGCTAGAACCAGGCTTTGGAATATCAGTATCTATGAACTCCTTCAACCCATTATCATCCATCACCACCTCCATCCTGTCCTTCCATGAAATATAATTCAAGTTTCCATCAAGGGCATACTCCAATCGCAATCCGTTGAAAGACATTTCAATGAATGCTAAACTTCGACACCAAGAAAACACTACAGCAAATTCGAATTCCACCAGCACAAAACTCAACCGCTTCAATAATTGCAATCTTCTATGATCAATACTACTCTGATACCATGTAGAAATTATATAAATTATGTGTTATATATCCAATATTATCCTGATCTCACACTATTTTAACTTCATGCAAAATACAGAATCTATTCCACCATTGATCATTTGCGGAAATTAAATCAAGATAGCAATGCACACATGAAACAATAAAAATTCACACATATGAACACAGTTGTTTAATAGGAAAGCCTGAAGCTGAAAAACCCAACTATCTGTATATAATATATGTCATAGAGATCATGTCACAATCCTCATACAAAGCTGATCATATCAAGCTCTCAGTACAATACAATCTCTACACACTAATCAGGCCCGATCTTGCAAAACCATGCACCAATCTTTGCCACCTGCTAGCCTGCCTCTACTGTGAAATCCCTACTAAAGAATGGCTTTGAATGAACTCAAATTCACCAAGATTTCACTGCACAATCCTCATTGGCATCTCCACTGAGTGTTGGATGCAATCAATGCATCACTATAGTCACAACTGATAGTCACACTTGCTCTTTCACCTGTCTCTCCACTGAAACTTCCATGCAGTGTAGTTAATTGATGTATTCTTCAATTGATTAATGAGTTATTATTTAGTGAATTAATTTACTAATTAATTAACATCACTCTCACTAGTGTATCAATCAGTTAGACTAGATACAACTAGCTCAACTGAGTCTAACTGAGTTAAACTAAATACAACTCCACCAACTACTTCTATAACTCCACCAAACTCTGTCACATGAGTTCTAACTGAAGTCCTCATGCATTAGCTCTAGTAAACCCTCAGGAATAGCATAATTCCTTCTGTCAGCTGCTGTGCCACATCTGTGCACTTAACTGAAGTGCTCCAAGAGAATAAGATAATGTTTATAGTCCAAATATTATTAAGAGCTAATAATATTCTACATATCTATTTTTAGACTGGCAATCTAAAAATAGATTCCGCCCAATATGTCTAAAATAGAAGTCCATCTATTTTTCCAACTTGACCAACCATCCACAAATAGCATCCTGCATCTCATAGAATATGATCGACATGTCTAAAAATAGACATAGTCTAAAAATAGACTTTGCGCCAAAAATAGCCTGCGGGCCCACTTAGTGAAGGCGACTCTTTTCACTAAGCTCATCATCTTGTTGAATCTCAACAACCTCAATATCTTTCCCCCTTTGTTGTATTTTATTTTTTCTGATGGTGATGAATCAACTTCCATGATGAAACCCTAGATGATAGGAGGGAAAAACAGGGAAGGGAGTAAAGGGATAGAATGAGAGAGTTAGGGAAGGGGGATGGGAGTAGGAAAATTTAGTGAGATGGGAAAAGATGTTAGGTACCTTAGGGAAGTGGAGGGATTTTAAAAGGATGAGGGAATAGTGCTAGGTAATTTTTACACAGGCCTATACTTTTAGCTGCCCAAAAAACGCAGCAAGTAGGGATAGGATTTGGGGATAGGTCTTAGGGAATGAAAGTGAGAGGTGATTAGGGTTTTATGGATTTATTTGGGTGTATAAGAGGTCAAGGTATGGTAGGAGAGGTATTCCAGGGTTTGAAAATTAGAAAAACATAGTCTTCAAGAAAATCATAGCGTAGGAAGAAATTGACAAATTTTCCACCATAGGAATGAAGACACTGAGTGAAAGAGGGTGTGAAGTGGCTCAACATACTTGTTTTAACCTTGTGAAATTTTTTGCTGAGCTTGGAGACCTTTTGCAACTATTTAGAAGCCTTTTAAGAAAAAGTGTAGCAACTCTACCAAAAGCGCAACTCTAGAAGGAAAAGCGCAACATGTGAAGGAAAAGTGTAACGTGTCCGTGAGAAAAGCGCAACCTGAGATTGCAGACCACTTTTCAAGGCCTTTCAGAACTCTAAATTGAGCTCATGATACCTTGTTAGAAATATATCTCTATCTAATACATAATGGACCTATCAAGCACTGGAAATGATCAAGTATAGCCCCTCGAAAATCAAATCTCCCAAATCTGGTAAAAAAACATAGCATGGCTGAGGAAAGGCACAACGTGAGATTACATACCACTTTTGGAGGCCTTATTGAACTCCAAATTGAGCTCATGATAGCTCATTGGAAATCTATTTCTGTATAGTTATGATTTGACTCATCAAGCAGGTCATAAGGACAATTTATGATAGATAAAATGCATTTTTCCCAAGAGTACGCCAAAAGTATAGCAACTCTCCTGTAGCAACTATATTTTGGGCATTTCTTTGGAACATTGAATCTTTTTGAAACTTTGAACTGTAGATTTAAGAACATGAAGTACTTATTATGAAACCTTGAACTGCATATTTAATAACATGAAGTACATATAACATATAGAAACATAAAATTACATTTTTTAGATAAAAAATTATTGAAAAAAAATGGCTATTACCACTCCTCCAATTGCCAGATTTTATACATGAAATGAGATTTTTGGTGACCTTGAAAACCTAATGACCTAATGGAGACACAGAACTGAATGAAATCATGGTGATGATGATTGAAATGATGATGAAAATCTATGAATGATGATACACTCAGCTAAGTGATGACATGGACCAACAATTTAAAAAATTTGGAAGGAGTGGAAAATAGTCCTAAACGTAATACCTAGTGACCAAATTTTTGCTTGAAGACCTAATGAAATGAAAAAAATTTGACTATGGGACCCTAACAAAACATGATAAGAGTCCATTTAATCACGGGTGACATGATTCAAAGACTAGCACTAACAACCTGGAGAACACTAGAAAGTAGTTGAAGCAAAAGAGCTCACAAGGGAGGATTCGTTCAAACACCAGTAAAGTAAGTAGTTGAAGCAAAAGAGCTCAGAAGGAAGGATTTTTTCAAAGACCATTAAAAAAATTATTTGAAGGAAAATCTAAACCATCACTATTGGAAATCCATTAGTTGAAGGAAATTAAATAAAGGATACAACACCAAGTAATTAATTGAAGGAAAATGTAAAACAACACTAGTGGGAAGCCAATTTATCAGCAATGGAGAATCCAAAGCATCCATGCCACATGCGAACTCAACAAAGGTTTCATATAGGCATAGGAACGACCATGCAAACAAGTATGCTTTTAACGTTTCTGAGTCTAGAGTTATTTCTAGTCATCCACTACTTGGATTTGGATCTTTGTAAACTTTGTGGGAAGGGAAAAGACAAGAAAATTGGGTTCCATGTTGAACTCTAAAATCAATTAGAAACAATTGTGGATGACCCTTGTTCATTGAGGCTAAACCTTCATACTAAATATTTTGGGTTGAATTTTCAAAGGAGATTTTTTTGGGCTAAATTTTCTAAGGAGATTTTTTGGGCTAAATTTCAAAGGAGATTTTTTGGGCTAAATGTTCAAAGGAAATTTTTTGGGTTGAATTTTCAAAGGACATTTTATTGGCAAAATTTTTATTAGAGTAAGTGTTTTTGGCTCAAGTAAATATTTAGTCATGATTTTAAAGTGAGTTTTTGTCTAAATTTTTAAAGTGTGTTTTTTTTTGCATAATTTTGAAGGAAATTGTTTGAGCTTCATTTTCAAAGCACATTTTTTTGGTGGAATTTTTAAATTAAGTATTTTGGGCTGAAGTCTTTTGTGCAGAATTTTTATACTGAGTTATTTTTAAATTAAGTCTTTAGTGATGATTTTTTAAAATGAGTTTTTGTCTAAAATTTTAAAGTGAGTTATTTTTGCAGGGTTTTGAAGGAAATTTTTTGAGCTTCATTTTTTAAATACATTTTTTTAGCGGACTTTTTAAAGTAAGTGTTTTGGGCTGAAGTAAGACTTTTGTGTTGAATTTTAAAGTGATTTTTTTTTTTGAATTAAGGTTTTTGTGATGAATTTTTAAAGGGCGTTTTTGTCTAAATTTTGATAGTGAGTTTTTTTTGCAGGATTTTGAAGGAAATTTTTGGAGCTTCATACTAAATTATTATGGGAAATCAAAGACATTGTAAGAGAAAATGTGATCAAACAATAAGCCTTGAGGATCGTAGAGAATATGAGAGAGAATATAACATAAAAAGGAAAGAATAAAGCTCAACTATTGAAAGGGAAAATCAACCTCAACTAGAAGTTGAAGCCGGTATGTAAATGTAAATATTATAAATGATATCTAAAATTTAACTAACTTGTATTGTGAAACTTAATTTTTATTTGATGAACTAATTTGAAAAATATTTTGCAATGTAAACAAAGAGAGATATTCCTCGTAACGTTGATGATGAGATCAAAAATGTTGAAAGAACAAGTGACCAAGATAACGAACCAATGATTGAAGATATTGAAAGAAATTCAAGTGAAGAAATTGAATCACTAGGTATGTATATATATCTGATTGAAGATGTTGAAAGAAATTCAAGTGAAGAAATTGAATCACGAGGTATGTATATATATCTTATGTGTATTATTAAAATTATACATATTTATTCATTTTCCAATTTCATTCAAACTCTATTTTTTAATTTAATTATTTATTGAATATTTAAACCCATTTTGTACGTTTAATTATCATATGTGTAGATGAAATAAATATCGATGATGAGATGTTAGAAAATGTTGACACTGACACATGTGGAGATAAAAAAACTAACCATGTTATACGATATCATGTTAAGCACATTATTTATATGTTCTTCAAAGATGAAAATGTGGCAGTTCAAGCCCAAATTTTGTGAAATCTCTTAACATCAAAGAAATTAAAAGAAGCTACGACACTATTGGGTATTCGAAAATAAACGAACGATAAAAAAATAAGAAGGAAAATTTGATACAAAATATAAATAGTGCTCTAAAATAAATTTGAAGATCTAGAAATAAAAATGATTTAGATGCACGTAGAGGAACACAAATGGCAGAGGTTTCATTAAGTACTAAATAAACATTTTGGTAAAATCGATGGCAGAAGCATTAGGTACCTCACGAAAAAAATTGCACAAACATCATAAATTTCGATTGCAAATAGATGTAAATGATGAGCTCGCTTGTTGAACAATTATTTATAGGTAAATATACAAAGATATACTTGGAGAAGATATTAAGAAAATAATATATGAATATTGGATGAAAAATTCATGTGTTTCACCAAAAGCAAGGGATGTGATGAGGCGAAGAATAACACGAAATCAGTACGAAGAACATGAAAAACATATCTTGGACACCACTCAGATAGAGTTGTTCAATAATTTCATAGAAGAGAATCGTGGAATTAATGTCTCAATTAGTGCTTTTGTGTAACAAACACCATGGTATGTTAAACCTATCACTATACGCGACACTTGTCGTTGTCATTATCATGTGGAATTACAGTTATATTTTGAAATATTCCTTAATTTTGATAAAACATTTTGGAAAAATTCAACTCCTTTTTCCACTATCCATGATTTCATATCCCAAATTCTATGTGCAAGAGAAAGTAATGAATCATTTTATCAAAATAAATGTGTTAGTGGTAAAAAATGTGATCATTGTGGAAATTTGACTTTATTTCACTACAAATATCATGTTTATATAAATGATCAATCATGGTCCATTGTAAATACGTCGTGGACCTGCTGGATGCGTTCAATAAATCTGGTTGGTTTATCAACCTCATACATTACATGTGTGGATTATTCCTGTGTGGTCACATGAGGTATGGAAACACCAAGCAGCGATGCACCTGGGGTCAGATCAATGGAGTACTTGACCTGACAGTGTAGAGGAAGCTTTGTGGGTGTGGATAAAATGTCCTTCTATTCCTCCATATATTTGTCCATATGTTGTTGTTGTGCAGGGGATCCCTATTTGGAGGTTGATGCCACAATATTCTCCCTGCCCTGTGGGTGGATCGTAATGAAAACACATTTCCTAGTTTGGGAAATAATTTTACTGCACTGCTTTGAAGTACTCAAAGAGGTGGCAGAAGGCGGTACTACCTCCGGTATCCTGTACAACTTATTTCCCAAAGTAATAATAACATAATGAGGCTTAGACTGATACACATCATGTCGATTCCACAGGTATGGCTACCATAATAAAAAATTAGACACCTCAATAGGAACAACATCACATAGTACCTCATCTGTGAATGGCTTGATGCTGTATGGAAGGCGACAATGCTAATGGACACAGAGATCTCTTCCTTGGTGAAGCCACTTAATGTTATATGATTGTGGGTGTGTTGTGGTCAGTAGGCCGAGCCGCTTCATGACCTCTGCTAAAATCAGGTTTGTCTGGCTTCCGCTATCGACAAGGAATTGCAGTGGAGAACCCTTCACCCAAATCTGGGAATGGAAGAGGCGCTCCCCCTCTTCTGGATCCTCGGGATTCTCCCTCTAGAGCTTGGTGGTGGCAACAGTGGCATCGATTTCCTCATCAATTATTTGATTCCCTTTTTCATTACCCTTGTTCGGTTCTGACTCAGAATCAGAACATGCAACTGATTCAAATGCCTTTAGGTCGGTCACCAATGACTGTTTGGCTGGACACTTGCTTGTGTTGTGAGTGGAGTTGTTATGAATTTCACATCACTTCCCTCTATCCTTCTTTGGATTTTTGGTGTTGTTCTGAGTCGCCTCCCTTTGGATTTTCCCCTTATTTTACAGTTTAGGGGCACCTTTCCTTGGCTTTAGATTCACAGATCCAAAGTATCGCTTCTTCTGCTTAAATTTCTGCTCGATCTTGGCGGCATATTGATATGTCATGTTAAGCGAGTTAATGTCGAGGAACAACATTTCCTCCTGACTGTATCTGTGCAAACAACTACAGTACTTGAGCACTAAATTTTTCTCCGAATATTTAATAACCAACTTTGTGTGTAGGGTATGGAACAAATTCGTCAGCTCGTGCACATCTTGATATCTTTGTTGCCATAGCGTGGTTCATTAGATGTACTTTTACTCGTAGCTACACATAGGATAATATTGTTCCTTGATATTTCGTCTCGAAACGAATTCCAAGTGGGTGTGTCTGAGAACAAAGAGGGTACCCTCTTGTCACTTTTGTCATAGTAAGTTTCCCACTAGTCTTTGACATGGGGGGCAACTTTGAGGAGTGCAAAAGTAATCTTTTCTTGGTCAGAGAAATCATGGACTAAGAAACACCCTTCCAAAAAATTCAACCATCTATCTACGGTGTTTTCATCTATCTGGCCTTCAAATACATGAATGTCGAAGTTGTCCTATACCTTAAAAGGAGTGGGACCTCCAAAGTGGCTACAAGATGCATATGCGGCGCCGATGGGCAACTGTTGAAGAATCTGGGTAAAGTTATCCATCATCACGTTCCTTTGTTTCTTGAGGGCCTCCTTGAGAAATAATTTGATAGGATATATTTCTCCCTTTTCCTTCTTTTCTTTTGCCATGGGAGGTCATAGGGGTTTGAGAGGCTAATCTTGCAAGGGTTCAACTAGATCGAGCCATAACTCCTTATACCCTGACCTCGTTGGGGACATGCAAAGAAAAATAGAGAAAGAGTAGATCACTCTGATACTAATGATCTGGATTTATGAAGGAACAAAAAAAAATATGAATATAACCATAAATACAAATATGCAGCAGAAATAACACTTCATTTCATTAATATGAAATAACTGAAATATGTTGATAGAAAGAATGGAAATAAACTAGCTAGGGCATTGGTAGCTTATCTCTAAGAAGCGATGTGGCATCTACAGGCCTTTGAATTGTGTTACAATGAGATTCTGAAGCCTATTTATGATGGAGAAACAATGGAAAAACCTACACATCCAAAAACCTAATGCTAGGATATCAAGCACCAAAACTATGGGCCCTGTTTGGGTAAATTGGTACATCAACTTCCCAGGGACATAACTTTGGCATACAATCTCCATTTGACGTGAACAATACCTCGTTAGAAAGATATATCTGAGGAATAAAACTTTCGAATGACCAACATCGATAAATAAACCCACATTAGTGCCCATTTTCCAAAAAAAAAAAAAACAACGTCGTTTAGGGCCTCAAAATGGCTCTGGAAGTTCAGGACCCAAAAAAATGCTAGAAATAGTAAATTGTGCTACAATTAAGGAAAATGAAAAGCTGAAAATGTTATGAAACCAACTCCAAAAATAGAAGAAAAGAGAGTTCAAAACCTTAGAAATAAGCCACTTCGAGGGGGAAACCTCCAATACATCACATAAATGAACAATTCTTGGATGATACAAATGACCAAAACCTCCTTCTATATATAGGAGTCCATGGACCCAAAATATAATCCTAGCTGACCTAACAATAACAATGTAAGGGCACAATAATAATAATATTGGGGTTACAGGGATACAACAATAACAATAAGGGGGCTACACTAACAACAATAAGGGACTAAACTAGTAATATAGGGACCTAACATGCCCCTCTCCTTCTAAAAAGTGTTGTCCTCAATGCTTGAGTAGCTCTGGGTGCTTCTGTATAAAATTCTCATCCTCCCATGTAGAATCTTCAGTGGGTAAGTTCTTCCACTTGATGAGATACTCTGAAATTGATTGATTTCGTAGCTATCAAGTTCTTGTTTTTGTGACTGCTTCAGGTTCCAATATGATTTTTCCTTCCTCATCAAGTTCTGGCAATATTGTTTGAATTGGAATATTTTCACCATAACCTTCTTTACGCATGAATCATCGAAAACTGGACGCACTCGTGAAGAAGCAGGAAGCTCCAAGTTGTATGCCATAGTACCAATCTTTTGCAACACATTGTAAGGACCATAGTACTTTGGTGATAATTTATTATCCTTCTTAGCTTGCTTGAGGGAAATTTTTTTGTATGGTTGTAGCCGTAAAAATACCCAATCTCCTACATCGAAACTTCTCTTGCTGCAATGTTGATCTACCTGTTGTTTCATTCGATTTTGTGCCAAATTTAGGTTATCCTTTAAGTGTTGGAGAACTTCTTGTTGATGCTCGATGTGATCTTCCATTGCTTGAACCTTATAATTTTCTCTTAAATATGGTGTGATGGACAGTGGATGATATCCATAAAGTGCCATAAATGGGGTTATTTTTGCTTCAGCATGGAAGGAAGTGTTATACCACCATTCAGCAAGAGGTAACCAATTGACCCATTGTGTTTTTTTATCAGATACAAAACAACGAAGATATCCTTCCAAACATTTATTCACTATCTCAGTTTGACCATCAGATTGAGGATGATAAGATGAGCTATGAGTTAATTGAGTACCCAAACAAGAAAATACCTCCGTCCAAAAATTTCCAATAAAAATGGGATCTCTGTCACTCACAATAACCTTTGGGTTTCTATGTAGCTTTTGAATTGTGTCCATAAATGTAGTAGCAATTGTACTTGATTTAAATGGATGAGATAATGCACAAAAGTGTGCATACTTGGTAAGTCTATCAACTACCATCATGATGACACTCTTTCCTTCAGACTTAGGTAAACCTGTTATAAAATCCATTGTAATATCCTCCCAACGTTGACTTGGAATGGATAAAGGTTGTAGAAGACGCGGGGTCTTAATTTTCTCAACTTTATTTTGCTAGAAAACCAAACATTCTGCCACAAACTTTTTAATATCAGATTTAACGCCATCCCAAAAAAATTCTTTCTTCACCTTGTGGTAAGTTTTTAAAAATCCCGAGTGTCCTCCTAAAGGAGAAGTGTGCAATTCCAAAAGAGTCATTTGTTTTAGTTGGGAATTCTTACAAAGATATAAGTGATCTTTGTACCATAAGGAATCATTTTTCCAACTAAATGTATCAGATGTAATAGGATCTTGCTGCAACTTTTGAATGTGTGTCCACACTTCTTCGTCCTTCTTCCATTCATCCCTTGCTTCAGTTATCCAATCTGGTTGGATAATAGAAATGGCACAAAGCAATGCTTCCACCTCTTCATTCTTTCTTGAGAGTGCATCTGCAACAAAATTTAGCTTCCCTTTTTTGTATATTATTTCAAAGTCACAACCCAACATCTTTATGACCCATTTTTGTTGCTTTTCTGAAGATATTTTTTGTTCCAAAAAGTGTTTAAGACTATCATGATCAGTTTTTACCTTGAAATGTCTTCCCATTAGGTAAGGTCGCCATTTCTTTAGTGCATGTAGTATTGCTAACATTTCCTTCTCATAAATAGCTTTTTGTAAATACTTTCCTTTCATTTGCGACTTTCAAAATAAATGGGTCTTCCTTCTTGCATTAAAACAACACCAATTCCATTTCTTGAGGCATCACATTCCACAATATAAGTTTTTGTGAAGTCTGGCGTAGCTAAGACTAGTGTTAGGCACATTGCCTCTTTAAGATGTTCAAAGGCCTTAGTTGCTTCAAGAGTCCATGAAAATGCATCTTTCTTAAATAATGTTGTTAGAGGTGTTGCTATTCTCCCATAATTCCTAACAAACTTTCGATAATACCCTGTTAACCCGGAAATCCTCGCAACTGCTTTATGGTTGTGGGGACTTTCCATTCCTTAATGGATTTAATTTTGTTAGGGTCTACCTTAACACCCTCGTGTGATACAATATGACCCAGATATTATACCTCTTGTACTCCAAAGAAAAATTTGGATGTTTTTTCATATAATTGTTTCTCCTGCAACAGTTTGAGCACCCTGTCAACATGTTGAACATGATCTGTCCAAGATCTGTTGTAGATTAGTATATCATCGAAAATTACTAGCACAAATTTTCGAAGGAAGGGTTTGAAAATGGAATTCATTGACCCTTGAAATGTAGAAGGTGCATTGGTAAGGCCAAAAGGCATCACCAAAAATTCATAATGACCCTCATGAGTTCGAAATGCTGCTTTCAGAATATCTTCAGTCTTCATTCTAATTTGATGATATCCTGAATGAAGATCCAACTTGGTAAAATAAATTTCTCCATGTAATTCATCCAATAATTCATCAATCACAGGAATGGGAAATTTATCTTTAATGGTGAGCTTATTTAGCTCCCTATAATCTGGACACATGTGCCATGATCCATCCTTATTGTGCACCAATACTACTGGAGAAGATAAAGAACTTTGACTTGGTTGAATTATACTAGCCTCTAAAATTTTTGCAATCATTTGTTCAATTTCGCTCTTTTGGACATGAGGATATCTATAAGGCCTAATGTTTGAAGGAACACTTTCTGGAATCAAATGAATAGCATGATCATGATCACGAATAGGTGGGAGTCCTTTGGGAGTTTCAAACACCTTGGAATGATTTCCCAAGAGTTTTTGGAGATCTGCAGAAATAGATGATTTTGATGTTGGAACTTCTAGTGAGCATAATTGTGCAATTACACCTCATTTTTATTTATTTAGAAACTTTTTCATGACATTAGAGCTTATTATATTTCCTGGCTTCCCTGCGATACCCCGTAATTCGACTTCCTTTCCTTCTAAAAAAAATTTCAAGAAAATTTCTGGAAAATTAAAAGCTACCATCCCCAAATATTGTAACCATTGTCTCCTAGTACAACATCAACACCTGCCATAGGAATGTAAAGCATTGGAATATTCAATAAATATTTCCCCATGGTTAGCTTGATATTATGGCATTTTCCAAAGCAATTTATAGTTCCTCCATTTGCATCCATCACTTGAAAATTCTGGTGCTGGGTAGAGGAAACAATTCAATTCCTTGGCTACCTTACAATGAATAAAATTATGGGTACTACCCGAATCAATCAACATTATTACCTTTTTCTTCTTGATATATCCTATCTGTAGAGTTTGAGGAGTGGTAATTCCTACCAATGCATTACACGATATGGTTGGACTCATTTCTTCATCTTCTAGGGTTGGTTCCTGGTGTATATAATCTTCTTTTGAAGATTCTTGTTCATTTTCGTCTTCCTCTTCACAACCTATGTAAAATAATTTCTTCTCATCACACTTATGACCTTTAGTGTATTTGTTATCACAACTGTAGCAAAGCCCTTTTGCTCCTTTTTCTTCCAGTTTTTTTGGTGTCAACCTTGTAGGTTTTGGAATTCTAGGAGTAGCAACACTTCCGTATTTATATATGTGAGTGGTAGGCTTCCTTGTTGCCATAATTTTACATTCAATTTTTCTTGCCAACCTGAATTCCTTTTCCAATGAATCAGGTTCCCAAACACGAAATTCATGTTGGATGTTATCATTTAAAGTCCTTATGAAGACATCAATCCTGTGTTCCTCTGGAATATCAATTACCCTTATATTCAATTTTTGGAAGTCCTCAATGTGCTCCACCACTGAACCCTTTTGTTTGAGATTTATCAATTGGCTAAAGAAGGTGTTGATTTTTGTGTCCTCATAATGTGTTATCATTTCCTCCGTAAGAATTGACCAAGTGAAAAAAATTTTACGGGAGCAAAGCCATCGATACCATACAAATGTATTTTGTTCTAAATGTAAACTCGCAAAGCGTAATTTTTGTGTGTTTTGCACATTATTGAGATCAAAATATTGCTCCATATGTAGTATCCATGTTATGGGATCCTTGCCATCAAAATTCATCATATTCATATTTGGAATATGGTGGTTCTTCCATCCAACATTAGAGTTTATGAAATCACGATTAACATTTATTTTGTTCTCATCATGAGTTTCCTCTACTATCTTTTTTCCATTAGGAAACATTTCTTGTATCAACTTCGCCAAACCTTCGATGTCTACTTTTAGATCATTCTTCATGTTTTCCATGTTGTCTTTCATTTTTTCATCGATCTTAGCTTCCATGTCATCCATCTTAGCTTCCATGCCATCCATCTTAGCTTCCATGCCCACTTCCATGCCATACATCTTAGCTTCCAAACCATTCATCTTAGCTTCCACGCCTTTCTTCAAACCATCCATCTTAGCTTCCACGCCTTTCTTCAAACCATCCATCTTAGTTTCCACGCCTTTCTTCAAAACTTCCATTTCATTTTTTATTGCTCTTTGCGATAGCAAAATTTGGCGCACTTGCTCTTGTAATTTTGATATCTCATGTTTTGTTTCTTCTTCTTCATGAGTCATAGTAGAGCCTTTTGATGGCTTAATGGGTGTTGAATTATTTTTAGTGGGAATTTTAGAACCCAATTCTGATATCTATTCTTCAATATTCCCTTGGAATAAATTCAAATTTTATTTTTTTTCAAACAAGACCTGTGTAATTCGAAAAAAATACACACCTTTTTCTTGCTTTTGAGGAGCTCGAAATCGAAACTAAATTATATCTGTGATTTCAGATCTTCAATATCTAAAATTTGGCCCTGACGTAGCCCTCTGAACCTTCTTTCGAATGCCACATTTCTGACGTAATTTGGATTCTTCAAGGCAAAGTTATGCCCAATCTCCCACAATGACCTAATTGTGGACTGGTTCAATAGAGCGAACTTGTACGACTTGCCACGTATCATTGTTTCCTCCTTCGATTTTGAAATTGATATACCAAAAACTAAAGTTTGTTTACTTGCAGCCACTTTCTACAGAATCCAAATCTGACACTTAGAGAGAGAGTTATGAAGTTTTTCCCACGGTCACCTCTTTGATATGAAATTCGGGAGCCTGAAACAATCCTAACTTCTTGTCCTGAAGATGGATCCCCGTTGGGATTCGAAACGTCGACCATTGTTTTATGATACTGTTGATAATCCGGTTTCTGAAAATAAATCCTAACTTCCATAGATCATATCTCCAAAAATGTTGTGAACCAAGATCTGAAATTTTTACAGGAGGTGCCTCAGGATTTCGGCTTCGCACTGTAAAAATTCCAGCTTCTGAAACTTCATATATGAAAACTTATAGCAAAAAAACCACGATGACTTGTTTTAGTTGAAATTTGTGTTAAGATTCAACAAGATGATGAGCTTAGTGAAAAGTAAGCACCTTCACTAAGTGGGGCCCACGGCCTATTTTTAGGTGTATGTCTATTTTTATACATGGTGAGCATATTATATAAGTTGCAGGATGCTATTTGTACATGGTTGGTCAAATGTGAAAAATATATGAAATTATATTTTTAGAATATTGGGCGAAGTCTATTAATAGATCGTCAATCTAAAAATAGATGCATGTCGAATATTATTAACCCTTAATAATAATTCGACAATAAACATCAACTTATTCTCTTGGAGCACTTTATTTCAGTGAACATATTTGGAAAATCATTTGGTTGAAGGAATTATGCAATTCCTAGGGTTATTGGTGGCTCGTGCATGGAGGAATCAGTTAGAACTGAAGTGGAAAAGTTATGACAGAGTTGGAAGAGTAGTTACAGGAGTTGTTATTTAGTTTAACTCAGTTAAGTGAGTTAAACTCAGTTGAGCTAGTTGTATCTAGTCTAACTAAAAGATACACTAGTGAGAGTTAAGTGAATTAATTAGTTAATTAATTCACAACTAATAAATCACTAACAACTAAACAAATACAACATTTAACTATAGTGCATGTCAGTTCTAGTGGAGACCCAGTGGAGAGATAGGTGAAAGGGTGAGATGGACTATCTGTTGTGACTATAGTGATGCATTCAATGCATCTGACACACATTGGAGTTTCCAATGAGGATTTCACAGTCAAGGCAAGGCCAATTCGAATTCATTCATTGGTCTTCTTATGTAGGGATTGCGTAGTGGAGGCAGACTGTCAGGAGGCAAGAAATTGGTGCATAGATATGCAAATTTCTACATGACAGTGTGTAATGATTTTTGATTGTACTGAGAGCTTGATGTACTAAGATTTGTATGAGATTATTACATGTTTCCATTGATATACATAATATATGATATTTGGGGTTTTTAGCTTTAAGCTTTCCCATTAAACAATTGTGTTATGTGTGATTGAATTTATTCACATGTGTTTGCAATTGAGTTTTAAATTTCCGCAAGTTTAACAGTGGAAGGATTCTGTATCTATCAAGAAGATAAATATTTTCAGATTAGGAGAATCTGGTAATACATCAGTATTAATAAATTTCTACATGCTATTAGAGCAATGTTGATCACTGGAGATTGCAATTCTGAATAAGTGCTGAGTTTTGTGCTGGTGGACAATTCGAATTTGCTGCGGAAATTTCTTGGTGCGACAGTTAAGTATTCATTGAAATGTCTTTCAATGGGTTGTGATTGGAGTATTTCCTTGAGGGTATCTTGAATTACATAGCCTGGAAGGATAGGATGGAGGCGGTGCTTGAATATAATTGACTGAAGGATTTTATCGATAGCGATGTTCCTAAGCCTGCTTCTAGCGATGATGTAGGACTTGACGCATGGAAAAAGAAGGTAGCAAAGATAAGAAGAATTCTGTTGGAAGGTGTCAAGGACCATATTGTGTCAAGCCTTCACGGTAAAGCCACTCCATTTTCAATGTGGAAGGCTTTGACAGATCTTTTTCAAAGCAGCAGCGACCAAAGCAAGTTGGTGCTGAAAGATAAGCTCAGAAAAATAAAAATGGAGAAGGGCGCAATATTCCAAAATATCTCACGAAGTTTTTCCATTGTAGGGATGAACTGGGAAGTGTGGGGATTACAATTGATGATGATGACTTGGTGATCTTGGCTCTCCTTGAGCTTCCGAAGAGTTGGCATAGCTATGAAGACTATGTCAATGGATGGGAGAAACTGCCAGGTTGGGAGCGACTTTGGTCGGATCTTGTGCAGGAGGAGATAAGGCGAAATACCAGGGATGGATCTTCATCGAAGAATTATGATGAAGAGAATTGCGATTTGGCTACCAAATAAAGGAAAGGAAAGGGGAAGAAATCCCATCCAAGATCCGAGGCTAAAGGCAAGAAGCTGGAATAGTCCAAAGTGAAGTGTTTTCATTGTCACGAACACGGGCATCTCGCCACTAACTGCCCATAGAAAAAGAAGAACAAGAAGGCTGCTGCAACTGCAGTTGGAGAGGCCATAGTATCTCAATTTGAACTTGATTTCTCTTTGATCACATGCTTGGTTTCAAGCTCAATGGGATCAGTGTGGTATCTTGATAGTGGTGCGTCTTTCCATATGACGTAAGACAAGGAGTTGTTTAGTGACTTGGAGGAGAAGGATCTCCAAATGCATATAGAGATGGGTGACGATGGTAGATACAGTGCGACTGGAATTGGAACCATTACATTTGAGAGGGAGTCAGGTAAAACATTTCTGTTGAAAGATGTTATGCATGTTCCAGGTCTGAAGAAGAACTTGGTCTCAGTCGCAATGTTGGAAGACAGAGGTTATGACATTGTTTTAAGCAAGGGAAAAGCTTTCCTGCGATATAAAACAATGGGTCAAAACAAGAGGATAGGGATTCAAGTTAATAATCTCTACAAGTTGGATGTAGATGGCTACACTGCAATGATGGGCAAAGCAGAAGAAGTGGTGAGTCGGGATGAGGGCGAATTATGGCACAGGAGATTGGGCCATCTTCACCATGACGCTTTGAAGATTTTACGACAGATTTCTACTGGAATTCCCAAGGGTACTCTCGCGCAGTCAGATCAGTGTAAGGGATGTACTATGGGTAAGTTTGTGAAGACCACCTTTCATGAGAAGGAGAACCGTGCTTCGGTGATCCTGGAGAGAATTCACACAGACATGTGTGGACCTTTCTCGTTTGCTTCAACAACAAAACACAGATGTTATGTTATATTTTTTGATGACTATTCTCGTAGATGCTGGATCTTCTTCATGAAAAAGAAGAGTGAAACATTCTCAAAGTTCTGTGAGTTTAAAGTATTGGTGGAGAAGGAGTCGAGGAAGCAAGTGAAGGCTCTGCGGAGCGATAATGGTGGTGACTATATCTCAAATGAATTTAAATACTTTTGTAGAAAAGAAGAAATTTGAAGAGAACTCATAGTGCCTCATAACCCACAGACGAATGGGGTCGCAGAGAGGAAAAACAGAACAATTGTGGGTGTTGCATGAGCTATGCTGCATGACCAGGGCCTACCGATGCACTTGTGGGAGGAAGCATGCAACACTGCGATTTATGTGAAAAACCATTGTCCTCATAGAGTACTTGGCATGAGTACACCTGACGAAGCTTTTACTGGTAAGAAGCCTGATATTTCTCATTTGAAGATTTTTGGCTCATCTGTTTACATTCATGTGACAAAGGATGCCAGGAAGAAGTTGTAGCCGACTGCAAAAGTTGGGATATTTGTGGGGGTACACAGAAACACCCCATAATTAGCGTGTGTATTTTCCAAATAGTAGAATGACTGTGGTGTGACGGGATATAAAATTCAATGAGGTGAAAGCCATGAAGTTATCGCTTGAGAGGGAGCTACACTTGCATGCAGAGGAGGAACTTCTTATTCCCAAAGATGAGCCTCTAGATGTGGATCAGCCACAGGAGGAGATTCATGGAGTGGAGGAGTTCGCTCATGCAGAAACAAACATCAGAACTAGCAGAAAGTGTACCATAGAAGCTGAGAGACTGAAGCTTGATGCAGCAGAGAATGTAGGAGTCCCTACATCACAGCGCAGACAGAGACAGTCACCTGACCGATTTACTGGACACATAGCTCTTATGAGAAAGTGTATCATGACAGAGCCATATTATTTTGAAGAAGCAGCGTAGGAGCCCACATGGGTAGATGCCATGGTGGAGGAGTATGACTCCATTATCAGAAACAATGCTTGGGATATTGTTCCAAGGCCGGTGGGTAAATTAGTGGTAGATTCGAAATGGATCTACAAGGTGAAGCAAGCTGCTGATGGGAGCGTCGAGAAGTATAAGGCAAGATTTATTGCTTGGGGCTTCTCACAGATGGATTGATTATGAAGAAACCTTTGCACCTTTCACACGATATTCTTCCATAAGGACCATCCTTGCTCTCTCAGCGTTGGCACATTCATCACATGGATGTAAATAATGTGTTCCTTAATGGGATCATTGAGGAAGAGGTGTACATTGAGGAGCCTGAAGGATTTTAGATATTCAGCAGCGAGCTGCATGTGTGTAGACTCAAAAAAGCGTTGTATGGGCTGAAGCAAGCACCACGTGCTTGGTACACATGAATCGACAGCTATTTCACTAGACTTGGCTTCACCAAGAGTGAGGCGGATGAAAACCTGTACCAAATTGTGGTGGAGGGTAAGCTTTTAATCATTTTTCTTTATGTTGATGATTTAATATTAATGGGTGATGAGCAGTTGATACACTCATGCAAGGCAGATCTTGCAAAAGAGTTTGAGGTGAATGATTTGGGCCTCCTTCATTATTTCCTTGGATTGGAAATATGGCAGCGTGAAGGTGAACTGTTTGTGTCTCAAGGAAAGTATGCTCGAGAGATAATTGGTAAGTTTCACATGGAGGACTGCAAGCCCATGGATACTCCTCTTCCAGGAAATTGGAGTAAATAGGATGCTACATCGGTAGAGGCAGTGGATGCCACTGTTTATCGACAGTTGGTGGGTTCACTCATGTATTTAGTTGATACAAGACCGGACATATGCTATGCGGTGAACTAGCTTTCACAAGCTATGGTTAAGCCTACCAAGCTCTTTTGGAAGGCAGGCAAGCATGTCCTGAGGTATCTCAGGGGCACATCTGAGTATGGTTTATGCAGATAGATGGATGAAGTGAAGTTGCATGGCTTCACGGATGCAGATTGGGCAGGCAGCCCAGCGAATAGAAAGAGCACATCAGGAGGGGTTTTCAGTATTGGATCTACAACATTTTCTTGGTACAACAGGAAACAAAGATCCATGGCACTCAGTTCAGTGGAAGCAGAATACATGGCAGCAAGTCAAGCTGCATGTGAGGCTATCTGGATGAGGAAGATCCTGGTTGGTTTGTTCAGTTCACATTTAGATCCTACATTGATACATTGTGATAATAAGAGTTGCATTAAACTCTCTATTAATCCTGTGTTTCATGATAGATCTAAACATATTGATATCTGGTATCATCATATCAAATATTGTGTGTGGCGGAAGATCATGTTGCTTCAGTACATTCCTACGGAAGATCAGGATGTAGATATTCTGACGAAGGCGCTCGGCAGGAGAAAATTCGAATACCATAGAGGCAGGATCGGGGTGAAGGATAATGCCCATCTTGTTGAGAGGGAGTGTTGAGATTCAACAATATGATGAGCTTAGTGAAAAGTAAGCACATTCACTAAGTGGGGCCTGCAGGCTATTTTTAGGTGTATGTCTATTTTTAGACATGGTGAGCATATTCTATAAGTTGCAGGGTGCTATTTGTAGATGGTTGGTCAAATGTGAAAAATAGATGAAATTTTATTTTTAGAATATTGGTAGAAGTCTATTTATAGATCGTCAGTCTAAAAATAGATGCATGTCGAGTATTATTAACCCTTAATAATAATCTGAAAATAAACATCAACTTATTCTCTTGGAGCACTTTATTTCAGTGAACAGATTTGGCATATCAGTGGGATGAAGGAATTACGCAATTCCTAGGGTTATTGGTGGCTCATGCATGGAGGACTCAGTTAGAATTGAAGTGGAAAAGTTATGACAGAGTTGGAAGAGTAGTTACAGGAGTTGTTATTTAGTTTAACTCAGTTAAGTGGGTTAAACTCAGTTGAGCTAGTTGTATCTAGTCTAACTGAAAGATACACTAGTGAGAGTTTGGTAAATTAGTTAGTTAATTAATTCACAACTAATAACTCACTAACAACTGAATAGATACAGCAGTTAACTACAGTGCATGTCAGTTCCAGTGGAGACCCAGTGGAGAGATAGGTGAAAGGGTGAGATGGACTATCTGTTGTGACTATAGTGATGCATTCAATGCATCTGACACACAATGGAGTTGCCAATGAGGATTGCGCAGTCAAGGAAAGGCCAATTCGAATTCATTCAATGGTCTTCTTCAGTAGGGATTGCGTAGTGGAGGTAGGCTGTCAGGAGGCAAGAAATTGGTGCATAGATGTGCAAATTTCTGCATGACAGTGTGTAATGGTTGTTGATTGTACTGAGACCTTGATGTACTAAAATTTGTATGAGATTATTACATGTTTCCATTGATATACATAATATATGATAGTTGGGGTTTTTAGCTTTAAGCTTTCCCGTTAAACAACTGTGTTATGTGCGATTGAATTTATTCACATGTGTTTGCAATTAAGTTTTAAATTTCCGCAAGTTTAACAATGGAAGGATTCTGTATTTAGAAAGAAGATAAATATTGTTAAATCAGGAGAATCAGGTAATACATCAGTATTAATAAATTTCTACAATTTGGGAGCCTGAAAAAAACCCTTACTTCCCCAGATCATATCTTCGAAAATATTGCGAACAAAGATCTAAATTTTTTACAGGAGGTTCCTCAAGATTTTGGCTCCCCTCTATACAAATTTTAGCTTTTGAACCTTCGTAGAAAAAACCTTATTGAAAAAATGCCACGATGACCTGTTATTGCAAAAATGCCATGGGCCCACAATATAATCCTAGCCGACCTAACATTAACAATGTAAGGGCACAATAATAACAATATTGGAGTTACAGGGGTACAACAATAACAATAAGGGGGCTACACTAATAACAATAAGGGACTAAACTAGTAATATAGGGACCTAACAGAAAGAAACAATGGTGGGGGTCCAAGTGGAATAGGTGGGTGGCCACCAATATCCACTTGGATCAAGTTAGATAGTTGGATGAGAGTGAGGAGCAAGAGATGGTCATAAGGATATAGTCATACATTGTAATATCAACATATCAAGCCCTCGAAGAAACAAAAGTGAACCATTATGAAAAATCCTTTTTCGGCATGGCTCCAAGAAACAATTGTTAGTGGGAATCATTTGATATATTAACAAGGAGCATGAAGTGATGGCACTAAAAATTTGGAACCTCAAAACATTAGACTAACTAATGTATCAATTACTAGGGGAACTGAGGGGTGATTTCATGATTTGATAACATGGGTATGCCATATGTATGGCATGTGTCGCCTAGATCTAGTATTTTTGACATGCCAACCTTGTGAATATGAGTGGCATGTGGAACACATCAAGAGTCCCACATGGAAGAGGAAATGTACTCTTATCCAATGTGTTAGGTGGTGATTGGTTATCCATGATTGATGTGGTATGCCAAGCTATCATATAGACATATCAACATACAAAAATTTCAGGAGGACTACATCTTGAAAAACATTGTTACCTTGATAACATGATATACATGTCAAACATGACATATGTCAAAAATTTCATCCTTTTCCATGTGGCAAGCTATGATTGGGTGACAAAGTTGTGAGGTGGTGTGTGAAGATGACCTCATGCCTATAGACTTATCAAAT
Source organism: Pinus albicaulis (assembly GCA_034641835.2). Taxonomy (NCBI): domain Eukaryota; kingdom Viridiplantae; phylum Streptophyta; class Pinopsida; order Pinales; family Pinaceae; genus Pinus; species Pinus albicaulis. The sequence continues at coordinate 966,977,077 of CM076577.1, forward strand.
TTTTGTGAGGATTTGTAGTTATAATTTTTTTTTTGAATCTTAGATAAGCCATTTTGGAGTATTTTTATATCAACATTCGATGGAATTAACATTGTATTAGGGTATTTACATATCATAATTCTCAAGGTTTGGAGAATGAACCTGTGAAATCACCAATATGGAAAGGCTCTAGTATAGAAAGAAGCCAACAAAATTGGACGATGTGGGGGAGATACATGGCTAGGAGTTTCCACGTGGTTGTAAAAATGATGAAATGGAAATTTAAAAGGGTGAAAGTTCAGAGACTTTATGTTAGGATCTTAATTTTAAATGAAATTTATATTTTGAAAAAGATCTCGATGAGCCAAAGATGATAGTGGTATCATAAATGTGATTTAAGGTTATGAAACAAATAAGACTTTGATCCCACATTTGTAATAAACTCTGAAGAATTTTAATTACACTCCACAACCCTAATATGACATTAGGTGTTCAGGTATGTTATAAGAATATTTTGCATCACTATAGATGTCATTGAAACTTTTAAGGTGTGCCACCTTGGTATTCTTTTCCATCCAATGTTTCTATGTGGCATATTATTTGAAACTTTTTAAAATAGATGGAGAATAGTCTCATATTTCTCTTCATGTAGGAGATGCATTTTAAACCATAATTTATTGTGATTATTTCTCTTTATCATATTAACCTATTTTCCCTTGAGATAACTATAAAGTTGGGCAAAGATCTCACTTTTTAGTACGAAGTTTCATAACTGTATATGGACAAATAAGTTGTAGTGTAAATTTTCCACTTTTGTTTTATGCCTAAAGGTTTGGCTTATCAAGTTACATATCAATAATAGTTGTTAACTATTTATATTAATACTTTTCAAAATAATATAAATATTCACTTCACACACACACACATATATGCCAAAAAATAATTTATCCTAAAAAAATGCCTCAGCTCTAGAACTATATAAAATGTAATTTTGTTTTGGCATTTATCATTACTCACATCAAAATATTTATGGTTTGATGTTTCCAGTGTGGCTCATGACTCATTTTCATGTATGTCTTAAAGATAAGCTGCCACACTTATTCAACCATATACATTTTATATGTTTTAAATTTTAATAAAATAATAATTTATTATAATGGTATTTAATTACAATTTTATAAAGCTATTATTTATACATAATTAAACCATTTTATTTTCAAATGTTTTAATGTTTAAGTTATGGTTTTTAATAATTCTTTTTAAATAAAAATATATCTGATTATTATTGTTTAAATTTGTTTTCAAATGGATTTTGAAATAATTTTTTTAATATTTAATTATATACTTTTTAAAGATTGATTTAATATATTTGAAATTAAAAAAATATTATATATTTTTTAGTTTTCTTATATGTTATTATCATTATGTTTTAATAATTACATGTATTTTATAAATATAATAATATATTATTAAAAAAATCATTGAATATAATTTATAATAATGAGTGGTATATATTTATACTTTTATTAAGTATATATTTAATAAATTTATTATAATTATTTTAATATATTTATAATTGAAAGATATGTAGTAAAACAGATAAGTAGGAAAATAACATAATTAATTTAGATTTGTCTTAACATCATATCTACCAAGTTTTGTGACTAATAAGATCTCTTGAAACAAAAACTTTTTTTAGAGTGAAAAGAGAAATTATCTTTTCATGCATTGTAATTAGGGGAATTTTGAGGTCTAAAATGAGTCTCTTAAAGAAATTATAAAATAATAGTGGAAATAATAAAATAAGGTTTGATTACATCATCAAATTTTAGAGGGAAAAAAATGAAAAACTTTTTTTTCAACTCGTATTTTCAATTTATCTTCTTATGGGTTTACTCAAATGTTGAGTGGAAACACTCGTTGGATTCAGAATTCGATTTCCCATCCAAGGAGTACCTATGTTTCATACTTTCGATGGACAGGGTCCATAAAAAGTATGCAACATGGGTACTCCTTGGATGAGGAATTAAATTTTGCATCCAACGAGTACTCCTGCTCGAAATTTGAGTAAAACATTAGAGAGATAAGTTAAAAATATGAGTTGAAAATAATATTTTATTATTTTATTATTTTTTATTATTTTTACTTTTTTACTCCAAAAATGGTGAATCATCTCCCATGGTTGACATCATCAAATTGAATCCTATTGGTTCTTATAAAATTTATTTTTGTTGTACATTTTTCATAGGAGGCCCATTTTAGACCTCCTAATGATTCTAATTTGAAATGAATCTAAGCTGGTTTAATTTCACCTTTTAAATAGACTATATTCCACATGAATTAGTTCTCAATAGCATATTTTAATTATTATTTTATTTTTATTTTGTTATTTTTAATTTCACCTTTCAAATAGACTATATTCCACATGAATTAGTTCTCAATACCATAGTTTAATTATTATTTTATTTTTATTTTCTTATTTTTACTTTCATTTTTTTTTTTTTTTACTCTGTTAAAATGTTTGCATTACAATATATTAATATTTTCATTTGATTTTTTATTTTATTTATTTATTTATTTAAACATTGTGGGTTATATATATAACCAACTTAGATTTCATCTTAAGAGTGGATCTACCAAGCTTTAGATGGATCAAATCTCTTGAGATAGAAATCTCTTTAAAAGTGAAAAGAAATTTGATCTCTCTCGATGCTTTGTAGTTCGAGAATTAAAATGGATTTAGGATGTTTTATTTAACCCTTGAAATAGGCAATATTCCACATGAATTGGCTCTCAATACTATATATATATATATATATATATATATATATATTATTGATTTACAAGCTAAACAGAATTCTGGTATGAAACATTTTTGCTTTCTTTATTGAAACTACTGTCATTATAAATGAAAGTATAGTCACAGGGATGAATACAAATCTAATTGTTCGTCTTTTCTTAAATTAAATTCAATATAAATCTAGATTCCATCTTTCAAAGAAATCAAATTATAGCTTTGAAAAACCAAAATCAAAAAGAAGAAAATATCCATTAGTAGTAGTAATTATCATGTTAATTTAGACACTCTTTGAGCCACTGATTCTGGATAGAAGTCTGAAGTTTTTTACAACCCACTGATTATGGGTAGAAGAAGTAGGGATCTTTGTATGATCCAAAATAATCAAAATTGAAAGACTTAATTACGCACAAAAGCCAACGAAGTTACATGAACTCAACGTAGTAGACAAAGAGTGGGCAGATCTGTTGGGATTGGATTTAAAATATATGCTTTAGGATGGATGCTACAGACATCCTATCCTCTGATACATCTGCCCACGAGACACTGATTTCCGCCACCATTCGGGCTGAAAAGGAGCGGTTACGAGAAAATTTCTGCGAGGGTAAAAGAGTGGAATTCGACCATACCCTGAAGGAAGATCGGCCACATACTACACATGGCCACCAATTAAAAAAGAAACAAGGGTTATCTTCGCACAGAATTGAGATTCTCACAGGCACACCACTGGGCATGTACAAGAGGAAGAACATTCACAAGGAATGATGTTATAAACTTGCTCCAAATGTAAAGCAAGTAGTTCTAGAACATAATGATCTCTGGGATAGAGTGGCTAGCTTGCAGAAGCGAGTGTTGATAGGCAGATGGCTATTCCCAGAGGACCTTACTGTTGATATGCCGGAATGGGTTAAAAATTTCTAGGCACCAATTCTGGGTTACATTCCCAAAGTAAGTAGGATGATGGGGAGCTAGTTCAGCGTGCATTTTCTGCATGAGGAAAATTGCAGGAATATTGTGTCTCGGACCTGGGTAAGGGGCAAGAGTTTTATGTAGTTACTCCCATGGTTCTTGGGTTTTAACCCTGTAATTAATGCTCCAAATAAATTGGTATGGGTCAAATTACCAGGCTTATCGTTGGAATTCTGGACCTTGAAGACCTGCGGGAAATTGGGAATTCCATTGGTGTGAAAAAATATCTGGACCCCTGATGCATTGGTAAAACGGACAAGCGGATTGCCTGGATTAGTATAAATCTCTTTCCAAGGTGGGTTTCCGAGTGATGTTGACCTAATTTGGGGGCATCAAACTAACCGACAACGACTGGACTATTGGGGTGTTCCCTTCAGATGCCTCATATGCCATCACACGGGTCACTTAAAAAGATCTTTCCCAACACGAAAATGGAGGAGAGGATGTCACAACAATGTTTCATATGGCTGCCATCAGGGAAGGAAGTCAGGATATGAATCTGGCACTGAATCGGGTAAGTCAATACCTCAATCCAACAACACGGTCAGACCCTTCTCTTCAGATTTTCATTTGGAGAATATATATACTAAAAAGGCTCCATTTATATTTGAAAACTTGGGTTCTCCCCTCCATAGCCATGAATTTTCTCCATCATCACTTGAGTCAACCCCGTCGCACACGGAAAATCCAATAGATGATTCTCATGGTACTATATATATATAGGTAATTCCACCTCACCACTGCACTCACCTCCAACTGAACCGTTGGTGGTTTCTCCATTGATGCCCCCCTTAGAATGGGCTTCCCCATATTCTTCACATGATTTTGACCCTCCACTTCGCCTTGATTCTCCACATAACACTATGGGAAGTGATTTAGAGGCGCTTATGGAGAATAAGATGTTATATTTGGCAGTGCTTACCGTTTTTGGAAAAGCTTCCACAAATCCACATCCTCACATCTCTCCAGAATCGGCATCAAGTATCACTGTTAGAAAAATGACTAAAAAGGGATCAAGACATTTTCAAGGACGGCTGAAGACAAAATCGTTATTTCTAGGGGAACTATATGACTTATAGGATGTTCCTATTTCTACTACTGATGATTTACGGAGCCTTAGAGTGGGCAGCCCCAAAGGTGCTCTAGAATAATGACTGTAATATGTTTGAATGTAAGAGGGGTGGGCGGGCCCTCAAAAAATCTCCGCCTACGCCAGATGTTTTCTGATAGAAAGCCATCGCTGGTCCTTTTCTAGGAGACACTTTGTAATCAACCAATTGCTATTGAAACCATTCTTAATATCCGCTCTAATTGGCAAGCAGTGGGAGTGGATGCAGATGGCTGGGCGGGTGGTTTTTTGGCCGCCTGGGATTATTTGGTATTTATTCTTAGGGCTTATAAATTTTTCGGAGGTATTATGCTATGTGGTAATATCAGAGGGGTCTTGGAGACTATTTCTTTCATAACCTTTATGCACCGTGCAGAAATAGGGTAAATTTTTGGGAAACAAGAATCAATCTGGCCTTCTTGGTATTGAATATCTTATGGCTATGGGGGATTATAATGCCACACTATCTGTGGATGAATCTTGGGGAGGCAAAGCACGGTTGGATCCTATGGCGGAAAATATTGGGCAAATTTTCATTGATTTGGGTTTCATTGACATCAAGCCCTCTCCTCTTGTGCCAATGTGGACGAATTGGCATAGTTGAAATGATTTTATTGGAAAACGCCTTGATCGGGCCATGATGAAGGCTCCTCTTATCACACTATTGGGTAATGTCAGGTCTGCAGTATACTCATCTTGCCTATCAGACCATATGATGGTATCAATATCATGGAGAAGGGAGGCAAGTGCGAATGGATTTCCTTTCAAGTTCAATAGAGTATGGTTACAGGTTCCTGTTTTTAATAAATTGGTGATTGATTGCTGGAACAAAGAAGGAAATGACACGGAACTAATCGGTCGGACAAAGTTTGCAGATAAACTATGCAGCCTCAAAGCTATTGTCAAAAAATGGTGGAAAGAGAAAGAAACCGGTCTTGAAGTGAAGCTGAGAGAAATTGAAAATAAGATCACAGATTTATAAGAAAATGAAGAATTCCCCACCTAAATCTCATACATATACCACTCTTGAGAAGTTGGAGATGCGAAATCTCGAGATTTTAAAGATACAGGAAACTACATGGAAATTAAAAAGCAGAGTGCAATGGCTACAGGAGGGTGATCTAAATACAAATTTTTTCCATAATTGTGCAAATGGGTGTAGAAACATGAACTCAATATGGAGTATAAGGGCGGCTGATGGTTCGATGAAAAATTCAACACAGGACATACAAGATGAAGCGCTTAAGTATTTTTTCAATTTTTGAACTCAATATAGAGTATAAGGGCGGCTGATGGTTCGATGAAAAATTCAACACATGACATACAAGATGAAGCGCTTAAGTATTTTTTCAATTTTTATAAAGTCAACATCGACATAGATTATCAAAGCCAAGCATGGGTTTTGCATCATATGCCTACCCTGTTTGACCAGGCCGCAAATATGATAATGGAGGCAGAGATAACAAAGAAGGAGATAGAAGTAGCTTTAAAAGTGTTTTCCCACGACAAAATCCTTGGACCTAATGGTTGGCCGACTGAATTTTTCGTACACTTCTATGATATGATGGCAGACGAGCTTCACTCGGTTGTGGAACAGATTATAGTTCTGGGATTTGTCCCTGGTGACATGAACTCGACTTTTTTGACAATCATTCCAAAGTCAAAAAATCCAGAATAGTTCTTAGACTATAGACCTATTGCACTCTGTAATTTTGTATACAAACTGACCTCAAAAATTATTGCAAATAGGTTTCGGAAGACCCTATCTACATGCATATCAAATGAACAATTTGGATTTTTAATCGGGAGGTCTATACATGATGCCATTTCGATAGCCCAGGAGGCTCTTCATTCCATACATGCAAAAAAAATAGAGGCTCTAATTATGAAGATTGATATCCATAAGGCCTTTGACTCAGCGGACTGGTCATTCATTAGGCTCATTCTTCTAAAGATTGGGTTTTCTATGAGGTTTATTAGATGGATAATGCCATGCATTACCTCAGTTAGATATGTTGTTCTTATAAATGGTTTTCCGACTGATTTTTTCATGGCAGAAAGAGGACTTATACAGGCTTGTGCATTATCTCCTTTCATATTCATCCTTATTATGGACAACTTCAACAAGGGGATTCTTTAATGGTCTGGCCTTCTCTCCTTCGGCAAGTGTCACACACTCTTTATTTTTTGATGACTTATTGGTCTTTGGTATGCTTAACAGAAACCAATGGTTTTATATGCACTACATCCTCATTTTCTTTGGACACGCCACTGGTTTACGCATCAACAAAGGTAAATCTCTCCTATTATATGATTCGGGAGACAAGGAGGAAATCAAATTTATAGCTGGTTTTATGGGGACTGACAGAAGCCATATATCAAAGGGCATAACTTATTTGGGGTTTAGGTTAAAACCCTGTTCATACAATAGCATCGATTGGACCTGGTTAATCGAAAAAATTGAAAATAAGATATACAATTGGATGAATAGGTTTCTTTCGTTGGGCGGAAGATATATATTGATACTGGTTGTATTATCACAATATGTGGTATACTGGTCACATCTATATTTCCTTCCGGTAAACATAGTCAATAAAATAAACTCTATCATTGCAAATTTTCTGTAGGGTGCATCTTCGGATCACACTAAAATTCATCTATGCAAATTAGAGGAGATCTCGATTCCGAAAAGATCTGGCGACTGGGGTTTATTAAATTTAAGAATGTTCTCAAACACTTTACTGGTTAAGTCTCTGTGGCGTGTAATAAAAGGTGATGGAATTAGGTCCAGAATCACTTGACATAAGTATATAGAGGGTGATCCTGTTCGACTTATTTACAAGGGAGTGATATGTTCGTCTCGATAGGCATTTGCTACATGGCGCAGTTTCCTAAAAGTGATGCCCATCCTGGGTCAAATATTAGCATGGGCGTTCGGAAATGGAAAAAAGATATTTATTGGAATTGACTAAATGCTTGGATTCGATAAGGTATATCCTTTCAATGCTCGTATTCTTCACAGACTACAACACTTTCGCATTTTTACTCTGTTCGATCTTATTCACTATTGGCACCTGGGGGCCCTCATTTGGAAATCAGCTGAGAAGCTGGGCTTAAAAGGAAATGATGAAAATTGTTGGAATGCCTATAAAACTCACCTACAGGGGATGGGGTTATATTTCAATGGGGAAGGTGATTTATTGGTATGGAATGGAAAAGTCAAAGGTGACATATTACTGGTGAAATATGTATACGAAAAAATGATAAAAAATTTGTCTCTTATGTTGCTTGGCATCTTAAAATTCCTACAAAGATTATAATTTTTGTATGGCTTTTATGGAAAAATAAAATACTGACATGGGAAGTATTATGCAAACAGGGCTTTTATGGTCCAAGAATATGTCCTTTATGCCTCCAACATGAGGAGACTTCTTCTCATCTTTTCTTCACATGTTCTTTCTCACTTTCTATCTGGCATAATTTTACTGGGTTTATTGGTGATATGTCTTGGCACCCATCTGACTGCATACAGGCTACAAAATCTTGGGCTGGAACAAGTTTCCCTCATAATTCTATGCCTTTCTATATATTTTGGGAAATATGGAATGCTCGGAATCGATGCATTTTTGAGGCAATACCTCCTCATCTCACCATGATTTGTAGAAATTTGAATAACTGATATGTTATCCACCGAGATTATCTTGATCACACAATATTTTAACTTCATGCACAATACCGAATCTCTTCTACCATTGATCATTATTGCGGAAATAAAAACAATCGCATGCGCGCATTAAAACCATAAACAATCACACATATGAACACAGTATTTTATGGGAAAGCTTAAAGATGAAAACCCCCAACTATCTGTATATTATATGTCATAGAATATAGATCATGTAACAATCATCATACAAAGCTCCTCACAAGCTCTCAGTACAATCTCCAATTGCTACACACTAATCAAGCTAGATCTAGCAAAACACATGCTCCAATCTCTGCCACCTGATAGCCTACCTATACTGCGCAATCACTGCTGAAGAATGGCTCTTAATTAACTTCAAACCACCTGGCTTGTACTACGCAATCCTCATTGGAATCTCGAATGGGAATCTCCAATCACCGGTTGTTGTAAATCATGCAACAGTATAGTCACAACTGATAGTCACACCGCTCTTTCACCTACCTCTTCACTGGTCTCCACTGAAACTGTCCATGCACTGTAGTTAACTGATGTATTCTTTAGTTGATTAATGAGTTAATAATTAGTGAATTAATTAATAATTAATTCACACCACTCTCACTAGTGTATCAATCAGTTAGACTAGATACAACTAGCTCAACTATGTTTAACTCAATTAAACTGAACACAACTCCACCAACTACCTCAATAACTCCACCAAACTCTGTCACATGAGTTCTAACTGAAGTCTCCATGCAATAGCTCCACTTAACCCTCATGAATAGCGTAATTCCTTCTGTCAGCTCCTGTGCCACATCTGTGCACTTAACTGAAGTGCTCCAAGAGAATAAGATAATGTTTATAGTCCAAATATTGTTAAGAGCTAATAATATTCGACATATCTATTTTTAGACTGGCAATCTAAAAATAGATTCCGCCCAATATGTCTAAAAATAGAAGTCCATCTATTTTTCCAACTTGACCAACCATCCACAAATAGCATCCTGCAACTCATAGAATATGATCGACATGTCTAAAAATAGACATAGTCTAAAATAGACTTTGCGCCAAAAATAGCCTGCGGGCCCACTTAGTGAAGGCGACTTCTTTCCACTAAGCTCATCATCTTGTTGCAATCTCAACACTCCCTCTCAACAAGATAAGGATTATCTTCCACCCCTATCCTGCCTCTGTGGTATTCAAATTTGCTCCTGGTGAGTGCCTTCGTCAAGATATCAGCATCCTGATCCTCCATGGGAATGTATGAAAGTAACATGATCTTCCGCTGCACACAATCTCTGATATGATGGTACCGGATGTCAATGTGTTTATATCTATCATGAAATACTGGATTAATTGAGAGTTTAATGCAACTCTGATTATCACAATAAATCACAGTAGGATCTAAGTGTGAACCGAACAACCTGACCAAGATCTTCCTCATCCATATAGCCTCGCATGCAACCAAAATCACTGCCATATACTCGGCCTCTGCTGAACTGAGTGCCACGGATCTCTGCTTCCTGCTATACCAAGAAACTGTTGTCGACCCGATACTGAAAATCCCTCCAGATGTGCTCTTTCTGTCCATTGGGCTCCTTGCCCAATCTGCATCCGTGAAGCCACATAGCTTCACCTCATCCGACTGTCTGTACCATAATCCATATCCTGATGTGACTCTGAGATATCTCAATACTGCTTGCCTGCCTTCCAAAATAGCTTGGTAGGCTTAAGCATAGCTTGTGAAAGCTGGTTAACAACATAGCATATGTCGGGTTGTGTATTGACCAGATACATAAGCGACCCCACCAACTATCGATAAACAGTGGCATCCACTACCTCTGTCGAAGTAGCATCCTCCTTCCTCAATCCACTAGGAAGAGAAGTATCAACAGGATTGCAGCCATGCATGTTGAACTTCTCCAGTATCTCCCGGGCATACTTGCCTTGAGAAACAAATAGTCCATCACCGCGCTGCCAAATTTCCAATCCCAAGAAAAAATGAAGTAGGTCCAAGTCCTTCATATCAAACTCCTTTGCAAGATCAGCCTTGCATGAGTGTATCAGCAGTTCATCACCTTTCAAAATCAAATCATCTACATAAAGTACAATGATCAACAACTTACCCTCCACCACAATCTGGTATAGGTTCGGATCGACCTCACTCTTGGAGAATCCAAGTCCGGTGAAATAACTGTCTATCCGTGTGTACCAAGCAGGAGGTTCTTGTTTCAACCCATACAGTGCTCTCTTGAGCATGCACACATGCGACTCACTGCTGAATATCTCGAAACCTTCAGGCTGCTCTATGTACACCTCCTCCTCAATCACCCCATTGAGGAACGCAGTATTCACATCCATCTGATGAATGTGCCACCCCATCTACGCTGAGAGAGCTAGGACCATCCGTATGGAAGAATACCTTGCGACAGGTGCAAAGGTTTCCTCATAATCAATCCCCTCAATATGTGAGAAGCCTCGGGCAAAAAATCTTGCCTTGTACTTCTCCACACTCCCGTCAGCTGCTTGCTTCACTTTGTAGATCCATATCGAACCCACCACTGATTTCCCTTTCAGCCTTGGGACAATCTCCCATGCACTGTTTTTGACAAACGAATCATACTCTTCCACCATGGCATCTACCCATGCGGGATCCTCCACAGCTTCCTCGAAATAGGATGGCTCCGTCACGATACACTTGCTCATAAGAGCCATGTATCCAGTATACCGATTAGGTGACTGTCTCTGTCTGCGCTGTGATGTAGGTGCTCCTACAATCCTCTCTGCATCTTGAGCCAGTCGCTCAGCTTCTGTAGTGCGCTTCCGCCCTTTGATGGTTGGCGCTGCATGAGTGGTATCTTCCACTCCATGAACCTCCTCTTGTGGCTGATCCACATCCTGAGGTTCATCCTTAGGAACTAATAGCTCCTCATCCGGGCGGCGTGGCTCCCCTCTCGCTAGAACAGTCTGGCGTTTTCCCTCATGGCCCAATTATCCCGTCGCACAACAATCTTGCAACTGTCTAGAAAATACACACGATAGTTGTGGGGTGTATCAGTGTACGCCACAAATATCCCAACCTCTGCAGTCGGCTCCAGCTTCTTCCTGGCATCGTTCGTCACATGAATGTAAACAGGTGAACCAAAAATCCTCAAATGGGAAATATCAGGCTTCTTACCAGAAAACGCCTCCTCAGGTGTACTCATGCCAAGTATCCTATGAGACAATAGTTTTGCACATATACTGCAGTATTGCATGCCTCAGCCCATAAGTGTATGGAAAGGCCCTGATCATGCAACATCGCCCGTGCAGCACCCACAATCGTTTTGTTCTTTCGCTCCGGGACTCCATTCTGCTGTGGGTTATGAGGCGCTATGAGCTCTCTTTGAATTCCTTTTGCGCTGCAAAAGTCCTTGAATTCGCCAGAGATGAATTCACCACCATTGTCACTCCTAAGAGCCTTCACCTGCTTCCCTGATTCTTTCTCAACCAGTGCCTTGAACTCATAGAAATTTGAGTATGTCTTGCTCTTCTTCTGCATGAAGAAGATCCAACACTTATGATAAAAATCATCAACAAATATCACATAGTACTTGTGCTTTGCTGTCAAAGCTACTGAGAAAGGTCCACACACGTCTGTGTGAATTCTCTCAAGGATCGTTGTGGCGTGACTATCCTTCTCATGAAAGGTGGCTTTCACAAATTTTCCCAAAGTACATCCCTTGCACTGATCTCACTGCGCAAGTGTACCTTTGGGAAGCCCGGTAGAAATCTGCTACAAAATTTTCAAAGCTCCATGGTGAAGGTGGCCCAATCTCCTGTGCCACAACTCGCCATCATCCTGGCTCACCACTCCTTCTGCCTTGCCTGCCATTGCTACGCATCCATATACTTGCAATTGATAAAAGTTCTTAACTCGAACCCCTATCCTCTTGGTTTCACCAGTTGCCTTACTATGCAGGAAAGCCTTTCCCTCGCTAAAGACAACATCATATCCCTTGTCTTCTAACATGGCCACCGAGATCAGATTCTTCTTCAATCCTGGAACATGCATCACTTCCTTCAATACGAAGGGTTTACCAGACTCCCTCTCAAAGGAAATGGTACCGATACCGGTCGCACTATATCTACCATCATCGCCCATCTCGATATGCACTCCAAGATCTTTCTCATCCATATCAGGAAACAAATATTTGTCTCCGGTCATATGAAAAGATTCACCACTGTCAAGAAACCACACTGAACCCATCACACTTGAGATCAAGCATGCGATCAGTGAAAAATCCAGCTCAAACTGTGAGGCTAAGGCCTCTCCAGCTGCAGATCTAGCAGCCTGCTTATTTTTCTTCTTCTGTGGACAATTAGTGGCGTAATGTCCGTGTTGGTGATAGTGAGAGCACTTCACCTTGGACATGTCCTGCTTCTTGCCTTTTGCACCAGATTAAGAAGCATTCTTCTTGCTCTTCCCCTTCCTTGCTTTGGCAGCCAAAGCGCAATTTTCTTCATCTGAATTCTTTGATGAAGATCCGTCCCTGGTACTCTGCCTTATCTCCTCTTGCACAAGATCCGACCAAAGTCTCTCCCATCCTGGCAATTTCTCCCGACCATTGACAGAGTCCTGATAGGAATGCCAACTCTTTGGAAGCCCAAAGAGAGCCAAGCTCACCAAGTCCTCGTTATCAACAGTAACCCCCACACTTCCCAGCTCATCCCTGCATTGGATGAACTTCGTGAGGTACTTGGGCATACTGTGGCCTTTCTCCATTTTTATGTTCCTGAGTTTATCCTTGAGCGCCAACTTCCTCTGGTCGCTCTTGCTTTGAAATAAATCTGTAAAAGCTTTCCACATCAAGAAGGGAGAAGATTTAACATGAAGGCTGGACACTATGTGATCCTTCACACCTTCCAACAGAATCCTTCGACACTTTGTTGTCTTCTTTTGCCATGCGTCAAGTACGGCAGCATCGCTAGAAGCAAGTTTTGGAATTTCTGCATCTATGAACTCCTTCAACCCATTGTCATCCAGCACCGCCTCCATCCTGTCCTTCCATGCAATATAATTCGAGCTGCCCTCAAGGGCATACTCCAATCGCAATCCGTTGAAATACATCTCAACTTCGACACCAAGAAAACACTACTGCAAATTCGAATTCCACCAACTCAAAACTCAACCGCTTCAATGTTTTGCAATTGCTGCAATGATCAGTATCGCTCTGATACCATGTAGAAATTTGAATAACTGATATGTTATCCACCAATATTCTCCTGATCACACACTATTTTAACTTCATGCACAATACATAATCTCTTCTACCATTGATCATTATTGCGGAAATAAAAACAATCGCATGCGCACATTAAAACCATAAACAATCACGCATATGAACACAGTATTTTATGGGAAAGCTTAAAGCTGAAAACCCCCAATTATCTATATATTATATGTCATAGAGATCATGTAACAATCATCATACAAAGCTCCTCACAAGCTCTCAATACAATCTCCAATTGCTACACACTAATCAAGCTAGATCTAGAAAAACACATGCTCCAATCTCTGCCACCTGATAGCACCCTCTCTTTAATCCTTCTTGAAGAATAGCTCTTAATTAACTTGATACACGGCTTGTCTTGCAAAATCCTCATTGGAATCTCCAATCATTGGTTGTTGCGAGATCATGCTAACATAATATAATTACAATGATCTGCCCAACTCTTTCACCTACCTCTTCTTGGAGTCTCCTTTGGCTTGTCCATGCACTAAAGTTAGCGTGTATTATTTAGTTGATTAATGAGTTATAATTAGTAGATTAATTAACTTATTAATTCACACCACTCTCACTAGTGTATCAATCAGTTAGACTAGATACAACTAGCTCAACTGAGTCTAACTGAGTTAAACTAAATACAACTCCACCAACTACTTCTCCAACTCCACCAAACTCTGTCACATGAGTTCTAACTGAAGTCCTCCATGCAATAGCTCCACTTAACCCTCGGGAATAGCGTAATTCCTTCTGTCAGCTCTTGTGCCACATCTGTGCATTTAACTGAAGTGCTCCAAGAGAATAAGTTAATGTTTAGAGTCCAAATATTATTAAGAGCTAATAATATTCGACATATCTATTTTTAGACTGGCAATCTAAAAATAGATTCTGCCCAATATGTCTAAAAATAGAAGTCCATATATTTTTCCAACTTGACCAACCATCCACAAATAGCATCCTGCAACTCATAAAATATGATCGACATGTCTAAAAATATATTTTGCGCCAAAAATAGCCTGCGGGCCCACTTAGTGAAGGTGACTTCTTTCCACTAAGCTCATCATCTTGTTGCAATCTCAACATGATTGCTAAGAACATATCTACATGGATAAATGTGAAACCTTGCCTCCTACCTGCTATTAAGGATCTATCATGGAGGATCCGACCACACCATATTATGCTCTCGGCTTTATACTTTGATGGTTCATGTAAAGACGGAATATGTGGTTGTGGGGCCTAGATTAAGTTTGGAAATAATGATCGTTATCATATTCATTGGAATGGAGGCTCATGCATAAACAATAAGGTGGAAATTATGGCTTTATGGAGTGGGCCACACATTGCTTATCATCTAAGCCTCCCATCTATCCACATATATGGTGATTCAAAGGTCACAATTGATGCGATCAGTGGCAGAAGTGAAATGAAAATCAGTAACTGTGTTGGATGGGTACAGAGGATCAGGTATCTATTGGGGAAGTTTTAGGCATACAACATACAACACATTTATATGGAAAATAATACTCGGGCCGATTTTCTCTCAAAAAGAGGACTGGAAAGCACATATGGTGCTATAAAATCAATCATTACAGGGATTCCTCACTATTGGACTCTCAATCCTTACTTTTACCTTAATCTTTCTCAAGCGAGCTTGATCATCTGCAAGCGAGCCAGTGCGAACTTTCAAGCGAGCGAGATCCTTTTTAAAATTAGTGGTTTTTACTATTTTGTATCTTCTTTGTCCATTCAGGTTTTTATATCGGCTTTAGCATACTGTATTTTTTCCTTTATGCTGGTCCATTATGAATGGCACTAGGCCTGGCTGGTATCTGGGCACAGTGTTCAGCTTTCATGTTATGTACTCGGATGGACAATGGGAGGGATGGTATGTGTACATGTTGTGACTAGATGGCCTTTGTCTGGGTCAATTTTGAGGGATATGACATGGCCAGAATATGGGGTTCATATATATCAGTCTTTGTGACATATGCTGGAATATTTGTCAGAATGTAATGAGGCTTATTTTGATATGAATTATGAACTGTTTCAAAACAACGTTTTTTTCATCCTGAAAAAAAAGTATGACTCGATGGAAAAAGTTGTTAGATACAAAGGATATGTGGGAAATGGAAGATCAGATCAAGAGTTATGATCAAAGAGTAAGCCAAATTCAGATACCTTGATGGCATTACCATAGGGAGCATGTAGGGTAGCAATGAAAAAAAATGTAACGTTAGTCAGGGAAGTGGGAGAGTTGCGGGCACAACAACAACTTTACAATCGAGTGACAATGTTACAGGTTGAAGTTGTACAGATAACTAACTGCAGCAAATGCTACAACAAAGAACTTGGGACATGAGAGCTAGGTCCTATTTTTGAATGGACCGATGACGCAAAACTGTTTTCAAATTTCTGCATATTCTTTTAAATTTTATGAGAAAAAAACGTACACAATTAATTTGCTAAAAGGTGGCTTGGCATATTGTATCCATGGAATTTTCTACACCAAGAGTCAACCAAAGAGTTTAATTTTATGAAATTGTTTAACTGAGCTTACAATTTTATTAGGATGGTAAATTTTTGGCTGGAATTTAACAAGAAACATTTCAAGAGATCTGATTGTGGGAATGCTTAAATCATTTTTATGGCAAAGATGAAATCAGCATCAAGAATCCACATGACACCTTAAATCTTGAAGCTTGACAACTATAACCCAAATATTGCAAAATTACCACTAAATTTTATCAAAATCATATAAGAATTTCTATTATTTTTCTATAAAAAAAAAGTGTCACGTTTAAAACAAACTAAACATATTTAACCAAATTAGCAGTCTAATGTTAATTTACGGATAGGACAATCTACCTCGAAACAATGAAGCTTATTTAATCAAATTAAGAGTCTACTGTTAATTTGCGAACATGACATTCTATTCGGAACAAATGAAGTGGAAGAGATGAGGACGACGAGGAACCGAGGACGACGAAGACGTCGAGGAGTCAAGGACGCCAAAGAGACCGAGGAGTGGAGGGCGCCGAGGAGATGAGGACAACAAATTCCTGCAAAAACACTAACAAAACACAGTAAAAAAACTAGAAAAGAATATTTAAGACAAAAAAACTAAATAATCAACTTGAAAAACTGCAACAGAATCACTTACGCACTCTCCAACCCGCTCTCCAGCCTGAAAAACTACAACATAATCACTTACAAGTTCTCCTACCTGATTTGAAACGATTAACTAAAATCGCAGAATCACTTAAGCAGGCCACTATATTTATAATAAAAAGTTCGGCCAAATTTTTTAAAAAAGTATGGCTAAACTTTTGTAACAGTTCGTTCGAACTTTAAAAAAATGTTCGGCCAAACTATATTTCCGATTTTATTGCCTCCGGCCAAAATTTTGGTTATAGACGCCATCAACATAACGGTAGAACAAGTTCGGCAAACATCGGAAAAAGATCGGCGAAAGTTCGGCCGAGTGAAATTTTCAAGAGGGTTTCTCACTAAAATGTGACCCACCTTCGCGTTTCCACCCCCACAAAGATGAAACACACTCTCAAACCTGTTAATGACACAATTTAAACCTATTTAACCATAAAAATACAATTTAAACCATCCATACTTATGCCACCTTCGCGTTTCCACCCCCACAAAGATGAAACACACTCTCAAACCTGTTAATGACAGTGATCCATCAATTTAGGTGTTTTGTGAGTTTTTTTATGGGGCTGAACCTATTTCCACCATAGAAACACAATTTGAACCTATTTTCACCATAAAAATACAATTTAAACCTTCCTTCTGCCAATTTTCTTACCGAATTCCAAACAGTCAAGTATGCCGTTTTAATTCTCCCTGTCATTTTAAAAAAAAATAATAGTTAAATGATACGGCTCGAAAAGATTCGGCTAGAATGCTTTATGAGCAAGCTTTTGGAGACTTGGTGAAAGGCGCTATAGAGGATTTCACTAACAAAACCCAGAGTTAGATACATGTTTTTTAAATGGCAGATACTGTAATTTTGATCGGGTAATCCATTTACTTGAAGCTATACCAAGTCATTAACTCTATGATCAGATATAGGCTCAATTCTCTTGGAATCCATTAGCAAGGTCAAGTTAAAATAATCAAGTCAACTAAACATGACGCCCCTGCGTAGGCCCGACAAGGGGTGTGTTGCGAGGAAAAATAAACGTGTTACTGCACTTGGCCAGCGGCGATTGTTGGGCAGGGGACCGCCTTACGCAACGGTGACGCCAGCCTGCATATGTACGATCAGCATTTGACCCGAACATCATGGAAACTGGAGCACTGCATCTAATGCTCTTTCTGGGATTGGAGCATAAATAAATGCACTGCTCGTAAATGCGATAGCTAATAATTAATCGAACAAAATTTTGAGTGGGTGGAGTAGGTTTGACCTCAGCATATATATATACACACATGTGACTCTAACTTGATTTTACATTCCATGAAACCTATCTCATCAATAACACCTAATCTTACTCTGTTATTCATTGTCTCAAGTCCGCGTTTGGAGTCCGCCAAATGCTATAAATAGTATGTCCCCTACAGTATAGGGCACCTCTTCTTTTTCAGAGAATATAGGGCACCTCTTCGTCTCTCGAAACTCTCAAGTTAATGTGATCAGCAAGCAGTCGGCTTGGATCCCATTCACTAGGTAAGAAATTCATGCTCTCGCTTCCAAGTTAGGTTGGGTTGATCAAGTTATAATTGGATTCGTTTGTGATTTAATATATATCTTTTATTTTTCGCAGTGTTGTTTCTCTGATGCTCCAGGACCTGAAGTGTATACAACATAATTTCTGTGAGGTAAGGTTCTTACAATTTTAGTGTATCTCCAGAAAGAAAGGCCGTCGAGGAAGTAGATTCAGTGAAAATGCCTCCCAAGGGTGAAAGTAGGCGCAGTGGCACCTCAAAAGGTAGAATTAATTACCAGGTAGGGTTTACTTTTCAGAAAGACCAGGTAGGGTTTACTTCTAATACGCGTAGAAATTTCGTGATGAAAATGGATCAAACCAACGCGGAAATTCGTAACCTGGCGGAAGATTCAAAGAAGAAAGGATATGAAGTGTTTAGTATCCAGGTGATGGTTAGGACAGATCATGACTTGCAAAATTTAAGAGCTAAAGCTGTCAACCAACACAACAAGTATAGGTAAATAATTAACTGATGGGACCGTGAATAAGGGTATTGTAGTGCATATTTCTATGCACTTTCACACTACCTTCCTTTTCATGTGCTGTTGTTTTATTTCTGAGAAGCCTTATTTGTGTGAAGGTTCATTTACTGTGGTAAATATTTCTATGTATTATCGCACCAGCTTCCTTTTTATATGCTTTCGTTTTCTCAGAAGCTTTATTCATGTGAAGCTTCACTTGCCTTTGTTTTGTTGGAAGCTTTATTCATGTGGACCTTCACTTGTGTTTGCGTGAAGATAATAAAAATACTTTGATCTAAGTATTCGCTTCAGTTTTTATGATACTCCAGTTTTTTATGGTGGATTTTTTTACTTTTGGGTACAGTTTGTAGTTTAAATGTTATCTATATTTTTGGTACAGTATGTAGTTTAAATGTTATCTATATATGAATTTGCAAATTTGTTTTTGAAAATTTAGAAAAAAAAATATAAATCAATTATATGGAATATAATGTATATATTTTTCATTTGTGGTTTTTAAAAAAAAGGGTCTATTTATATTTATTTATTATTTTACTTAATTAAACAATATATAAACTTATTTAATTTTTCATCTTTTGAAATATATATATTATTTTATTTAATAGTTGAAATATAATAGTCATTTTTTAAACATTATATATCATTCTTTTAGCAACACATGTGTTTGTAGTTTAAATGTTATGTATATATGAATTTACAAATTTGTTTTTGAAAATTTAGAAAAGACAATATAAATCAATTATATGGAATATAATGTATATATCTTTCATTTGCAATATGTCGTTTTAAAAAAATTTGTCTATTCATATTTATTTATTATTTTATTTAATTAAAAAATGTATAAACTTATTTAATTTTTCATCTTTTGAAATATATACTATTTTATTTAATAGTTGAAACATAACACTCATTTTTTAAATATTATATACCATTCTTTTAGCAACACATGTGCTTGTTCCTATATATTGGTATCTCAAAACAACCTTGTTCAATATGAATTTTTACCTTGCTCACAATGTAATTGTAAATCAAATTATAATATCATATGATTTCTTTGCTCTGCATAATGTATGCTCAAATATAATGTTTTTTTAAAGTTTTTTAAACATGGTACTATTTCCACTAATCAAACTTTCTTTAAAATTCCTTTTAAATAATATTTTGGAAGTAGTTTTAACATTTTGTAACATAACTTATTGTTTTAAACAATAAGAAGATAAAACAAAGTTGTAAAATAACTCATGATTCATCACTTCATTGAAAAGGAAGTGAAAAAAAAAACATTCTCTATTTATATTTGTGAAAACATAACTTATTAAAAATAAAAATAAAAAGATAAAGCAAAATTCTAAAATGAATCATCACTTGATTGAGGAGGAAGTGACAAAAAGATATTGTCTACTTATAAATGTGAAATATAAGCAATGTAAAACCAAAATGTGAACAATATAAACTTTCAATTTATCATTGGTTTTATATAAAACATTTATTCATTTTACAAAACCAATCATTATGAGAGACAGTATGAGTAGCTTCATATTCATATAAAAGGGCTTAAAAGGAGAGTAGCTACATACTTAAAAAGTCAACTTAGTCTTTGGTTTTTAAAAGGGAAGTAGCTATATACTAAAAAATTCAATGTAGTTTTTGTTTTTTCCTTTTAAAATATACTTTACAATTCTATTATACATAATTAGCCTTTTACTCTTACCAAATTATATAAAATAGCTTAAATGGAAAATTTAGTGCTTATACTAGTAGGTCAATATAGTCCTTTTTTATTTCTGAAGATTATATTTCCATTTTAAATACACTTAATTGCATATTAAGTTGTTAGAATTTAGTTTGTAAAGATAATTTAGTTTCTAAAAATTAAAACATTTATATATGTGTAGAATTTGAGTAAAACATCTATATATGTGTACACTTTGAGTAATTTAAGTATACTTACTCACACTCTAATAAAAATAAATATCTAATGTATATATATTTTATACATTTTTTAATCATATTATATAGATGATTTTATTGTTTTTATTATATTATTAGCCCTTGTTAAAGTAAGACTTTAGCAATAAATTTGCTGATTGATCCAATTAATTTAGCATTGATCAATACAACATATAATGTTTAAATTTGGAACAAAATATATATTTCTCAATATTATTTAAAATAAAAATTAATTATAAAAATTCATTTCTCATAAATAAATTAAAAAACTAGTAACTATTCATTTCTCAATATTATTTAAATATTGTCTGGATTCCTCCACCACCGCATGTATTTCATGTCCTAGAAAAGTCCAACAAACCATAAAAAAAATAAGACGTGAACCCATCTGGTCCAAGCGATTGATTTCGTGGCATGTCCATAAACACTGCCTCAACTTCTTGAAAGGAAATGAGGCACATCAAAACCACATCCTGATCCTGTGCTTTACTAATGAGCTTTGGAATACACTTCAAAATCTTATTAATATATGATTGTCTCAAAGATCTATTAGGGAAATCTTGTTAGGAGCAATCAACTCCTCTTCTATTTTTAACGTTGTAGTTTTTTAATCTATTTCTCCCTACTATTGAGAATATTTGATTATTTGATTAGAATGCCTTCACTACAACATGGATTTATGAAAAGAAATGGAACTTCTCACCCTCTTTCAACCTCCATTATATTAAAATGGAATTTCTCACCCTCTTTCAGCTTCCATTATATTTCTTCTTCTTGTCTCCTTAATTCAATTTTAATTTGTTTAAAGTAATTCTTTCTTTCAACACTAATTCCAGTGTTCACCCTTCAAGAATCATTCGTTGTTGTATTTCTTGCATGTGAATTTTCAATTTCAGTTTCTCTTCCTCTTCAAAAATATTCCCAAACTCTTTTTTATTTAATAATTTTATTTTATTTTTTAACACCTTAAGTTTCAATCAAAATTTATGAATTTTATTTTTACCTTACACTAAAATCTAAAATTTATGAATTTTATTTTTACCTTGCACTAAGATCTCCGCTCACCATCCCCTTGCTTTCTCCACAAAATTTGTCCCCTAGAGCCAGAAACTTTAAGAGCAGAAAGGCCTATTCATGGGAGCTTTTCTGAGATCGATTTGTAACTGCACTGACCAATGATCCGGTCCATTTGTAACGTCTCAATAAGTCCAACGAAAGAGGTTCATTCAGGATCCAACTTACAAATTTCGACCTTTTTCTCACCGAGAGAACTAATGAGGTTAAAGACCCCTCGTAAAATCCAAAGAAAATTAGGGATAAGTTGTTTATGAATCTTAATGTTCTTAAAAAAAAACTGATATTTCTCACCCATTGCAGGAGGACCATATACACATTCAAGGCCACCATTTCCTTACACCCCAAATATTGAAATTTTCCTGTAACAATTATGATACTTGCCACCCATTCCCGAAATATAATTTTTATCGGATTCCACAAAATTGTTAGCCCTCCCGCACTACCTCGGGCATCAAAGAGCCATCATTTCACAACCCCCTCGAACAACTAGCACTTATTTCACATAATTTATTCCTTGAAACCTGAGATTTTTGTAAAATTACCACAACTAGCTTTTATTTCTTTATCTAATCACGCAAATAACGTGTTTTTCCTTTAATATTTAAACCTTGTATATTCCAAGTGAGAATTTTTATTGTAATGATTATTGAGAGGGTTACAAAATTCAAAGACAGTTTTTTCTTTTCCTAAATTAATTAATTATTCCCATGTGTCTTGGAGCAACACTCGCCATGTCTTACGACCCTTCTGCTTGGGGTCCTTGATTATATCCTTGACAAGCAATTTTTTGCCCTTTTCCTTTTCCTTTAGTTCATGCATTGATATAACCACATAACAAATACAAAAACGAAAAACATTAGACATGGAGGTTGATGAAAGAGTGGCATAGTATTTTTTGATTTTCTAGGGATTTCAAAAGTCATGCCTTTGACAAAGGTAAATTTTGAGACCCGTGATGAGGAGTAGCATAAAATGGTGAACATCCTAAATGATCAAGAGTGACAAATGATTTCGCTAGGTTACTAAAATAACAAAGCGAGTTGTATGTGAAAGTCTATATAGATTTACAGGTAAAAAAATTATAGACCACTTCAGATGGAAATGTGGTTAGATTAGTGCATGAAATATATGTACGCATCTCTAGTATTAATGTAGAAATTACAAGAAATGTGTTACTGCTATTGAAATTGAAGAAACAATTTTTTTCTACTATTCTACGGAAAAGAAAACACACGATAGAAACACATGCAATAACATGCAACCATAAAATCACGAGGAACACAATGATTTTACAAAGGAACCCAACTAGGAAAATCCCTTCTGCTCCTTTGCATTAATTCAGATGAGAAAGAGAAACAATTACAATGTCTTGCTCAAACTCTGAAGCACACTCTGCACTGTAAAACTATTCTCCTACTTCCTAACCTTCTCTAGCAACACTTCGCCAATTCAGGAATCAACCAACCTCTTATTTCCTTGTGCATCCTCGACGAATTAAGCTCCTGAATAATAGGTAAATTCCTTATTTCCTTTCGCAAATCCAAGGGGAATTGATCACATGGTCAGTGCAAAATCATTGTACACTCAACAGTATGCAATAATAAATACAAATGTGCCTTTTCCATCCACTCAACTAGGAAATTCAAATTCCATGCATGTTTGGGTTTATTTTTAGCTGATTGACTAGTTAACAGAGAGATAAATGAGTTAACAATAGTAATAATACTCAACAAACCTTCAACTCACTCAAGTAATGACTAGAGATTAGCTAACTGAGTTCAACTAACAATAACTCAACTAGATTGCTATATATTAGCAATCAACTCATGCCCTCTCTACTTCTAGCCTACAAAATTGAATTTACTATCTTAACTAGTAGAAAAGGCCATGTCACTCTAGCTAATTGAAATCCAAGTCATCTTGCTAATGTGGAAAATCGAATTTCTCCATTTGACTAAGGCACAAGTCAAATGAAGCATTTTCTTGCTACAATTTCAACACTGCCTCTTAGTAAGAAAAGGGTTATGCATAACCCCAATCCAACTCCTGCGGAATGTATTGTATCACAAATAACACTACCTCTCATTGTTGCTATTTCTACTGCAAAAACTGCAACTAAGAAGCATCCAAAATAATGAATCAACTGTGTCTCTGAGCTACAACTGTCTCCCAAGTCTGTGGCTACTACTAGCTTGCAATTTGCGTACAAGATCTGACTGCATTAACTGGCACTGATCCTTACGCTACTAAATAATATGGGCCCCTGTAGCAAGGGTGATGATCCATGAGAAGAGTATATTGCAAATGCTACTCCTCTCTTATGGACCCTGCCCAATTCTTTGCAACTTTGGGACTAAGGCTCTACACCACCCCACCCCACTCCTAGAGTTATTGTTGCATGCATGGTGAAATCTACCTCTAGCATGTAGATATTTTCACTCTAACTCCAATATATTTCACTTGTCTAGTAGAAACATGCTTCATAAAATATTTTCCCTTACTGAAGACCACATCATAACATTTTTCCTCCAATACAGCCACATAAATCAAAATTTTCTTTAGCCCAAGAACATACATTACATTTTTCAAGTGAAGATGGGAGTTTGTCACCCTCTTAAAAGGCAAAGTACCAATTCCTTTTGTACTATACCTCCCATCATCTCCAAATTCTATGTGAAATTTGAGGTCCTTCTCCTCTAGGCTATTAAAAAAATCCTTGTTACCTATCATATTATA
This sequence comes from Pinus albicaulis, assembly GCA_034641835.2. Classification (NCBI taxonomy): domain Eukaryota; kingdom Viridiplantae; phylum Streptophyta; class Pinopsida; order Pinales; family Pinaceae; genus Pinus; species Pinus albicaulis. Next base: position 967,001,848 of record CM076577.1, read on the forward strand.
TGAGGCACCAAAACTTGGTACCACTCACTCCCTCTTACTGTGCTTGCCATTCAAGCAAAGAGGGTTAAATCTAAATCAAATTGGGGTGCCATAACATCTCCTCCTGATCCTTTTGCAGACTCCTTACTGGATTTCTTGTGCAAACACTTGGTTGCATAGTGTCTGTATTCATGGTAGTGAAAACATTTTATTTCGCTAAGCTCATTCTTCTTGCCATTGTTCTAGCTAGATTTTGCCTAACCTTGGGCCTTCATGCCTTTGGCCTTCTTTTCTTTTCCAACTATAGCATGGTCTTCTTCCTCATATGCAATGGACGCGACACCATCTCTAGTGTTTCTTCTGATCTCCTCCTGCACAAAATCAGACCAAAGTCTTTCCCAATCTGGTAGCTTGTCTTTTCCATTAACTGAATCCTGATAGTTGTGTTAGGATTTAATAAGGCCAAGGAGTGTTAAACTCACAAGTTTAGGTGATTCCATATTTTCTCCTACTCCTCCAAGTTGATCTCGAATATGATTGAATCTAAATAGTTATTGAGGAATGGTGTCATTTTTTTTCTTTTGAATGCTCTTGAGTTTGTCTCTCACTTCCAATTTCCTAGCGTCACTACTTCTCTAGAAGAGATCTGTGAGATTTTTCCACTTTACAAAAGGAGTCTCCTTTCCATGCAAGTTTGAAACCACTTGATCTCTAACACCGTCCAGAATAATTCTCCTAGCTCTTGTTGTGTTTTTCTTCTACTGAGCAAGTGCTTGTGCATCTGATGTTGTTGGTTTTGGAATATTAGTTTGAGTATATTCCCATACTCCATTTTCATCTAGGAAAACTTCCATAATGTCTTTCCAAGAAAAAAAATTCGAGGTGCCCTCCAACGCATACTCCAACCTCAATCCATTAAAGGAAAATTTTCCCGCACTGAAGAAAATCTGCACTGAAAAATCTACAAATAGAAATTTCTCTGAGATAATACCTAAAAAAAGGTTTCTATGTAGTCTTCTAAGGCTCTAGTGCCATGTATAAATTTCAATAAATTTGCTACTGCTAATGAAATCAAACAGAAATCAAGAAACATAAATTTCTTCTACTATTACGCGAAAAGAAAAACACGCGATAGAAACACATGCAATAACATGCAACCATCAAATCACAAGAAACACAATGATTTTACAGGGGAACCCAACTGGAAAAAACCCCTCCATTGCGTTGCATTAACTCAGATGAGAAAGAGAAGCAATTACAATTTCTTTCTTCAACTCTAAAGCACACCCTACACTGCAAAACTATTCTCCTGCTTCTTAACCTTCTCTAGCCAACACTTAGCTAATTCAAGCCTCAACAAACCTCCTATTTATTTTTGAAATACTAGAGGAATTAAGCTCCTAAATACTAGGGGAATACCTATTTCCTTGCACAAATCGAAGGGGAATTGATCAACTTCTCATTGCAAAATCACTGTGCACTCAACATTATATAGTAATAAATACAAATGTGCTTTTTCCATCCACTCAACTAGGAAATTTGAATTTGATGCATGACTGAGTCTATTTTTAGCTAATTGACTAGTTAACTAAGAGATGAGTGAGTTAACAACAATCATAACTACATAACTGATCTTCAAATGACTAGAGCTAAGTTAACTGAGTTCAACTAACAATCAATCAACTAGAAAACTGACCTTCAACTGATTCAACTAATGAATAGAGCTCAGTCAGTTGAGTTCAAATAACAATAACTCAACTACATTGCTATATCTTAATAATAAAGTCATGCACATCTCTACTTCTATCCTACAAACTTGAATTTACTGACTTGACTAGTAGACAAGGCCATGTCACTCTAGCTTAACAACAATCCAAGTCCTCATTCTGATGTGGAAAAACAAATTTCTCCATTTGACTATGACACAAGTCATATGAAGCCTTTTCTTGCTACAATTTCAACAACTAATACATTGTCTAACAAATTAACGTCTTCTTCTATCTCTTCTAAAGTGGAAAAAATATTCTTCTCCTCAAATTTCTTTGTTGACTGAGAAATCCTAACTCTGTTGGTTCATCTTCGAGATCCAACTTTAGTAAAACCCTCATTTGGAACCAATCCATAACTCTCTTTTTCTTTCTTCCATAATGGGTAATCTCTAAATAAATGATCATGCTCATAACAATGCTGACAATGAAATGGAACATGTTCATAATCTAAAGTTTGAGTCCAAATTTCCCCTTAATATTCGAGATCTATTGACCAACAAGCGTTGAGAAATATTCATATATAGACAAAGACACACATAAGACATGTTTCTACCTTGCTTTGTGACCTCAGATACTTTGACGAATTTACATAACAGAATCCCTATACCCTCCAAAACTTTTGGGATCTAGAAATCCATTGGAAACGAGTAGAGTCTCACCCAAATAGGGTCCGACAAAAAATCCTCTTTATCTTGATTAAAACATTCCTCCCAATGTTGCATATATAGACCTGCATTATTGAAAAAATAGGGATCGCCTTCAAAAACCATATCCTTATCTTCGAGGTTAGAGGAAATTGTAATAAAAAACCCTTTCAGTCCTAATCTCAGGTCAATTTCACCTTTAGGTTTCCATTTTTGTTGTATCCATTGCTCTAACTCTTTTTCATTAGGCCAACCTCCCACAAACTTGCATATGAAAGCATGGTATTTCATTCTTCTTTGATGGTCTTCCAAACACTTCAGAGGAATTACAAACTTAGGGTTTTGGGATGCTTTAAGTAAGCATTTACCATGCAAAATGGCTTGCCATTGTGCGCCCAGAATAGGAATTTCTTCCATTTTACCACATCTACCTTGTCTGTCCATTCTATATACAACACGCTTCAATTTCCCTAATACAACATTCATGAAGAAAGGGTGACAGAACACTCATTGCTAAAACCCTGAAGCTTCTCACATCTATAAGCTCACAAGAAATTCTTGCAAAAAAATGGTTAAACAAAAAATGAAAACCCTATAAAAAGGAAAAAAACCCTCAAAGCTCTTTAAAACCGTCATTTACGAATGTAAACAAAATAGGAAGAGCATGTCATATAAAACAAAAGTCCATTCTCCTATTCATTAATAGATCGAATAGATTCATCTAATAGATCTACTTCATTTGATAATGGTTATAAAAGTGTTGTTAATTCCATGAATGGCTCATCATTCATGGGAGACCTAGATTAGAAAAGATAATGATTAATTTCGGAATTAACATTTTAAGAAGATATACTTGCAGATTTGGAATTTTAAATTTAATAAATATGTGAAAAATGTTTTTTTTTTTTTTTTTTTTTTTTTTTTAATTTATTTTTTCTTTGGTCTATGGAGTCCAGTTATATTGTTTTTAAATTTAAGTAAAAAAAAAAAATTGAAATTTTCATATAAATTATATGAAATTTATTAAAGTTTTGAAAAAAATTAATCTCCGGTTATTATGTCTCTGAACGTTCCGGGGCTTAGGATCGACTCTAAAAAGACGATCTCTGGAAAACATTATTGAAATATACAAACCTGAAATAATGCTGCTGCAAGAAACAATGCCATGCAAGGAGAAGGCATGGGGTTTTTTACTACATATATGTCCAAGCTGGCCTATGTGTGCAACCAGCCCCTCCAGTTTATCTGGAGGCCTGACTGCAATGTGGATGTGGAACCCTGGCAAACATAAATTCAAGGCTTACAACTCTTCTGCAGGTTTATCAATCACAGGTGGTCGGCGTGGTTTAAAAAAAGGTTTTCCGGATCATTACCATTTATGCACCTTTCCACATCTGTGACAGGGGTGTTTTCCTTCGTCCATATTTCTTGTTTATTTCACTTAAAAGGACAAAAGGGTGCTACCTTAATATTAAAACCACCACTGCGGAGAAAAGTCACATTCATCACCGAGAAAAATTCTCCAAACAACATATTGTCTCCCTTTGCTCTAATTGTATGGTTTGCTTGCATGAACAAGATCTCCACAATTATAGTCTAATAAAAGGTTGGTGCATAGGCCTATCAAAGAATGGGGATATAGGGAAATTATTCATGTAATCACCTTTTTATATATTGTTTTTACTTTAGCCAAACAAAATTGATTTTGAATTAGTTTTGAAATTTTAAAACATATTAAAGTTTCAAAGTTTGCAAGAGAATAATATTAATTTGAATATTTAGAAAACAATTTTTTTTTAATTTTTTAAATGTAAATTTCTTTTTATCAATTGATTGATGAGTAATGTCATGTGGTTTTAAATTGAACTGTAAAATATAAAAATTATATTAAAAAATAAAATATTTAAAAAAAAATGTGGATAGTTGCCTACAATTAGTTAATTATAGAAATAAATAAATATTTGGAAAATAAAAATATAAATAGAAAAAAAAGAATTAAACTAAAATGATATTATATTATATAATAAATAATAAATAAAAATAAAAATATCAACATACTAGATAAAATTATTATTATATCACATTACTATTAAATTTAAATAATATATCATAATAATTAAGAGACTACATAAATTAATTTGGTTAACGAGAAGATCAAATAGGATAAACATTAGATTTTAAAATTCCAATTATTATAAATAATATTATAGAACTTTATCATTATGATAAGTACATAGAATTATTAAAACATTAAAAAGCAAAATGTTTGACCATTATGAAAGAGTAAATTGAAGAAAAATATAATATGTATATATACTTATTATGCATATTTTGATGGTGGGCCTAATAGTTAAGAGTATTTGTTTCTTCATAAGAAATCACATGTTCAAAACCAAAGGGGGTAGAGTATGTGTGCCTTCATAGACTTAGCAGTTAAATTACTGTGAGTAGGTAGGTCCCTTAAGTCCCTTGTCCCACAAACAACTGGTCTCATACACCAACACTTAAATCACTGCGTGTAGGTAGGTCCCTTAGGTCCCTTGTCCCATAAACAAAGGGGTCTCATTGATCAGGCTTAAGATCAAGGACTTAAGTGATAGCTCAATTTTCAAAGTGTTCAAAAGTGTGTCGAACCTGAGCAACCATATAGATCTCGTCTTCCTAATTCCGGTGCCATGAACAGTTCGAAAAACCGACACCATATGAAGATGTTATCGCGATTTGAAAAGTCCACTAAACTCCAATTTTCGATCTTTGACCAGGTTTGACTGGGCATTTGAATATTTAGCAAAAAGAATATTCCAGGGAATGTTTCTAGAATATTGTTTGGAATATACCTATCGGGCCAGTTACAGGATGACAAATGGCGCAGTTCTATTCGTAGATGGATTGTACGTGAATTATTTGGGCCAATCATAGGCCGCCACGTGGCCCATGAACAATGGTTTAAAATTTTGGTGGAGGCCTGGAGGATTGATCGCGCGACCTCCCGCATAGCACACCCGCATCTTAACCACGTCCGCTAAGATGTTTCTTAACTATCATAGTAAGCAGCATATATTTAACGTTGAATGAAATCGTGTTTGAGGGAGCGGAGGGGCTAGCCCCTCCCCATATGATCTGGCCCATGGTCAAAGGGCTAAACTCCAACCGTTCCAATAAAACCTTTGTAGTTAATTACGTCTTGTCACACGGCTAAACTTTCACTGGAGTTTAACGCGCGGTTTCCACCCCCCAACTCGGAGTTTCAACAACCAAACCCCTAGTTAAAGCGGAGTTCTCGCCTGCGGTTATGGGCATGACCGCGTGGTTTGTGGCATGTTCCCAACCACTAACCCATTTTTTAATGCTATGGTTAGGCTGGCGGAAAAATTGGAGCGTGCCCCAAATTTAGGGCGGAGATGCTAAATTTGGATTTTTAACTGAAGTTTCTCTATTTTTAGTGGACCTGTTTTAGGGGTAACTGGAAAAAAATTAATTAGGCTCTATCTTGAGCTAGGTTCGACCATTATTGGAGTGTGATTAGTCAATTTCAACTATCTCAGACATTCCAAACTCATTGGTGAGGGTTGTAAAGCCATCAGAGGACATCTGAGTGAGATTTTTCATCAGAGAATTTCTAGGGGCCATGAGGGCCACCAGGGGCCAGCAACAGAAAGAGGCTTAGCCAGTGTAGCTAGAGGCCTTTGTAAGGAATACAATAACCAATTTTGGATGTTTCAGACATTTTGGAACTAATGGTGAGATTTGCAGAGCCATTAGAGGACTTATAAAGGCCGATATGCTTCAGAGAAGTTCCAAGGGCCACTAGGGCCACGAGGTGCTAGCAGGAGAAAGAGGCCTATCCAGAGCAGCCAATATCCATTCTCAGCAAACCAATAGTCTATTTTGACTATTTTGAGCCTTATGAATCCATTAGAGGGATTTTCATAAGCTTTTTAATAATTCTGAAGGTCGATATGCTTCAAGGAAGTTTTCAGTGACCTTAGAGCCAGGGGTGCCACCGGGTGTTGGAGGCGAAACTGGAGCAGTCAGAGGCCAATTTATGCAATTGAATAGTCTATTATGACTATTTTTGACATTCTAAATATAATGGAAGGATTTTCAGAGTCATTTGGAGAATTTTGAAGTTTGAGAAGCCACAGGAAATTTTCGGGCAACCTAGGGCTATCAGTGGATGGAGGCCTAGATTGGGGAGCCAGAGCTCATTTTGTGAAAATGATCAGTCTATTTTGGAGGTCTTATATATATTGGAGACTGTAGAAAAGTTTTTAGGGATAGAAAATTATTTCTAGTGGAGTTAGTGCCAAAGAAGAAGCTCAAGGAAGCTTAAGGGCACCGACAGAAGGAGTCAAGTCTAAGGGAGTCAAGGCTCATCTTCAGAGAGATTTCAGTCATTCCAGGGGTATGATGGTATTCTAAACCAAATGGCACAGTCCAAATAACCATTGGAGTTGAGTTATTAACTTGTAAAATAATTTTTCCATCATAATCCCAAAGAGCCAAGTCAGTTGACAAAGGCTCAAGGAGACGTAGCCCATGATATTCGGGTGAATTCCTATATTAAATTTGTTTTTATGTGTTGATTCTTATTTTTTGTACTTTATGGTTGTTGTACATGATTAATATCAACAACAAAAAAAATGTTCTTTAAGCACTTAAACAGTTAAAAAAAACATACACATGTTTAAAATATTCATTTCCACACAGTCATGTATAAGCAAGATCTTTTAATTGTTTAACTGAGTGGGATGTGCTTATGCACAATAATTTCAAGTTATCCACCCATTTTCAGATCAGATGGTATCAGAGAAAAGTTTCTTTCTTGACATAGCACTAGGTTGCTTGTTTGACTTGAAAGGTGTTTAATAGTGCAAAGAATTTAACTGTTTGCAAATTAACTGTTGTTTACAACTTTGTGTTTGCTAGAGGTGAAGGGAGAGCTACTGATAGCTAAATCCATATGAGGACAAGAAGGAAGAAGGCTGAAAGCATTCTCCTTACCCAAAGGACCTCAAAGAAACCCTTGAAGCACAAGAGGGATTGTTGCAAAAGGGCTCTTGAAGATTTTTTGTTAAGAAGTTCTTGAAGATTGTTTGCAAAAGGCTGCTTGAAGAAGAGCTTGACTCTACAACCCTTTTGTTCAGAACATTTGTCAATTATTTTTGAAATCTTTGTGAATTATTGTTGAAGTTATTTATTTCATTGACATTATGACGACAACTTCTTCAAGTGAGGTTTAGAAATCCTCCTCCTTCACAAGATTCTTCGATGAAGAGATGAAGTGAGACTTCTACATCATGAAGGACATGGAGAAAATTCTGTATGAAGATAGAAAGGAAAACACTAAACTTCATGAGAAATTGGTTGATATGAAGTAAGAGAAAGAAGGACTTGTTCAAAGAATGCATGAGATGGAGATGCAACTCCATCTTGCCCAAGAGGCCTTAATCAAGAACATGCTTGAAGGAGAGGTAAAAAACTCAAATTTTTCTTCAAATTCCTCTTTAGAAAGATGTGTAGGTTCATTTTAAAATCACACTAGAGGTATAGGGTCCAAGTTGATGTTAAAAATGGGCTATAAAGGCAAGGGTCTAGGAAAACATCCACAAGGCATGATTGATCCTATTTTGGTTGAGGAAAGGCCTAAGAAATTTTGTCTAGGCTATGTTCAATCTTATGGCGAAAACTCCAAAGATATGAAGGAAAGTGGGAAAACTCCAAGAAGAAATTTTGTTACAAGTTCTAAACCTCAAACATGTGAAGTTTGTTTTCAAGTTGATTGCCATTGTTTAAAGCTTATGTTACGGCAAGATGTTTGTAAACATGTAGTTGATGGTGAGCAAGAGAGTTCTGACAGTTTTCACGACATGAACACTGATGCTAGTCTTTAAAATAAAGTTGGAACCTCTACAAGTTCATCTCCTCATGAAGGAAAAAAATACGGACATGCAAAGCAACATTTGAGGTATAATTCTTCCCATAGTCAAGTTGATTATGTTTCTGATAAGCATGAAAAATCTACATGCTTGAATGGAAGAAAGAGTTGTTGTTCCTATTATGGTATGTGTAACCATGATGTTTCAAGATGCTGGAAGAGATTGAAGGCATATAGGAAACAGTTGAAGCGAAGGAAACTTTCTCAAAAGGTGCAAAAGACTTGCACACATTTCTAGAAGAAGGGACATGTTATTGCCCAATGTTGGACATTGCATCCAACTAATCGTCCCAAGCATTTGAAGAAAGAGGATAGAAAGATTGGTGAAAGTGGAACCAAATATTCCATCATTGACGTGAGAAAAAATGTTTCACATGAAGAAGATTTTTAGCAGCAAAAATCGCCATGGAAGTGGCTTGGTAAGAAGTGGTTTGACTTCTTAATTCAGTAAGACATACATTCATTTGTACATATGAAAATTTGAGTCATGTATGCATGTATTTTGTTGAAAAATTATGTTTGTTTGAGCCACCTTGGATCGATGATCAAGGAAATTATGTCCAGCTACCTTCAATTGAAAATTTCTCACCAGAAATTCTGGGTGAGTTCAAGGAAGACAATTCTTGACAGGAGGACAAGCACATCCAAGAAGGGAAGTGTTGAATACCTTTGAGTTGGGCTCAAAGGCACTAATCCATGCAAGGAAAAGTTTAAGGAGGCTAGAAAAGTGAGGGTGTTGTACTCTCATCTAATGAACAGATCAGGTAATCAGTCTTTTGGAGTCCAGAAGATTCCCAATGGGGAGGTGTGATCAGATTTGGATCAAGAACCTAAGTGATAGCTCAATTTTCAAAGTGTTTGAAAGTGTGTTGAACTTGAGCAACCAGATAGATCTCGTCTTCCTGATTCTGGCACCACAAATGGTTCGAAAAACCGACACCATAAGAAGAAGTTATCACGATTTGAAAAGTCCATTAAACTACAATTTTCGACCTTTGACCAAGTTTGACTGGGCATTTGAATATTCAACAAAAAGAATATTCCAGGGGATATTCTTGGAATATTCCTTCGAATATTCCTTGGAATATTTCTCTCGGGCCAATTACAAGATGACAAAGATGGACCATACATGGATTGTTTGGGTCAATCACATGCTGCCATGTGGCCCATGTACAGTGGTTTAAATTTTTGGAGGAGGGCCGGAGGATCGATAGCGCGACCTCCCGCATAGCATGCCCACATCTTAACCATGTCAGCTAAGATGTTTCTTAACTATCATAGTAAGAGGCATATATTTAACGTTGAATGAAATCGTGTTTAGGGGAGTGGAGGGGCCAGCCCCTCCCCATATGATCTAGCCCATGGTCGAAGGGCTAAAATTCAATCATTCCAACCAAACCTTTGTATTTAATTACACCTTGTGACATGGATAAAATTTCACTAGAGTTTAACGCGCAGTTACCGCCCCCAACCCGAAGTTTGAACAACCAAATCCCCAGTCAAAGCAGAGTTCCCTCCTGCAGTTATGGGCATGACCTCGTGGTTTGTGGCATGTGCCCACCCATTAACCCAGTTTTTAATGCCATGGTTAGGTTAGCGGAAAAATTGGAGCGTGCCCCAAATTTAGGACAGAGATGCTAAATTTTGATTTTTAATTGAAGTTGCTCCATTTTTAGTTGAGCTGTTTTAGGGGTATCTGGAAAAAAATTGATTAGACTCTATCTTGAACTATATTCAACCATTATTGGAGTGTTATTGGTCAATTTCAACTATCTCAGACATTATAGATTCATTGGTGAGGGTTGCAGAGCCATCATAAGACATCTGAGAAAAATATTTGCATCAGATAAGTTCTAGGGGCCACTAGGGCCACCAGGGGCCAACAACAGAAAGAGGCTTAGCCAATGTAGCTAGAGGCCTTTCTCAGGAATACAATAGTCAATTTTGGATGTTTCAGACATTATCGAACTAATGATGAGGTTTTCAGAGCCAGTAGATAACTTCTAAAGGCCGAGATGCTTCAGAGAAGTTCCAAGGGCCACTAGGGCCACCAAGTGCCAACAGGAGAAAAAGACCTATCCAGAGCCGCCAGTATCCATTATAAGAAAACCAGTAGTCTATTTTGACTATTTTGAATCCATTGGAGGTATTTTCAAAAGTTTTTGAAGACTTCTGAAGGTCGAGATTCTTCAGGGAATTTCTCAGTAACCCTAGAGCCAAGGGGTGCCACTGGGTGTTGGAGGTTGAAACCGGTGCAACCGGAGGCAAATTTATGCAAGTGAATAGTCTATTCTGACTATTTTTGACATTATGAATCCAATGGAAGGATTTTTAGAGTCATTTGGAGACTTATTAAGGTCTAGAATCCATAGGGAAGTTTCGGGCAGCCGAGGGCCATTAGTGGATGGAGGCCTAGATTGGGGAGCCAGAGCTCATTTTGAGCAAACGATCAGTCTATTTTAGAGGTATGATATATTATGGAGACTGTATAAAATGTTTCATGACAGAAAATAATTTTTGAGATAGTTAATTCCAAAGAAGAAGCTCAGGGAAGCTTAAGGGCACCGACAGAAGGAGTCAAGTCTAAGGGAGCTGAGGTTCTTATTCAAAGAGATTTCAACCATTCCAGGGGTACGATGGTATTCTAAACCCAATGGTACAGTGAAAATAACCATTGGATTTGATTTATTAACATGTAAAATAAATTTTCCATCATAATTCCGAAGAGCCAAGTCAGTTGACAAAAGCTCAAGGAGACGTAGCCCACGATATTCGAGTGAACTCCTATATTAAATTTGTTGTTATGTGTTGATTTTTATTTGTTGCACTTTATGGTTGTTTTACATGATTAATATCATAAAAAACAAATGTTCTTAGATTACTTAAACAGTTAAAAAAACATACACTTGTTTCAAGTATTCATTTCCGCACAGTCATCTATAAGCAAGATCTTTTAATTGTTTAACTGAGTGGGAGGTGCTTGCGCATAATCATTTCAAGTTATCCACCCATTTTTAGATCACTCATACACCTATTTGGTGTATGACTTGGGATAATAATAATAATAATATCTCAAAAATCGAATAAAATCGATAATTATTAGAATATATATATATATATTATCCAATTTTAACGTCACAGCCAATACAAACACCAAATTGGTGTATGAGACCCCCTTGTTTGTGGGACAAGGGACCGACCTCCACTTATTACCATAAAAAACTCTCCACTACAAGGAAAAGAATCTCTAGCAGAGGTTATAAAGGAGTTTTTAGTGTTATAAAATTGGCCAAAATTGTCAAAAAAACATTTGCTACAACATTTGTTTATCGTTACGGAGGTTTTTGCGGAGCTTTTAACATAAATTCAACACAAATAAAAAAAACTGGGCGGTCGGAGGTTATTACGGATGTTTTTTTCATCGGTGCGCTACTAAGGTTTCAACGCACCAGTGCGTGTCATCTAGACAGTGACCCTGGGGCTATCGAAGGTGCATGCACCAAGCCATCAAGGTATAAAACTGCACCGGGTGCAGTGTTGGTAATACAATGCACGGGGCTATTCTAATTGGTCTTGGGATTTGTGTAGTGCCTATAGGTCGTCTCAATGCACTGGTACATACACTTTTAGAAACGCACCGATGCGTTGTGTTTGACAAAAGCACATAAATTTATAATTAGTATTGGTAATTGTGCGGTGCCCATACGTCGTACAAATGCACTGGTGCGTAGTCTCACATAAACGCACCGGTGGGCAGTATCGCACAAACGCACCAAGATTTTTAATTGGTTTTGGTATTTGTGCAGTGCCCATAGGTCGTTGAAACGCACCGGTGTGCTGCAGCTACAAACGCACCGATGTACAATAACTGACACACACCGGTGTTCATTTTATATTTTGTAGAAACATCGACCTATGACAGTGCAATTATTGTGATTTTTTAAAATTCATTAATCACCAAAAGTCAACACATATTATAACAATATTCATATTAATTAAATTTTTATTAATGCATTTGAATGTGATGTTTGGATTAATTTGTTATACCATATCATAATTATTGTGATTTTTTAAAATTCATTATTCATCAAAAGTCGACACATATATATCTTATAACAATATTCATATGAATTAAATTTTTATTAGTGCATTTGAATGTGATGTTTGGATTAATTTGTTATATCATATCATCAAATTTCACATCTATTCATTATAATATTTAATCATCCATAAATTTAATCAGTGGTGTTACATTTCACAGCGACAATGGAGAACACAATAGAATAAATTAAAACATATATAGTGTCCTAATTGAAAGACAAAGGGATACCAATAACTGTCCCATTTTGTATGAAAAAGACGTCTTATTCATATATATATATATATATATGAAAAAGACGTCTTATTCATACAAAATGGGACAGTTATTGGTATCCCTTTGTCTTTTAATTAGGACACTGTTTCCATTACATTAAACAAAATGTATGATTTCACCGACAAATACTTCAAAAAAATACAACGCTTTGCTTTGATATCCAAACATAGTGATCATCATTCTTCAATTGAACTGTTGTCATTGCTAGAGCTACTTCCATGACTTGGGTTATTTTCAGAAATCTTTTGTTTAAGGTGTTGATTGTTTCCTTATTCTTCACCTTCCATCTACAAACATAAAAATAAATTGTAATGATTGTATATACATTGTGGGAATAATGAAAATTGCAATATTAAATAATATACATCAATGTAAATCGAAAAGAAATGGCGTACCATAGAACAAATTGACTCATAAACTATACACATTCTTTCAAAAACATGTACCATGCCATCTTTCAAGATTTCATCTATTGGCACAGTTCCATATTTTGTTTCTTGCATGTTCTATACCCCATAACAAATCGTATATTTAATATAAAAGTTTTTTTTGTTCTATTAATTATAGACGTAGTTAAGTAAAACAAGATCGATAGATGCTTATAAATTCCACTATTAATTTCTGATATGTTAACATATACTCAAAACCCATATTTAACCCAATCTCAATCAATTCGTCTAATGGTTCTTCTTTGTATGGTAGCACCTGTTTGAAGACATTCAATGATGATTTTTGTAATACAACTTAAAAAATACAAAAATGAAATCTAGTTAAGTTGTTATAAGGAAGTAGCAATTACTCACAAAATTAGATATCAACCCTTTTCTTCCTTGTCGTCCTGTTTTATGTGCTGAATGGGTTCCATTTTCTTTTCTTTTCTGCAAGAAAATACTTGAAAATTAATATTTGATTCTAATTTGCTTATTTATTGTACCTAATGATCGAAAAATTCAAAGATTATATATTACATTTGAAGCATGTTGTTGTTGAGATGGCTCCTCCTGTGATGCGATTTTGTCCATTTCTTTGACCATCTCCTTGTACACCTTTTTGGGCATTCCTACTGGCATATTTCTGATATCAACTCGTTCATCTTTTCAGATTTTCATAATCTTCTTGAAAATGTAACATGACAATAAACTATTTAATTTTTATATTGATCTATGAAAAGTAAATATAACAAAAGTGATATTTATAAATAATTCTAGACAAACATTTAAAAGAATATTACTTTTTCATTCCTTCTTTTTTATCGTTGTACATTTTTTTAATTTAAATTCTGACATGTCTCATTGACCAATACTTTGGAAACTCTTCCTGTAATTTAGATCAAATTTGGTTCTTGTAATCATTGGATTGCTTTTTGTATTGTAAGTGGAAATAATGTCTATACATTCGTTCCACTAGATCCCTCAAACTTTTGTAAAAGTTTTCCCCCCTTTCGTTAACCTCCAGCACCACTCTAGATGAGCTAAGGAGCAATTCATTTTCATTTGCATGTTCTATTTTTTTCTTTTCTTAGAACAACATTCCTTTTCTAAGTTGTTGGTCCCTGTAAAACATTAAACATATGTGAATTAATAGATTGTTTGACACATGCTATCTAATAATTTGAAGTATATTATTAATGAAAATTTAAAAAAAAAACTCATATTGGATCTATAGTATTTTTTCATTCACTTGATTCATACTTTGCAATTTTTCCATCAAGCTTTTACGCTCTTCTGGTCCTATATCAGAAATAATCTTATCTAGCTTAGTCATTTTGTGGCTCTGCATGATACACATTAAACAATACATATTAGTTAAACTTACATATAGTTCAAAAATAATATTTTTTGTAAATAATTTACAAAGAACTTGCCTTTTTTTTTTCTTGATGTGCTATCAGTATTTTTGTTACTTGATCTCTTGTCAGAAATTTCTTTATCAATCTAAAACCTGTACCATATCATTCATTAATAAATTTATAAATAAATTGTCAAATTTTTAGGTAAAAAAAAAAATCTGAAGAAACTGGTGTGCCATTCATGGTGTACGAATCGACATCGGTGCGTGAGGGTCTTATAAACGCACCGCCCAAATAGTATAATAGACCATACAGTGCTCTATGTCAACAAGGAGCACTGGTGTGTTACATGTTAACCACCGCACCGATTAAGATAGAGAAAATAATAAAAATCGTCTAGTGTTAGTTTTTGTAGCATAAACACCCCGCGCAAACAAGGGATTACCATATGGTGCTCTCCGTCAACTAGGAGACCCAGTGTAGTGCGTTATATGTTAAATTATGCACTGATTAGCACAATAAAACATTTTTTTGTGAAACAACACGTTCGCGGTGCGCCATAATGAAATAACGCACTGGTGCCTTATTTTACATATGGCGCACTGATTAAAAATTATTTTTTTAAAATTTTTTTATTACGCAGTGGTGCACTAGGTTACACAGAGTGCATTGATATAAAAAAATCTTTTTTTTTTCAAAAATTCACGCAAAGGCCGACATGGATTGGAATCCGACTATGAAAGTCATCCTGTGGGTTGGATGTCAATCTTATCTTGATGATGAACCTTGGTAGCTAGTTTGAAACGTCGCTGGAAGAAAAAAACCAACTCAATGCGATGGATTCGGAAGCAATTTCATTACAAAATACAAACCCTATAAATCTAAAATGAAAATCCCTAATTCTAAAATCATAGAAACAGGGAGAATAAAAGGCAGAAACAAAAAGAATGAAGGGTTTAGGGTAAAAATAGATTTTTTTTTCTTTTGTTTCTGAAAATGAAAAACAAATTGAAATTTTTTTCTTACTTCGTAAAAAAACTGTAGAAAAAAGTTTTAAAAAAATCAAATTTAATGACGAGATCGTTTGAAATTCTATGCTACAGGGTTTGAATCACCAGAGGTTTTGAATTTTGATTTTCTGAATACTTCTGTTCGAACATATTTTGCTACTCCACAGTGCTCTTGTGCTCTCTTTCTCCAAGTATGTCTCCTGCAAATCTCTGGCTGAAATTTTTTGCATAAATAGTGAAATAATGAAAAGTGTTTAGTATTTAAAGAATTGCTTTATGAAAAAAGATTTTCGAAAATATTTTTCCGCCTATTTTTCAATTTACCATTTTTTTCACTTAAACAAAATAGAGTTGTGCTTTTTTTATTTGCAGTTATTCATCACCAGTGCGTCACTTAATAGCACTGCATCAATGCGTTCATTGGTAACATGGCACCGGTGCGTAATAACTAAAACGCACTTGTGCGCAATGAGTAAAAGGCACCGGTGCGATTATATGTACATTAGCACCGATTTGCGGTTAAGGCACCGAAATTACTTTTAGGTGTGTACACCAAAATTTAGTGAAATCCAACCATATAAATTGAGAATTAGAATTTTGTTTATTCTTGAGAATTAGAATTGGATAAATTCTTGATGGAAATAACTATTCTTCCAATTCATTTTATTTATTGCAGGAGGTCCTCACTGATAATGTGGAGAGAATGCAATGTGGGGCGTGTGACGATGCAATACTACTGGGCCCAAGTGGGCAATTGTGGCATGTGAACCTGTGCTATGCTAAGACATGGGCAGTTTTGACAAATGGTTGGGAAAGTTTTGTTTCCGAGCAGTTTATTGAAGTTGGAGATATTTTAGTTTTTAGACATGTTGGAAAT
This sequence comes from Pinus albicaulis, assembly GCA_034641835.2. Taxonomy (NCBI): domain Eukaryota; kingdom Viridiplantae; phylum Streptophyta; class Pinopsida; order Pinales; family Pinaceae; genus Pinus; species Pinus albicaulis. Next base: position 967,018,229 of record CM076577.1, read on the forward strand.
TCACATTTTGCTGTGAAAATATTTGGACCTTTTCTTTTCAAAAATACACCTCTTCTTCTTTCAGAAAAATAATTTTGAACCTTTCCACAACTTGCAACAAGAAAAGGTGCCAACAGGAGCCTTTGACATGCATATGTATTTCTTCTGTTGAGGTCTCTAAGGAATTGATTATGACCAGTCTAATTCGCTGAGGAATCTACCTGATTTTTCTTTGGTTCTACCAAAGGGTGAAATTAATAACAGATACAAGATTGTAAGCTCCCTCCAACCCTCATTAAATTGCATAATATGGATAAAAATACATAGAAATGCCTATTATTTGTGTAAAATGCCTCAAAACATGGAATGGAGTGTTTTATTGTTTGAAAGTTGTGTGTTATTATGGTGAAAGAAATTATTCTTTCTATTTTGTGCCAATATGGTGAAGAAATGGAATAATGCTCAAGTATATGACAACAGTCTTCAATCATATTCTCAAAATATATGGGTTCTTTGTTAAATGCATAGCTACAAGATTTGGTCACTGCTAGGAAAAATTCAACTGAAATACCAATACGGCAGGGTCGGTACTGTCTACTATCCCATGAACCCATAAACCCCACAAAAAATCTCAAAAACGTTTTAATAAAATGCAAAATAGTCCAAAAATGTTTTTTTTTTGTCTATTGCATTCTTGACACTCAAATTCTTCTCAAAACCGTTCATGGAATTAGCATCCATAAGAGGCAACATAATAGTAATATACTCAAATTCTTCTAAAATCTGTTCAATGGAATTAGTACATGTGAAATGGTACATGTGTTATTAATTCATCAATATTTATACTTTTTAAAATAGGTTTTTATAAAGAATAGGACTTAATTACCTTATACCTTATAAGACTCTTTTTTTCGAAACATTATAATATGTATTTTGAATTAATGTTAAAATAAATATTTCACTTGATAATTTGCAATTATGTTGATCTCAATAAAAATGGCCTACTGTATAAAGTTCTTTTTTTTTTAAATGTAAGATCATAGTAAAATAATGATAATTCTAAAGCACATGAATTTATTTGCATTATTTTTTAAACTTTATTATGTTACAAAAATTCATATTAATCTAGATTTACTATTTTACAATTATTTACAATTCTCCAAATTTACAAATTAATTTTTTTAATAAAATCATTTTACATTAATACAATTAAAATTTTCACATTAATACAATTAAAATTTTACAAACATTTTACATACAATTACAATTGCAATTACAATTATAATTACAATTACAATTACAATTACAATTTTATAATTTTCACATACAATTACAATTTTAGAATTTTACATACAATTACAATAATTAGTAATACAATTAAAATTTTACAAATATTTTACATAAAATTAGAATTAGAATTAGTTACAATTACAGTTACAATTTTACAAACATTTTACATACAATTACAATTAAAATTACAATTACAAATAAAATTACAATTTTAGAATTTTACATACAATTACAATTATAATTACAATTTTACAGTTTGTCAAATATATAATTACAATTAAAATTACAATTACAATTATTTCATAATAAATTAAATATTACAATTGCAATTACAATTTTACAAATATTTTACATACAATTACAGTTAAAATTACAATTACAAATAAAAAATAAAATTTTACAATTTTACATACAATTAAAATTTAAATTTAAATTACAATCACGACATAATATTTAATAAATATCATGGTCATTTAATATTAAATTAATTAATAAACATCACGATCATGATAACCATCGTACAAACATCATATTCAACTAAAAAACGCGTTCAAATTCGCTAACATCATCATGATCATGATCATCTAACAAAACACAATTAGCATTGTATAACATCATCACAACACAAACATCAAATATACATCTCATGTCAAATAACTCATGATATCACATACACATCTATCTGCAAGCTGCACATTAAATGAACGTATCTAACATGACCTAACAATATACACATCATGATGATCACTAACATGTAAATTAAGTACAACTGCAACATGAACATAAAATACATGAACCATATGTGTATATATATATATATATATATATATATATATATATATATATATATATATATAACTGAATAATTTCAAAAATATACAACTATAATATAAATGTCATGGATCAGATGGCGGTACATCATTAATAACAGTACTAGTCGAGGCCTGCTCAGTCAATGGTGCAGCCTTGACGGTCAATGGTCTAGCCTGATCATGATCATGAGTACTGTTGGATGCTACAGGCTTCTCACTGGACGTGGCCGATGGTCCAGCCTGCTCTCCATGATGACTATTGCTAGATGCTAGTGGAGGTTGCTCATATGGCGCGACGCGAAGTGAATGATCATCAACTAATGAGTCACTGCTCGCAGATTGTCGATCACATGCTATGTCTTGACCATGCCTATAACGTGCAACCATCCTCATCAGTCACGTAACTAAGGTCATAGCTCCTACGACATACCGCATTAGGATGTACATGTCACGCGGCATGCCTCTCCACATATGTAACAGCCTACCATCGCCCTGTATGTCTCTCATATTAGCAGCCCTGATGCCTGCCTCAATAATCAATGCAGTGAGTTGGTCATCCAAATCCATCCTATACCTGCTATCAAATCGACCGTGCCTAGCAAAAGGAGGTACCAGCACACCAGCAGGAGCAGGTCTCTCTGCATCGACCTCCTAATGATCCTCGGCATCTGGCATACCCTGATCATTATCAGGATCCACACCTGGATCATATGGTGGTACTGGCATGTCCTCGCCATCAAAATACCTAATGTCTGCAAAATATATACAAGTACACAGCAATAATTAGACAATTTAATTACACAATTTAATAAAAACAAGTCAAAGAAATTGTTAGAATAAATTTAAATAAAACAGTAATATTACCTCTATCATCCGACGACTCATCATCTGTGAAGAGGATGTTGGCACACCCTCACCAATCCAAACCAGCATAAGGACAAGGGACCATAATGAAGGGATGCTCGTCAACATTGGCTAGCAACTCTAGTGCATCATGCGATATCCTCGCTAGAAGCACAGTCTCGCCCCTCTTGGGCATCATATGCCCCCACATGTGCATCCGTGCCTCGAACATCGACCTACGAGGTTGCCGAAAAAAAGTAAGCCTCGTCTCTGGAAACTTCTCAAAAAAAAGAAGAAGAAGCTCTGAAGCAAAAGGGAAGTTGACCCTCCCTTGTGCATGAGCAAGACATCTATCTCAGGTTGTACAGATTTGTTGCAAAAAAATGGTAGACCACCTAAAAATTCATGGCTCCTGTACTAGAGAATCGACATAATATAGAAGCGAGCAACTAATGTGTTACCCATCACTGGTGTTGTGTGAAATGGTCGAAATCAGAAGTGAGAGGCACTTCACCTCCAAACCACTAAATGCACCAATACGTAACTAACCTTCGGAGACCTGAAAATATGAAGGAGACAATATATCTGCACTAATGTATCTCTAGGAGTACACCAACTCACACCCTGCTGCATAGCCAAATGGAACCTCTGGGAACGAGGGAAAATCCACCCCTCTCCTTGATAGCCCTGTAATGAAATATATGTCTTCCTCAGTGGGCATGTACCACTAGTTAGGACCAACCCAGAAATCCTTTCGATGGGCATTCCACCTACGGATAAGATGTTTCAAAAACACACCATGGCCATTTAGGGAAGTAGCCTCCTCATAGAACTTGAGGAGGACTATATGCCTTAGGAGCCCCTATGTAGCTGTTATAATAGGGCGAGGGTACGCATCTCTCTCCCTCTCTCATGCATCCCACAGGCGAACCATGTCATACTGCTATGCCTGTTGTTGTTGTTGTTCCCCCTCTTCTCTCATTTCACATCTCTGAATGATTGAAATATTAAATGGGCAGAAATGTGAAGCTGGGTTACACTTTTGTGAGAATCAGGGGCGGAATTTATTTTTTCGGCAATAGTTCGGCCGAACTTTATGATAAAGTTCAACCGAAATCATTCTTCCGTTTAGATTGATGGCACAATGACAGTGCGGGAAAACAGAATTTTTGCCAGAGATGGGAAAACCGGCAACAAAAGTTCGCCCGAAATTTTACTCTTAAAATAGTTCGGCTAAACTAGTTCTTATAAATATATCGCCCACGAAGTTCATTTGTTTACCGCGTCTATGTTTCTTTGCTCTGTTTCTTCGTGCGTTTTTGTGTTTCTATGCTGCCGCTGGTCTGGGGTTGCTTCCGTCTGCTCTGTTGGTGATTATCTGCGGCGACTTCAAGCGATCGAACTACCAGGTATTTCTTTTCCTGCTCCTCCTCTGCAAGTCTACTACCAGGTTTTTCATCCATGCTACAAGTCTACACCCAGTTTTAAACCTGCACCCATGCAACATGGTGTTAGATTTCATTATATGCACTCTAATTGTGTCCTTTTTTTCCTAATTATGAAGACACCAAATACCTTGAATGTTGTTAGGTTCTTAGCTTCAAAATTATTTTCATTTTAAACATATGTTACGCAACATGATACATTGAAATCTGCATGAATTATTCATTACCAATTATCTAGTAATAATCACCAAGTTCCATTAGTACTAATTAGGCCTAGTGCATGTCATGCCAAGTCCAAAATGTTCTTTTTTTCATATAAATTGTGAAAGCAATGTTGTTGCGACATATAAGTGAAAGTAGGTTAGCTGGGTCAAGGTAATGAGCCCCTAACGTGAAAGACGGTTCTTGGGGGTCAAGCCTGCTTGAAAGACGGGTCTTGTCGGGGGTAGAACGGGATTGAGGTTAGATGTCAAATGAACTAAAATAAAAGGTTGCTCGAGCAAAGGCATCTAGAAAAAAAACATTATTTTGAGTTACAGAGCTATTTTCATTTTTCTGGAAGAACAAATAGAGCTTACCACTTGCCATTATTTATCAGGTTTCAAAACTTACCCGTTACCACCAGCTACTGGCAAATAATTAGAGTTCACTCTTCTTTAGCTAGATCTTCCAACCTTTTCATTCACAATTCTTCCTACCGAGCAAAGAACCGGCCTGGTTCTTCCATCATTCAATGAACTAAAATGAATCACGCAGAGAAGGCAAGGCTAGGAAAATGAGACGAAGATCGAAAAATTGTTTTCAACAACTTTGGTATCACTAATGTCTTGCTTGTTAAAATGATGCTTGGATGCCTAAGTTAGTCCCACATATTTGAGGGCACTGTTGAAAAAATAACTTTTGTTGAAATGAAAAAACCTCATTGAAACATAAAATTTCCACTTTGTGACCTCTCTTGAATCACAAGTTCCAGGGAACAGCTACTTCTCGATCTCCTCTTCCGGTTCTCCACCACTTGGTGGCTGCAACCTTGCTAGAAGAAGCCTCACTGGACTATTGTCCACTATTTTTTTGATCGGCAATGCCATGCAATCCCACCTCTCTTGTGACCCTGAATCGCACTCCACTTCCCTTCCACGTGTAAGAAGTAACCCTAGGCTTCAAGGGAGTCCATTAGATTTGGGGGTTCACTTGCATATATAGGGATTTCCTTTTCTATGTTAACTTAGGACTGTTACTGCAAATGTGCCTTTTGTAATTCTGGGTTTTAATTTGAGTTGATTGGCGTCATGTAGAAGTCAAGGCACTCATTGATATAGAGATTTTGTCTTTACAACCAAGTGGGAATGAGAAACCCCAAAATTCCAAACAAAGCATCTATGCTGTTAATTATGCTTTAAATTTCATTACCTTTTGCTGTAAGGTGTATGTTGAATTTCTGGTAGTATGATATGCATTCGGTTGCTACAGTTGTTATTGTTCATATGGTTCCATCAATTTCATCCGCTCTAACTGATTCTCGCCTTGTGCATGGAATTTTACCACCACTATTAAACTTATGCTGTTACCGAGCCTTCTCTCGATTCCTCAACGCTGAAATGATTGAACTAGAATGATCTACTATTTTAATGTGACTACATATTGTCTTTTATACTGTTGTAATGTATTTTTGTAATGTGACTACATATTGTCTTTTATATGTGACTACATATTGTCTTTTATACTGTTGTAATGTATTTCTATATGAGATAGAATCTGATCTTTTATACTTGATAACCTGTTATGGGTATATCAAGAGGATTTTGTATATGAACTGTTACCAATATATGAAACAGGGTTTTTTTCTCCTTTGAAAAAAGAGTTGAAATCATTCTAAATTCATATGTAATGTATTTTTGTAATGTGACTACATATTTTCTTTTATATGTGACTACATATTGTCTTTTATACTACTATAATGTATTTCTGTATGAGACAGAATCTGATCCTTTATACTTGATAACCTGTTATGGGTATATCAAGAGGATTTTTTATATGAACTGTTATCAATATATGAAATAGGGTTTTTTCCCCTTTGAAAAAAGAGTTGAAATCATTCTAAATTCACATATGTTCAGTGGTGTCCCTATTTCACTTTCGTTATTATGTTGCCTACCTTGATGAACAGGTGGAACTCTGCTAGGAGGCCTCTCTGTTTTTTGACTCTATGCTCATACTGTCAAAGGCCATTATATGTTATATGGGCTAGACTATATAGTTATTAGACTACATATCTTCATACTATTCTGCAAATAGTATGATGGAAACCAAGCATAATAATGTATTAGGACATCACAACTTGCTAATTAGTTATTAGACTACATATCTTCATATAGAACTTGCAAATAGCATGATGGAAATGTGAACTTGCAAATAGTATGATGGAAATGTGGATCTCAAAGAAAAGTCATGATTAATGCTTCTAGAAACCAAACATGATAATGTATTAGGACATGCTCCTTTAACTTGCAAATAGTATGGTCGAAATGTGGATCTCATGACTCTTCATGATTAATGCTTCTAGAAACCAAACATAATTTAATGTATTAGGACATGCTCCTTTAGGCTTGGTGGAATTACCTTTGCTTTTTATTTCTCTCTTACACACACATACACATATATATATATGAAGAGATGATCCGATTTTTTTTTTTATTCATAGATCAAGTGTCATTTAAATACAATATTTATCATAATGTACAATGATTCCTTCCATATTATTCATAAATTTTTTCAAATGATGAACCTAGTTAATGCTTCTTCTTCATGAAGAAGACTACTTGATCTTTCAATTTGAATTTGATGATGGTCCTTTGTTATCTTTCTTTACTACTTCAAATTATTGACACAATCATATAAATATTGCACTCAATTTTGATGGTCCTTCGTTATCTTTCTTTACCTCAAATTATTGACACTTGATCATATAGATATCATATAGATATTGCACTCAATTTTGATGGTCCTTTGTTATCTTTCTTGACTACTTCAAATTATTGACACTTGATCATATAGATATTGCACTCAATTTTGATGGTTCTTTGTTATCTTTCTTGACTACTTCAAATTATTGACACAATCATATGATTTTTGTTACTCTTTTTATTCCTTCCTTATATCTATTCTCCCCCTTAGATATTGCACTCAATTTCATAGGCTCTTCTTTTGAAGTCAAATATATTGTATTCTCCCCCTTGGATATTGTGTACTCTCCCACATAGATATTGCACTCAATTTCATAGGCTCTTCTTTTGAAGTCAAATAAGTGACAATAATTTACAAGAACTATCCCTAATTTGTTTCTCACATGTTCAAATGGTTCTCTAACAAGATAATTTAAAAGAACTACTCCTAATGTTTTCTCACATATATTCAAATGCTTCTCTAACAAGAGGCTTTGTGGGTATGTATTCCATCTTCAATATTTTCTCAAAGACTTGTTATGTGAGGAAGTGGTACTTTATGATGATATGTAAATAGTGATTGAAGGAAGTAGAATATTTTATTTTTGAAATTATTATTACACTTCTATTGAAACACTTAATAGATATATAGATTTACCTTAATACCTTGTAGAGCCCATTTCATCCAAAACACTCAAAAAGAAAGTTACCTTACCTTAATATCTTGTAGAGCCCATTTCATCCAAAACACTCAAAAAGAAATTTACCTAAATATCTTGTAGAGCCCATTTCATCCAAAACACTCAAAAAGAAATTTACCTTAATATCTTGTAGAGCCCATTTCATCCAAAACACTCAAAAAGAAGTAACTACTATGTACATTCCACTTCTGCTCACTCAAAAAGAAATTTACCTTAATATCTTGTAGAGCCCATTTCATCCAAAACACTAAAAAAGAAGTAACTAATATGTACATTCCACTTCTACTCACTCAAAAATAAATTTACCTTAATATCTTGTAGAACCCATTTCATCTAAAACACTCAAAAAGAAGTAACTACTAGATGTATTCCACTTCTACTCTAGATAGAGAAAGTAACAACTCTTTCTTGCTTAACCATTAAACCAACGACTCTTCTAAGTAGAATTATACATTGTCCACTTGTACTTTTCACAAGCCTAGTTGAATCTCTATATGTTGTCAATGTAAATTTCTCACATGTAAATTTGTAAATGTAAATTTCTTAACTTCTACAAGTTTTATAGGCAGAGTCTGTAAAGGGTCAGGTAGCCTCTGGATCTCGTCTTTTATGCAAGGTGACATATCTATTAAATGCCCCTATCGTCAATCTCTGGAATAGATCTAAATAGAAGTTCTTCATTTTAATATCCATAAAACACAACCACTTTAAGCTAAACTGTGTACATATGTTCAGTGGTATCATTGTTTCACTTCTGATATTATGTTGCTTACCTTGATGAATAGGTGGAACTCTGCTGGGAGGCCTCTCTGTTTTTTGACACTTTTCTCATACTGTCAAAGGTCGTTATATGTTATATGGGCTATATTTTATATTATATGGGCTATACTGTATAGTTATTAGACTACATATCTTCATATAGAACTTGCAAATAGTATGATGGAAACCAGACATAATAATGTATTAGGAAATCACAACTTGCTAATTAGTTATTAGAATACATATCTTCATATAGAACTTGCAAATAGCATGATGGAAATGTGAACTAATTAGTTATTAGACTACATATCTTCATATAGAACTTGCAAATAGCATGATGGAAATGTGAACTTGCAAATAGTATGATGGAAATGTGGATCTCAAAGAAAATTCATGATTAATGCTTCTAGAAACCAAACATAATAATGTATTAGGACATGCTCCTTTAACTTGCAAATAGTATGGTCGAAATGTGGATCTCATGAATCTTCATGATTAATGCTTCTAGAAACCAAACATAATTTAATGTATTAGGACATAATTTAATGTATTAGGACATGCTCCTTTAGGCTTGGTGGAATTACCTTTTCTTTTTTTTCTCTTACACACACACACACACACACATATATATATGAAGAAATGATCCCATTGTATTTTTTATCCATAGATAAAATGACATTTAAATACAAGATTTATCATAATCTACAATGATTCATTCCATATTATTCATAACTTTTTTCATTAAAAAATGAACCCTTTAAATGATGAACCTAGTTAATGCTTATTCTTCATGAAGAAGACTACTTGATCTTTTAATTTGAATTTGATGATGGTCTTTTGTTATCTTTCTTAACTACTTCAAATTATTGACACAATCATATGCTTCTTGTTACTCTTTTTATTCCTTCCTTATATTTTATTCTCCCCTTAGATATTGTGTACTCTTCCACATAGATATTGCACTCAATTTTGATGGTCGTTTGTTATCTTTCTTGACTACTTAAAATTATCAAATTATTGACACAACCATATAGATATTGCACTCAATTTTGATGGTCCTTTGTTATCTTTCTTTACTTCAAATTATTGACACTTGATCATATAGATATCATATAGATATTGCACTCAATTTTGATGGTCATTTGTTATCTTTCTTGACTACTTCAAATTATTGACACTTGATCATATAGATATTGCACTCAATTTTGATGGTCCTTTGTTATCTTTCTTGACTACTTCAAATTATTGACACAATCATATGCTTTTTGTTACTCTTTTTATTCCTTCCTTATATCTATTCTCCCCCTTAGATATTGTGTAATCTCCCACATAGATATTGCACTCAATTTCATAGGCTCTTCTTGTGAAGTCAAATATATTGTATTCTCCCCCTTATATATTGTGTACTCTCCCACATAGATATTGCACTCAATTTCATAGGCTCTTCTTTTGAAGTCAAATAAGTGACAATAATTTACAAGAACTATTCCTAATTTGTTTCGCACATGTTCAAATGGTTCTCTAACAAGATAATTTACAAGAACTATTCCTAATTTGTTTCTCACATATTCAAATGCTTCTCTAACAAGAGGCTTTGTGGGTATGTATTACATCTTCACTATTTTATCAAAGACTTGTTGTGTGAGGAAGTGGTACTTTATGATGATATGTAAATAGTGATTGAAGGAAGTAGAATATTTTATTTTTGAAATTATTATTACACTTCTATTGAAACACTTAATAGATATATAGATTTACCTTAATATCTTGTAGAGCCCATTTCATCCAAAACACTCAAAAAGAAATTTACCTTACCTTAGTATCTTGTAGAGCCCATTTCATCCAAAACACTTAAAAAGAAGTAAATGTACTATGTATTCCACTTCTACTCACTCAAAAAGAAAAAGAAGTAAATGTACTATGTATTCCACTTCTACTCACTCAAAAAGAAATTTACCTTAATATCTTGTAGAGCCCATTTCATCCAAAACACTCAAAAAGAAGTAACTACTATGTATTCCACTTATACTCTAAATAGAGAAAGTAACGACTCTTTCTTGCTTAACCATTAAACCAAAGACTTCTAAGTAGAATTATACATTGTCCACTTGTACCTTTCACAAGCCTAGTTGAATCTCTATATGTCGTCAATGTAAATTTCTCACAAATAAATTTGTCAATGTAAATTTCTTGACTTCTACAAGTTTTATAGGCAGAGTCTGTAAAAGGCCAGGTAGCCTCTGGATCTCCTCTTTTATGAAATGTGACATATCTAGTAAATTCCCCTACAGTCAATCTCTGGAATAGATCTAGATAGAAGTTCTTCATTTTAATATCCATAAAACACAACCACTTTAAGGTAAATTGTGTACATGTGTCATTTCTCCCACAAAATAAAGACTTCCTCCCATTAATTTTAGATGTGAATTCTGGACCATAAAATTTTTAAGTCAAACTTTAAGATAGACCATGCACATGTCATTTGCCTCATGATCTTGTGTCATTTCTCCCATGTCATATATATATATTTTTATTGAATAATTTATTTATTTATTTTTATTTTTTTTCAGGGATAAGAAAACCATTAAATATGGTTGAAAAATGGAAATTATGCATAGAAGTTTCTTGCTATCCCAATCCAGGGAAAGCAGTGATTACATATGTGCTTTCCAATATTGCGATTAGCAAATTCGTCCAAAGGAAAATGAATATACCAGGAAGAACAACAAACAACGAGGCATATTATATTGGATTGATAGAAGGCTTGGGAACAACGATGGAGTATGGATCAAATGGAATTGTAGTTTTCACCAATTCTGAACTTTTGTGCAACCAGATGAATGGCGTGTGCCAAGTTAAGAAGGAGAGGCTAAAAGAACTACATGGAATAGCAAACAATATTGTTAGCCAATTTCAATTTTTTAGTATAAGGCATTGTACAAATGTGAATAAGATGTCTACTGATCTATTGCGTGGGGCAATGCCAATTCATTATTCATCTATCAAAGATGAATTATAATTATACAGAGAAATGCAAATGCAAGATTCATCTCTCAAAGATGAATTGGTTTTGAGATGCTCTTCTTCAAAAATTCAAGATTCATCTCTCAAAGATGAATTAGTGTTGAGACACTCTCCTTCAAAATTTATTGATGGACATTGTAACATATCTTGGATATGTGTGTTGTGTACTTATAAATGCGTCATTTTTAATGACCATGTGCTTTTTTCAACTATATACCAAGTGTGCTCCCACCACACCATGTAAAGCGCAACTTGGTGAACTTTACATTTGCAACAAGTGGTGAGCTTCACATTTTTTATAAAATTAAAATGCGGGGACTTCAACAAATTTTTGTTTAAATGGAGTTTGTTTAAATGCAGTTTCACTTCTTTTTAATGACCATGTGTTTTTTTCAATTTTATACCAAGTGTGCTCCCACCATGTAAAGCACAATTTGGTGAACTTATCATTTTTATAATTTCTTTTTTTCTTAAATTGAATTTCACACATCAATTAGTGCTTTGAAAGTTGTGTTCTACATAATTTGTGTACACTAAATTACAAATTGATTTTCTGAAATTTATTTTGTGTAAATGTCCACCAATAGATATATATATCATGGAGGATGAATAACAAAGATCAACAGAATCCCATATGGGGGATCAGGGATCGAGGGATGTTCATGGTATTTAAATATAATATTAAATCTCCATAGATGTGTGTACATATGGAATTGATTTTTTATTAACTTTGTGAGTTAAATTAGTTGTTAATAAGTTTTATTTTTTATTTTTTAGGAGCTAAGAAGAGAAGGGTCTCTACTCCATCCATGGAGCATGCCCATGGTTCACCTAGTCATGGTATGGTTCACGCAATTTAATCAATGAATATGTACATGTATTTATATGTACACATGAATGTATTTTTCAATTGATTATAAATTCGTATTTGTTTATGAAGCTTCTCTCTCGTCTCGAGAGGTTGGTGGTGGTTCAAATCCCCTTAGAGGGCCATCAATGAGTGGTAGAAGGTTGCGTGAAGGTAGTGATATTTATTCCCCCGGAGGCCAATCAATGGCTGGTGGTGCTGGTTCTCAGCAGGGTCGTTCTGGGTCTCAACAGTTTCACGGTGGAGAAGATGCTAACCAACCACGTCGAGGTTGCCATCAATTTCAATATTTTTTTCATTTAATTTGTACAAATTTGTTTACATGTGTTTTTTCTAATATACAAAATTTTATATATATTGATGCAGAGGCTGAAAATTTTCCAAATATTGGTCAAAATAGACACAGTGCAAAACACTACATTCAAGAAGAAGGTTGTCTACCCACCACAACTTATCCGGCCGACATTTCTGATATACCATGGGAAACAAACATGGCACAATGCACCTTACAAAGGTGTGAAAAAATTCATGCAAAATTGCGGAGAGATCTCGTGGCTTTGACTCTACCTGCTGAGAGTCGACAAAGCCTCGAAATAGTTACACATTCATTGGGCGAAATTGTAAATGTGTACAAAAATCTTGGGCCAACGAATGATACATTTGTAGAAGTGATGAGAAAGAGAAAGGAAACAGTAATGGGTCCCGATAAATGGGAGGATGTAAAACAAAGAGTTACAAAAAATATGGCGAAGTCAATGTTTAATTTCAAGGAAGGGCCAAAAAGAAAAATGCTGAAGGTGCAATATTTCAAGCACCCAAATATAGCTCGCTATTTGTATGATAGGCACCTTGCGGCCTATGGAAGGCTCCCATGGAATGACGAGGTTCCTATTTATTTTGCACAATTGTTTTACGTAGAATTTTTTTTGGGTATGAAACCCAACTACAATGACCTTCCGTCAGAATCTTTTGGTCTCGGGAAAGGTCGATTGTATGACCATAAGGGCACTAAGCGAGATGTAGAGTTGCCTCACCCTGAGTCGCCATTGGTGAGTCGACCTTTTCAGGTCGAAACTCTGTAGTCAGAGATGGATGCGACTTCTCAAATAAGTCGAGAAGCAAAGGATGTCATGATCGACAATGTTTACAGTGGATTGAGTGGAGTCGATGTTTGTCTAAATCGACAAAGAGCACGTGAAAATGCACGTGCCAATTTTGTGTATTGTACGGATGAAGAGATTGACAACATGAATGTTGAAGATCTCCGAATATATGCAAAAAATTGTCGCAATGGTTTTCAAGACCTAATTCTTCATGAGGAAGAGGGCACGAGAACGGTATGTGTTAATGACCTTAGAGTTCAATTATTTTAACATGTATACATGTGTACAATTTGTAATAAATACATGTGTATGTACATGTATACATTTATTTGTATGTACATTAATCTAACAAAAATGTATCATTATATGTTAAAACACCATTTGCAGTTGTCACGCATGATGAGTGACGAAAATGTTAATATCATGTTTGGGGCCTCTAGTTCAAACAATGTAGATGGGTCTCACCATCAAGATATGTTGGAAAATGTTAGTGTTTTTTAAGTGATATTTTTAAAATAAATAATTGTGCACACATGTACATGTATGTATATATAATGATAAAATGTTTTAACAAATTCCGATTCCGTCTGATGTTTTTGGGATGGCGGTACCTTCTTCTTCCTTGGGAGATATACCTTCTACTTCCTTAAGAGATGAGCCACAAGTATAGACAATTTTTCACTTTTAAAATTTATGTTTAAGTTATATATATATATATATATATATATATATATTCCACCTCAAAAAGTTCCATTAAAAATTGAGATATATATATATATATATATATCTTGAGTTATTTTAAATTTTTTGAATTTAGGTTCCTATAGAAGATTTCTTTAATCCACGGACTCTAGCAACGGAGATAGGAACATCCACACCATTTCAACCATTTGAACAAGTTGTCTAACTTTTTTTTTAATATTATTGAAAATAAGTTTATATATGTACACGTGCATTTTCATTTGAAAATTTTTAATATATATATATATATATATATATATATATATATATATATATATAACTGTACATGTATATTGTACATTTTACCGTTGCAGATGTTCCCATGGGGGGGGGGGGAACTTGTAGTAGGTGAACAAATGGAGAGGGAACCTCATGAGGTATTGCATGATTTTTTTTTATATTTTATTTTTTACATGAAGTTCTATATATATTCTCACGCATTTTTAAAACATCAAATTTTAATGTTCAAGTACAAGTGCATTGTGTACAGGTTTCCCATGCTTCGCATGATAGTGCGTGGATTGAGACCCTGATAGGAAAGACGCTACATCCATCTCTATTTGATGGACCTGATTTGTAGATTTGATTTCAAGATTTAGATAGTCTTAAATTTACTTTTTTATATATTATCTAGATGCACTGTCATATATATATATATATAACTTGATACAGTTTGATACTTGTGACATCTACAATTTTTGGACATATTTTATTACAGTGTTAATATAATTTGTTTTGTTCCAAAAAGTTAAGTTTTGGATGGTTTTAGTACTTTTGGCATGTAAATGTGAAGTAATGTTGTTATATAATTTGTTTGGTTTTTAAAACTTTTAAGTTTTGGATAATTGAACTACTAGTAATGTTGTCATCTATAAATTAATGTTTTGCTTCTATAAATTAATGTTTTGCTTTTGAACTACATTTGGCATGTTATGTAATGATGTGTTATAATTTGTTTTGTTTTTAAAATTTAAGTTTTGTTTTGCTTCTAAACTACATTTGGCATGTTATGTAATGATGTGTTATAATTTGTTTTGTTTTTAAAATTTAAGTTTTGTTTTGCTTCTAAACTACATTTGGCATGTTATGTAATGATGTGTTATAATTTGTTTTGTTTTTAAAATTTAAATTTTGGATGCTTCAAGTACATTTGGCATGTGAAGTAATGTTGTGATCTATAATTTTTTGTTATTTATTAAAATTTAATTTTTGGACGGTTTCAATCTACATTTGGCATGTGAAGTAATGTTGTGATTTATAATTTTTTGTTAAATTAAAAGTTATGTTTTGGAGAAAAAGCTCAAAGATGACTCTGGCTCCTCTTCCGCTTCGGAGGGCTCCTCCCAGCACTCCAAGGGAGTAGCTGATGATCTGAAGGACTACAGTTGTCTAATTGTGGAGGAGAATCCTCCTACACACATCGATAGCTAGCCTGATGTCAGGTCCTCTTTAGATTTTTTGAACTTTTTTCATGTTTTGCAATCACTGTGCTTCTGAACACTCTATGTCTGTTGGTTTCCCGATATTGGGAAGCATCTTCTAGGCCGGTTTCCCGGTTATGGGCAGCCCCTTTTCTGTTTTTTTGATTCAGACCCCCTCTGATTGTTTTGATTTAATAAAAAAGAGTAAAAAAGTAGTTATATGTATTTATCCCTTTAATTTTGATTTAATGTTAAATGTTTTGATCTAAGTTTTCGATGGTTTCAATCTACATTTGGCCTATGGAAGACTCCCATGTGAAGTATTGTTTTGATTTAATCAAAAAGAGTAAAGAAGTTGTACATTATCTCTTTAATTTTGATTTAATTTTAAATGTTAAATATTTTGATATAATGTTAAATGTTTTGATCTAAGTTTTGGATGGTTTCAATCTATATTTGGCCTAGACAGAAGACTCCCATGTGAAGTATTGTTTTGATTTAATAAAAAAAAAATTAAAATTCAAGTTTTGGATGGTTGAAGTACATTTGGCATCTTAAGATTTCTTTTGATCTCTACATACTCTTGTTTGAGTGGAAAAATTTCCAATAGGAAGAACATAGCTTTTCAATGCAACTAACCATATCAATTGAGCTCTAATTGAAAAAAAAGTAAAGTAGATATATGTATTTATCCCTTTAATTTTGATTGGAAATATAAGAAGTACGTATATGTTTGTTGAATTCGGGTCAATGTCATTAATGCACTCAAATAGGTAGCCTTGTTGATTTATAAATTGGTAAATCGATGACATTCATTTAATTGCATTCTAGAACATAGAACATATTCGACCATTGGACATACAAATTTTGTACTAGATTTTCAATTAGGAATAGAGATGTGGGTCAAATCCCACCAAAAGTCGGAGAAGTGCTCCAAGTCTCTTGTCTGAAAGGAATCTTCGTACAAAACTATATTGTGGATGATTTATTTACATTGTGGATATTTTTTATCAGAAAATCCCACAAGAAAAATTGGGCACATTCAGTTCGTGTATATATCCAGTACGTGCAACATTTTTTATCAATGCACATAGAAAAACTACTTTCAGTGAATTGCATTCTAAAACATATATATTGAGTTCGTGAATCATTTTTCATCAATGCACATAGTAAAACTACTTGAACAATTAATTGCATTCTAGAACATATATATATCCAATACATGTAAAATTTTTCATCAATGCACATGTATAGAAAAGCTACTTTCAGTTGGTACTAGAGCACGTGCATGTACCAAAACAATTTGTACATGTGCAAACACTTGCACAAATAACATAAGCAGCTCAATTTTTAGTTGAGTACTGGAAGTTCTAAAACATATTTAATCCAAAGAGAATAAATTGTTGGACAGTTCAATCAAAAAAATTCCAATGGAATTCCATCTTCAATAATCCGTTCATGATCGGATTTTGACATTTTCCATTTCTTATTTTCATTTTTTTCTTTGATTGAACCTCTATCAACTTTATGCGTGCTGCACACACCAAGTGACTATATTGACAACTTATGAAATCAGGTTCATAGTCTTCAAAGTAAACAAAATCCACACTTTTATTAGTTTGTCTGAAAAAATAACCTTTCAGTATAATAGATCCTCTTTCATATTGAAATCCGTGATCATTATAGTTTTCTAATAATTTCATTTTTCGTTCAGTGAAACGCATCAAATAATACTTCACATTTTCATCGTTGTCAATAGGTGCAATTACAGCAAAAACATCTCTTGCACATTAAAACAAACTTAACAAAATTATACATATTTAAATTTATTTCTAGATCTTTAAATCATTAGAAAGCAATTCAAATGTTACCTTCTCTAACAAGATCAGAAGCTCGATCACCATCGGATGATACTGTAGTTTCCTCTGATTGCATTTCTTCAAACAGTGCAACAGACATTTTTCCTTTTGTATTTAGCTCTGTATGTTTCCAATCATTTACATACATATTATTTTCACAAACGTCATTGGATTTTGTGTTGTCTATGAAAACATGACAAAAACAAGAATATATTTTTTTTATCCAATGCAAACACATTTATGGACAACTTTGTTTTAATTGAATGCAATTTTCGAGTCCCTTTTATTGTTTCAACGTCATTTCCAATTGATCTATCTATGTCTTTGATCCCAATATGCCAGAAAAACCTTTATATGGAAAATTCAAAGAAGAATGTAAAAATGATATCAAAATACAATCAAAGATAATCATTGCATGATAAAAATAGATTTACAATAAAAATTAAATTGAATGTACATTCACACTTCCCTTGATGGGTTAGTCTCAGGGCTTAGAGTAGTGATGCACCATTGAACAAATTCTTTCGCATCCACAAGTAGGCTTGCAGAGGGGTTCATTTGATATCTTCAAAGTGCTCGTTTTATGCATACCCCTGCACCGTCATGTTCTCCTTTTCCATGGCCAGTCTCAAAGAAATTCCAACAATGTTTAATGCATGCTTTCTTATGAATACAACACAACCAAAAGAATGATCGTGCAGATTTGAATTGACCTGCGCATCCGTCTAACCATATCCAATGTTCATTGAATGTTATTCCACGACTTTTCAAGGAATCATAAATTTTTCCAAAACAATGTTATACAAAATATGTATCATGTGTTCGATCGTCACTGATATAAAAGTGATATTATTTAATGATATGTCGATTTTCACTCGTGCTTTCTATATGGTCGACGTTTTGTTTAGCATGTCTATATAGAATATGGACGAGCATGGAGACTTGGTCAGAATGATAGAATTCACTCTGAATTTCTTTTTGTGGAACAAATGTGTAGTTTTCTGCAAAATAAATGACTAACAAAATGGTCCCTGGTGGAGAAAATTCACAAGATTTTTTGAATTTCAAGTCTTGCCATCAAGCTCTATGGGAATTCTTGGTGTATTTGTAAATTTCTGCCTCAAACTTTCTCAAAAAGTCTATCACAAAAATTTCGTCTTCTCGTAATTCAATTCTTTTAACACTATTTGCACCTTCAATCGATGTATGGATATATTCATATCTCTTCCATTTCACTTTCATGTTGGACAATGATTGATCATTTATATCAGTACGATATTTGTTTTGAAATTTAGTCAAATTTCCACAATCATCGCATTTTTTTACCACCAACACATTTCTTTTTGTAAAATAGTTCATCGCTTTCTCTTTTACATAGAATTTGAGATATGAAATCACGGATAGTGGAAGGAGGAGGTGAATCCTTCCATAATGCTCTACCAAAATCAAGGAATGTGTAATAATATAACTCAAATTCTACATGATAACGGCAACAACAAGTGTCGTGTACGATGATAGGTTTTACATACCATGGTTTTTGTTGAACAAAAACACTGATTGAAACATGAATTTCATGATTCTCTTCTTTGAACTTGTTGAATAACTCTATCTGAGTGGTTTCCAAGAAATATTTTTCATGTTCTTCGTATTGATTTCATGCTATTCTTCTTTGCATCACATGTTTTGCAGTTGGCAAAACACGCGAATTGTTCTTCCAATATTCAAATATAATTTTTTTTACATTTTCTCCAAGTCTATCTTTGTATGGTTGCCTACAAATAGCTCTCCAACAAGCGATTTCATCATTTACATCTATTTGCAGCCGAAATTTCTGATGTTTGTGCAAATTTTTTCACGACATTCCTAATGCTCGTGCCATAGATGTTACCAAACGATTCTCTTTAGTACTTGATGAAACCACTGCCATATGTATTCCTCTACGTACAATTGAAATTTTTTTCTGTCTAGATCTCCTAATTGAATTTATAGCACTACTTATATTTTGTATCACATTTTCTTTCATTTTTTTTATATTTGGTTGATTTTCGAATACCTAGTAGTGTCGTAGCTTCTTTTAATTTCCTTAATGATAGGAGACCTTTCAACATTTGAGCTTGAACTGTCCCCTGTTCCTTTATGAAATACGTTTCAAAAATGCGGTTAACATGATATCGTATATAATGGTCAGGTTTTTTATCTCCGTATGTGTGAGTGTCAACATTTTCTAACATCTCATCATCTACACTGATTTCATCTGTACATATTCGAATAAATAGTACATAATAAGTTTACATATTCAATAAATAACTAAATTAATAAATATATGTATAATTTCAATAATATGTGCATGTGTTCAATATATATATATATACATATGTGCATATCTTGTGATTCAATTTCTTCACTTGAATTTATTTCAATATTTTCACCATCTTCAATCATTGGTTAAATATCTCTTTCACTTTCTCTTTCAAAATTTTGTATTTCATCATCAATGTTTTGAGGAATATTTCTCTTTGTTTACATTGCAAAATATTTTTCTTGAATTAGTTCATTAAATAAAAATTAAGCTTCACATTTTACACTAGGAAAATTTTAAATATACCAATAGATCATAATATTTACATTTACATACCTGCTTCAATTTCTAGTTTAGGTTGATTTTCCCCTTCAATATTTGAGAGTGCTTCTATCTTTATTTTGCGAGATTGTCTCATCTCTTCTCTATGTTCCTCAGGGTCTCTTTTTCGATCATATTTTCTCGCACAATTCCTTCGATTTCCCATGATGATAGAGTATGAAGTTCAAAAAATTTCCTTCAAAAATTTAGACAATAACTCACTTAAAAAAAGCATCACAAAAGATTTAATTTAAAAAAAAACTCATTTTAAATTTTTTGCAAAAAATACATACTCCAATCCAAAACACTTACTTTAAAAATCTGATAAAAAAATGTCTTATAAAAATGAAACGAAGCTCAAAAGATTTACTTCAACTCAAAACACGTACTCTAAAAATTCGAAATTAAACCCAAATATATACTTAAAAAAAAAATGAAGAACAAAAAACATCCAAAAAAATGTATCACATACCTCCAAGAAATGTCCTTTGAATGTACATCCAAGAAAATTTCTTAAACCCAAAACAATTCTTTGCAAAATCAGACTGCCTCCAAGAAATGTCGTTAAACCCAAATCTCCAAGAAAAATCTTTAAACCCAAACCAAGACCTTTGTAAAATTAGACCAAATGTGCAAAATGTGCGAAAATTATGAAAGATTTCGTGGCAATTTATATTGCCGCGAAATGTTTTTTTGGAGGGGCTCTGCGAAATTTTCCGGTCGACGGAAAAGTAAGCAGAAGTTCGGCCGAACTTTGAAAAAAAGTTCGGCCGAACTTTAAAAAAAAATCGACCGAACTATTAAGGCGTGAGACCTAATGGCCCGTTTGCGCAAAAACTAGTTCGGCCAAACTTTGTAGAAAATTTCGGCCGAACTAACGCATCACCAGTTACGCAGATCCAAGCTCTGAATACGTTTCTGCAACTTTGGACTGATTAAACTCCATGAAACATTCTGAATTAACTTTTGGAACCAAGACAAGCATTTTCAGAATTGAATCTACTTTCAAGAAATATAACTTTTATGGAATTTCATAAATATTTACTAATTTTAGTTAATTTTGTAATAAAACGAGTGCAAACAATTTCTAAGGTTCATTGTGATTCAGTGAAATCAAAATTATGTATCTCCCAAAATACATTGTAAAAAAATTTGAAAAAATTATGGGGCATTACATTGGTCCGTCATCTCTAATGGGTAGCTTTTAGATTTTTAGTTTATAACTTATATATTAAGAAATTTCTTGCGTCGCGAAACATACTCAAAATATGCAGTTTTTTCATATTGGACCAGTTCAAAAAATTCTAGTAATTATGATATGCATCCATTGGCTTTGTAAATATGACGAAACAGAAGTAGACTCTGCCTAGATTGTTGTAACACATTTTGTTTTCTCAAAAACACAAATTTTCAAAGAATACAACATTGAGTATTAACATGACTTCTTATGAATCCTTTGATTGTTAAAAAACACACACTCAAAGAAACACTAAGTTGACATATCAAATGTGCATAAACAAATTCCAAAAAATAAGTAATAGAAAGCTAACAAAATTTCTGACAACTTTTATTTTTATTGCAAAATGAAATTTTAAACAGAAAATTTGTTATAGTTTGCAGAAAGTTGAAGAATCGAAAAAAATGGAAGTTTTTTATCAAAAAAGGGAAAAAAGTGTAACCCAACTTCACATTTTCACATAATTTTTTTATTAAATGAGACATGTATTTAGGAATATACATATATAATTTTTTTGGGGAAAAAAAACAAAACAATCGATGCGCCACAAAAAATAGGCATGCACCGGTTCTGGTGCGTCTTTTCTTTGTCGTGCACCAGAGGCGATGCAACAGATAATATTCAACGCACCACAGGCGATGCACCTGAAAATTTTCAGTGCACCATTGACTATGTACGGTGTCAAGAGTGTGGTGCCCTGACTAAAATCTACGACTCGGGGCATATAGTTCGGTCAGTGCAATGACCTCCTGACATCATTACTTAGTCAACGGTTCGGTCTTTTACCAGGCTGCACTATTGAACCTATGGAAATGCGGAATGCAGTGCACTGACAAAAATATCCGCCCCGGGGCAGATATTTAAGTCAACGCACCGCATTGCCGCTATTCCACATGGTCAATGGTGCGGTCGAGTAATCGACCGCACTACACCTTTGAAAAAAAATTAAAATGACACGGTGCGCCTTCGGTACTACCCCGGAACCAGTGAAAATACCATTAGCACTAGTTGCGGTGCAACCTGTAAATTTACAGGCAACACCGCGAACCGATGCGAGCCAAACGGCTCTAGCGCACTGCGTGACAATTTTTTTTTTCTTTTAAATGGTTAATTTTAAGGTAATTTAAAATTATAATCCGCTAAAAGGCTTAATTATGGAAAAACAAGAAAAGTACTTGTACATTTGGCCGTCGAGGAGGCATATTGGCTGTAGAATTTGCAAAAGAAAATTTGCCCACCGTTTTGCAAAATTCAAGCTGGAGATTGGTGGGAAATGCGCAGCAACAGTGCGTGCAATGGGTGCAATGGGAGCACTGATGTGAGGGCGGCTCAGATAAGGATAAATTACACCGGTGCTTGAGAGCTCTGGAGCACTGAGAAAAGTGAAAAATGCAGTTTTTTGGACGTAAATTTTTTTATTATTTAACCTTATTCCGGTGCGCGGGGTTTTATAGGTGAACCAAGGCGGTTTCTTAAGATTGCACCAGGCGGTGTCTATTTTGGCGCGGGGTTTTATGACGCACTAGTGCAAAATATTTTTAAAGCACCGCTACGCTACAGTAATAAGATGCACCGGGCGGGTTTGTACGGAGCGCACGGTGTCCGGTGTGCCAATGTTTTGTGCGCACCGGTGGTTTCTCTTGTTGAACGCACTGGTGTGATTTAGGTTGATAAGCGCACCGGACAAAAAACATCTGCAAAAAACTCTACCCGCCAACCTCCTATAGTAACCTCCGCTAGAAATGGATGTTTGGGGTATTTTTATAAGGTGTTCCTCAAAAACATCCTCTAGAGGGTCTTTTCCTTGTAGTGCCCTTAGATCTATTAAGGAATTAGTTAACCCTAAAGTCATGAAAGGATTTATTCAATCCCTTGCTCCTACGGGATTCCCTACATTGAGAAAATTGACAATCCATTAATCGGAGAATTCAAGAGAGCATGTAACATATATTAAACACAAGTGTTCATATTTCTCAACTATTATAGATCTATTTAAATCATGGATTTATCAAGCACTAAAAATGATTAAATCTCTTGATTTGTAAATATTTTCATTAGAAAAAAAAAATTATATATAATGAGATTTAATCTTTATAAAAATGTTAATAAATTCATGGTTAAAATACATCTATATTGATAAAAATTAAAACATTTAAGATATATATATATATATATATATATATAATAATTTGAGTAATTTGGACATACTTACCCCAACTATAATAAAAATAAATTAAAATAATTTATAACACACGTTTTGTTTATGAGTATTTTTTCAATTGATATTAAAATTTATCTATTATGATATTTGAATTTAAATATTTCTTATTTATTTTAAAATTAAATAATAATTTTAAAATATAAATTAAATATTAAAAAAATAAAATATTTTTTTAATAAAATTTAATTGATAGTTTTAAATAATATTATTAATATTTATATTAATTGAATTGAATTTAAATTATTTTATAAATTTATTTTGTAAAATATAATACTTATTTACTTTACTTATAATAATAATAATAATTACTATATATAAAAATGTTTTATCACTTATACATGAAATCAAGAGGCTTGTGCTATTGTTTTAATTTGACGTGAAAAACATGAACAATATTGAATTGAATTGGATGTTGGCTTCACAATTTATATGTGTAGTTTTAAAACTTTGTACACACTAATAAAGCTCTATCAAACTATATATATAAAATATTGATTTTCACAACATTGTTTTACAATTCGAAGTCAATGTGTTTTCTAATATTAAATGATTGATCTTACAACTTACCCACATTTTTTCGTTTTGAAATGTATTTTTAATATAATTATTATATAGATATTAACAATAATAAAATTCTATTAAATTATATATATAAAATATTGATTGATCTTACAACCTACACAATTTTTCTTTTTGAAATATATTTTTAATATAATTATTATATAGATATTAACAATAGCAACTTGTGTTGGATATGTGTATGATTAATAAGGAACAAGGCCATTCAAATAAGCTGAAATTGAACTCTGGATATAGTATTTTTTGTACATGATGTTGCTTTTTTGACATGGTATGTAATATAAATGCTTATGTAATATGGTACCTTCTATACAAAATTTTGGTGGTATATAATATGTAAAATAAGAAATTAATTTGAAGATTTATTCTTCCATCATATTTAGGTCAAAAAGAAAATAGGTGTGAATTTTCATGTTGTAAGTGTAAAAGGTAAATAAAATAACATGTAGTTGGGTGTTTTATGGATTTTCTTATAAATAAATAAATAAATGTAAAAAATATATATTGAATAAGCTAAATTATGGTAATTTATCTTTCAATTGTGTATTTGTGACTTTCACCATATAATTTTGATAGTTTACCAATTTATTTATTTAAATTAACCAAATAATATGTAGACTTATCTTAATTTTTGACCTTTCGCAATTTTCACATAATAATATTTTAAAAAGGTGATTTTTTTCCCTCAGTATATTTTATCATAAATTTTACTTAAAGTCTAGTTAATTTTTGGTAAAATCATAGTTTTAAGTTGTTGACTCTATACAATTTGAGTTCACATATCTATTTCTAGATTAAAAACAAAATTTAAACCATGGAACATTACGATCTTAACAAGATTGGTGTCTTCATATTATGGTGAAAAAGGCTAGAAAGTCTCCTCATTAGATTATGCCCTTTCACATATACTTCCTAGGGAACACCAAATTCTATTTCACCTAGTGGTTGATATACAACATAGTCCTTTTTTTAAGGTGGTTCACAGACACTGAGTGGCCGCTACATCCACGGGAAAATCCAGGTAGATCAACCCAAAGAGACCTACCTGCCGGCCAAACTAGCAAGGCCTAACCCCAAGGGCGTCAAGGAGATTTGACCCCATGGCATCCTGATAGGCGAGTTACTTAGCAACAAGAACTCGACCAACTGATTTATCCCTTGGGGCTTGATGTGCTTGATTACCTTTGTCCATATGAATTTTTACCTTGCTTAAGGAATATTCAAGTAGTAACTTTAACAATAAAGTTACAAATCCAATTTTAGCAAAATATCATAATATTTTTTTTAAAACTTTCCATGTGTATGTTCAAAATGCATCTTTGGTTTCTTTTTCTTTTTTCAAATTTTAGTGGTGTTCACACTAATTTTTTTTTGTAAATTCCTTTGGAATAATGTTTTGGGAGTATTTTTAATATTTGTAATAGACACCATTTTGGAATAGAAAAAAGAGAAGACTAAGCAATGATCTAAGAGGATTTGATGAATTCATCAATGAGAAAGTTCACAAGAGGTGACTTGATGAATTCATCAATGAGAAAGTTCCAAAGAGGTGTTCTTCATTTCTACTTGTGAAACATAATAGAACAAAATATAAACAACACAAGAGGTGACTTGATGAATTCATCAATGAGAAAGTTCCAGAGAGGTGTTCTTCATTTATACCTGTGAAATATAATAGAACAAAATATAAACAACACAAACTTCTAAAGTTTGATTACTTTCATATAAATGAGTAATTTATTTTAAAAAAATCAAGTTCACTAGTGATGATGCTCATCCACCAAAGAGGATATTGTGAGTATGAATAGATTCCTAATCCTAGAAAAACATAGAACAATGCTTAAAAGTAAGGTGGATTTTCTCTTAAAGATGCACTTAACCACACATAACCTAAAAAAGGAATCATGAACAACAATTCCAATTTACCTCCTTAATAGATATCATGTCCTATCATGTACCATATGATATGTACAATGCTTTGCATAACTCAATTGCATGAATCCTACAAGCAACTCTAACCTTATTCATTCCCCTATTCTTAATTATAAAAATTAATCCTATAAAAACATTGGATAACAATGCTAGAATAAAAATTGTGAAATTGTCTAAAGATAAATCCATGTTAAGCTTGCTTATTAGTATTTCACATACAATCTTAACTCATACCTTGCATAAGTAATTAATCATATAATCAAGGTTGCTTTAACATGGTCATATCTAAATACTTGAGACCATGTAAAGTATTCATCGCATCTAATCACAACTTACATTTCTTTTTTTAATGTAACTAAGCAACACACCCTCTAGTCCATAGAAAAGGGTAAGGTATTCTCCAAGGCTCAAGTCCATTCATCAAAAAGGTTTGAATCCATTACAAAAATATATTCAATATGAGTTCAATATTTTAGTTGCAGGAATCAAGCCTAGGTAGGGAGGATAACAAGCATTACTCCCAACCACTTGAGATAAATCCAAATGAAATATCACAACTTATGTTTTCATGGGTATTAGTATAAATTATTCATATGAAATTTGAAACCCCTCATAGTATTAGAGTTTCACCCAAACTTTGGCCCCAATATTTTATTAGCAATTGGACAAGGTTCATATTTTGTCATGGAATATTCCACCAAATATTATTTACTTTGGTTGGTTGGCAGAGAGAAATAAAATCCTGACATGGGACAATTTATGTTGACATGGGTTCATCGACCCGGGATGATGGATCTTATGCAAGGGCACCCATGAGTAATCCGTAAAATTTCATGGATATTCCAGTAGACAATTCGTCACAACATATCTGATAATATTATATTTAGAATATGGAATTATACATTATTACAATTTTATTAAATTTCTAGATTTGTAGATTTTACTGTAATTGTAACATCCCTAGTGAAAATTACACGTAATAAAAGTTAGTAAAGGAAAATTAATAACCACGGTTATGTGCCACTTATTCCAAGCTGAATATTGGGAAAAACATCCTAGTGTATGTGTTCATTTGGTTTATTATGGCTATGGAAATTGGAAAAGGAAATGACAAAGGATTTGGAAAGGCAAAGTGGCATTAATTGGCATTTTATTTATGAAAATAATGGAAATTAGGAGAAAAGGAGGGTGAAAGGTGATGGGTTGCATGTGAGGAGGAAAATGAACGAAAATAATGGAAATTGAAGCAAATAGAGACCTCAGTGATAAAATGTCTTATGAGGATCAATTCACGAACTTTTTTTCAGCTCAATTTTGGAACTTTATCTCTATTTTGTCTCTCACTCACTCTTAGACACTTAGAGTTTTGTTGGAGCACTTCGACATTGGATCAAGCAAAGCAAAGAAGGAAACATGAAGAAAAGATCAATAAAGGAAGAGAAGGATCATATGGCTACAATGGAATTATCTACAAGTATCGAGTTGCATGTATGATTTCCTTTCTAGTTTTGACATGCATGGTTATGCATGTTTGTTATTGGTTCTTTTGCTATCATGGGAATGGGTATTTCGAGGTGTGACAATGTTCTTTAGTCTTGCATTTCCATTTCCGGATAGCCATTGTGTGATGGGGTTTTCATATTTTCATTGAGCTGGATTTTCGGATGGATTTGAAACTGAGTGAGGTGGTATATAAAAAAAATGACACATGGCCTAGTGATCCCTGAACGGGATTGTGGATTGCGGCAAAGCCCTGGCCTAGTAACCCATGAATCATACTATGGGTTGCGATAAAGATAGATTTTTTGTACCTTGGTGGGCCTAGGAATCCTCAACCAGTGAATGGTGAACTATACAGTAAAGCCTAGAGGTGGGTGCCCTTCATCAAGCCTAGGAATACTTGACTAGTGATTGGCAGGATATATGGTAAATCCTGAGGGTGGAGTCTCGATTAGGCCTAGGGATCCTTGACCATTGTATGGCGGGATGTATGATAAAGCCTAGAGACTAGGAGATAGGAAAACTCCTCATGATGCAGGTGGATAAATCTGGTGGCATCCATGCTTGTTTAGGGCCTGGTGATCTAGTGGGGATTGCAGTAAAACTTGGTTCTATTGATTAGGGCGAGGTGGTTTAGCCTCGGGAATCCCTGGTTGATTTATAGTTATGACTCCAACATTCATGCTTGGAATATGGCACGGGGATGATTGGATGAAATAAATATTTGGTTCATCCAATCGATGGTCGAGTGGTACGTGGAAGTCCTAAACCTAGTTGCCTTTGAATTCATTAATAATAGTTAATTTCCTTGGCATTTTATGTGCAAATGTATTGGTTCATATTTGTAATTTATGGTTGTTGTATCCTTTTTATTTCTGTTGTTTATATGTTAATTATGAGAATATTTTGTGTTGGTGATGATGTATGGATCTCATCATGTTTTTATTTGTAAATGAATGAATAATGAATATATGACCTAATAGATGATAATGCAGATAATGTGATAAGGCATCAATGCTTCTTAGCGACTCTTAGATAAGTACTAGACCCCTATGCTTAGATCTGTTGTTTTTACCTGTAGAATTCATATTTGTGACTTGTTTGACGAAATTCCTATCATGGATGGTAGGGGTATAGTCAAGTTGTTGATCAAATGTTTGCATTAGTACCTTTGACCTAATGTTATTTATTATTCTAGAATTTTTAATGAATTTCTGTGAAGTGGCCTAAGTCCTAGCCCTAAAAATGTGGCAAAAAATCTGGGGTCATTGGCACAAATCTATCTGAAAATGTTCATAGTTGCTAGCTTACCCTTGCTTTGGGAGAGACCAGAGGCATAAATTCATATGCATGGCTTGTCAAGGGAGCGACTTGTGGTTAGATTAGTGAAAGGATAACTTTCCTCATGGGTTGGTCACTTGGGAAGGTTAGTTAGCTCCTATAGGTTTTGTAGCATGTGTGGAAGGTTAACTTGGGTTTGTTTTGTCAGTTCCACTTCCTTAACTGTACATGGGGAGTTGAATCACATCATAGTAGACTCTCGTCACATGTTTACCCTAGTAGACCGGGTAGCTTGGGTAAATGTGGGAAGTGGGTGTTACAAGGTGGTATGAGAACATGGTTCATCCCTTGGACTGGATGGGTGGCGTGTTGGTCATGCATTCATGTTGGTTACATGTGTTCCTTATACTTATGGTCTATGTGATTATTTCATATTCATGGTGGTGGTCATGGTTATAATGGTTTCTCCATGTGAAATTTGATGGTGTTGTTATGAAATATGTCGTCAAGGGTGTATGATTGGTTATGCATTGTTTATGCATGTTGGTGTTACATGTTGTTAAACATACATTGATATTGTTGTAGTTGGCATGCATGAGGTCATGATGTGTGGTTGATATGGTCATGCATTCATGGATGGACTATGGTTAGGATGCTATCTATATGCTCTTATGATTATGTTTATACATTTATTGCGCTAATATGGTTTATCTTGCAGATGATATATCCTCCCCGAATTATATCGAGGTATGTTGGTTTGATTATGATTTGGTTTAGCTAACATAGTATGCCTTGCAAGAAATATATCAGGATCAATATGAAGATGGTAGACTACATTTCACGAGATTCTCCTAATGGATTAGATGAGCAGCATGGTGTTGGGAACTCTTATGACTTAACAGACACATTGAGAATCTTGAAGGCCGAAATAATAAGTTCTAAAGTAGACAATGACAGAATCATGCAGGCACATGAGAAAAAAGTAGAAGAGAATGAAATAATCCTTTAGAGTTTGTTACAATTGCAGTGATAGGGGCCACTTCAGATCAGCCATGGACAGGACGATAAGACTAATGGGGTTCACAGGTCAGATAGGGATGATATGGTTAGAAATGGCAGGCTCTTGGATAGTCGAGATAGGAGAGGTGATGTACAGAGGTACTATGCTAGTTATGGATTTGACAGGAACTATGATCGTCATCATTATCATCCTTACAGGAGGATTTCCAGAGGATATTTTTTGGATGAGCTCAAGAAAGCTAAGCCACCTAATTTTGTTGGAGATTTGAAAAATCGGGAGGATGTAGAGGCTTGGTTACTTGGGATGAATAAATTATTTGAGTTGTATGATTACACAAATAATACGAAGGCCAAAGTAGCTATCTTTAGCATGAAATGTAAAGAAGAAATCTAGTGGGATGATGTGAAGCGGGTCAGAGACATCAAGAATGAAGAGTTGATTTGGCATGAATTCAAGATACTTTTCAAGAAAAATTACTTGTGAGAGAGGTACTACGAAAAAAAATATAGGGAATTCTATGAGCTAAAAATGGGATCGGTGAAATATGAGGAGTATATGACCAAGTTCTTAGAGTTATTGACGTATGTATCATATCTTAGGAATGAAAAGGATAAATTCCATATGTTTGTTAGTGGATTACCATTAGCACTTAGAGATCGAATTGAGTATGATGAGCCACAGTCACTTGAGGAGGTTATTGGGAAATTGAAGCATTATTATGAGAAGTCAAAACATAAGACAAAATAACATCAAGGTTGGAAAGGGAAAGACAAAGCTAAAGGTAAATGGAAGCCGAAAATAACAAGGCCTCATAATCCATCAGAGAAAGAAAATGTTGCACCTTACAAGAAGTTCAACGTAGCTAGAGAGGAACATGTGTCACAATTTGGAGGGCAATAGAAAAGAGGTAATGGTACATGGTGGTTGGAGTGTTGGACATGTGGTAAGGAACATCTTAAGATAGATTGTCCGCAGAATCAAGGTGGTAGGCCTTAGATCTATAATGCACAAGAAGCACAAATTGTTGGTGATGTTTGGCAGAGCATTCCTCGTATTTTTGCAGCGTTGTATAATAGGGAGGCATATCACTAGGAATATATCATTGATATGGAAGGTAAGATTTGTGATCAACTTATTTCTATTTTGATTAACCGTGGAACTAATTATAATTATGTTAACCCTGACTTGCTGGATAACTGTGATTTGAATAAAGAAGTGCATGCATTAATCTTGGTTAGTGCAGCTGGCTACAAGTACAAAGAAGAGAGTTCATCATTGGGTAAGAGCTTATGGTTTTGAATTGAATGGTATGCCTACATCAACACACTTGAATGTATTATCATTGGGATCATACAGTATGTTGTTGGGTATGGACTGGTTGTATCTTCATAGGACCAAAGTGTCTTAAATATCACAATCTCTAGAACATAACTAGTTGAAAAATACTGCAATCTCTCCCTTGTAGGAATTGTGGGAGCGAAAAGAGGGTTTCAGTCGCATGGAGGCCTTGCCATGGGAGCGCTTTTGGGTTTAATTCATTGAAAGGTTAGGTTAACTCAGGGTTTGGGTACCTAGAGTGGTAGATTAGCTCCTGGGGGTTCTGTATCACCTGAGGGAGGTTTGTGAAGTGTTTGTTTGTCAGTTCCACTTCCTTAATTTCACTTAGGGAGTTGAATCATATCCCAGTAACTCTTCATCAATTTTTTACCCTGGTGGACCAGTTATCTTGGGTAAATGTGGGAGGAGGGCATTACAGGATTGTATTCGAGCTGGTTATTTTCTAGCTGAAGAAATTGTGCATAAGTATATGTGGATTTCATTGTAAATACTGCAATGAGTTGTGTTATAAATATCCATGGGAAGTATGTTTTGGTTTACTGTAGTATTGTTGGTTATAGGTGTCATTGAACACCGAGAATTGAACATTGAGGACGATGTTCCCCCAAGGGGGAGGGTTCTGTAACAGCTCTAGTGAAAATTCCATGTAATAAAAGTTAATAAAGAAAAAATAATAACCACGGTTATAGAACACTTATTCCAAGCTGAATTTTGGGAAAAAAATACTAGTGTGGGTGTTCATTTGGTTTATTATGGCTAAGGAAATTAGAAAAGGAGATGGTAAAGGCTTTGGAAAGGAAAAGTGGCATTAATTGGAATTTTATTTATGAAAATAATGGAAATTAGGAGAAAAGGAAGGTGCAAGGTCACATGTTGCATGTGAGGATGAAAATGAAGGAAAATAATTGAATTTGAAGAAAATAGAGATCTCAATGATAATAAGGCTTTTGAGGACCAATTCACATACTTTTTTCAGTTCAGTTTTGGAACTCTCTTTCTATTCTCTCTCTCACACACTCTTGGACACTTAGAATTTTCTTGGATCACTTCAACATTGGATCAATGAAATCAAAGAAGGAAAGAGGAATAAAAGATCAATCAAGGAAGAGAAATATCAAGCTGCTACAATAGGATTATTTGCAGGTATCAAGTTGCATGTATGATTTCCTTGCTAGTTTTTACATGCATAGTTATGCATGTGTGTTCTTGGTTCTCTTTCTATCATGGGCATGGGTTTTACCAGGTGTGACAGTGTTCTTCAACCTTGCATTTCCATCTATGGATAGCCGTGGTGTGATGGGGTTCTCATGTTTTGGTTGAGTTGGATTACTGAATGGATTTGAAATTGAGTGAGATGGTCTCTGAAAGAAAAAACACATGGCCTAGTTATCCTTGAACTAGACTGTGGATTTTGGTAAATCCCTAGCCTAGTAACCCCTAAATCGGACTATGGGTTTCGGTAAAGCCAATTTTTGTGTACCTCGGTGGGCCTAGGAATCCTAAACTAGTGAATATAGAGATATACGATAAACCCTAGAGGTGGGTGCCCTATATTAGGCCTAAGAATCTTTGACCAGTGAATGGAAGGATATACGGTAAATCCTAGAGGGTGGAGTATCCATTAAGCCTAGGGATCCTTGACCGTTGTATGACGAGATGTACGGTAAATACTAGATACTAGGAGACAAGATAATTCCTCACGATGTAGGTGGAGAAATTTGGTGGCATCCATTTTTGTTTAGGGCCTAGTGATCTGGTGGGGTGTAACTACCCCTCCCACACCTACCCACTTTCACCAGCTTTCCTAGGGTAAACATGAGCTGAGGG
This sequence comes from Pinus albicaulis, assembly GCA_034641835.2. Taxonomy (NCBI): domain Eukaryota; kingdom Viridiplantae; phylum Streptophyta; class Pinopsida; order Pinales; family Pinaceae; genus Pinus; species Pinus albicaulis. The sequence continues at coordinate 967,051,572 of CM076577.1, forward strand.
TCACTATGATAAGACTCAACCTCCTATGTGACATTAAGGAAATGGAGTCGATAACTTAAGGCCTTATTGACTTCCCTGAGGTGACACAGGACCTCCAAGAGTAACCCAACCCCTCCAGGTACCCAACCCCTGCTATGAATCACATTTTACCTGACCCAGAGCCCAAGTTTATCCTTTACAAGGCCTCCATGTGATTATGGGTCTTGAGTCGCTCCCATAATTCTGCTTCCATGCGGCTATGGACACTTCTACTCAATTCTTTGTCAGCGACTTTGAATTTTGTGCCACTTTTTCAAGGCTAGGACTCAGTTCTCTGTCCAAAACTCAGCGAAGCTTCTAGTTTAGATAAATAACATAGAAAAAATGCTTGTAAACCAAAACCAAAACCAAGAGTTGACCTGAGCATCCCCATCCAGGACTGACGTTTTTTCAAGCACTTGATAAATATGAAACCTACAGGTGATGAATGCAAGTCTGATCATAAGGAACTTGTTGGGGTTCCCATGTTTTGGAAAGTTTTGGAATACCAAAAGATGAGACAACATCAGAACCACTTTCAAACCTCAGGATCTAGCCCTCCTGGGTCCAGAGAGGGATCTCTCTATGATAGGCAAAGGTATATGTATTTGAAACTTTTTTTTTAGGTTTTAGGCTAGTTATAGGCACGGGTTTGTTTGTTTGGTTGTTGGGAAACAGGAAAGAAGGGTTCACTATAAGACAAGGATGAGAAAAGAGGATTTTAGGAAAAGGAGAGATGATTCAAAGAATGCTCGAGACCATTGGGCAATGGAGTCAGGAAAGGGTTTACTTGCTATTCTATATGCAGGCTTTCAGTTGGGCTAGTCATCTAAAGCATTGAATCTTAAAGATGATAGTGTGGCATGAAATGGTAAGGAAGAAGGTGAAAGGAAAGGAAACCTCCAAGGTGACCATTTAGGAATCGGATCCAGGGATAGCACATGCCATTAGACACTTGTGATCCAACTCCTAAAGGGTAAACTCTTCAGACAAAGGGAACATTGAAGATTCAAACAAAAAGGTGAAAAATTGAGATCAGAGAGAGACTTTGAACTCTCAATGCTTCGACATCCAACTTAAGGGAACTTAGAAAGATTCAATTAATCGAAAAGGACCCTAGTGAGGCAGAATCAACAATTATGAACTCCCAGTATCCCAATTCTTTCAATTAAATCCAATCAGAACATCCAAGAATAGATTCATTAATCCATACATCAGCTAGCAGTAAATTATAGCCACTACACTGGTTAAATTAAATCGAATCAGTACTCGGATAACACATACAGCAGAAAAAATCGAAGGTAGGGAGAGCAGAAACATAGGGTACCATGCGAGGGTAAATCCTATGCCATATTTCTGATGCGTACTAGAAGAAATGAAATATGATGAATCACAAAGGGAAAAGGAGACAGAGATATAAAAACATCACCGCTGCTTTAAATCAAGATCCAAAGAAATGTGCTTGTCATATTAAAGAGCAACACTAGTCATGTACACCATTGCCAACAGCTTGATATTCAGTCTGAAAACATCTTCCTCATCCTATCTTACAACTTTACCCATAAAACTATATCTCAAGAGAAACAACTTACAATTCACAGATATCTGATCAACAACCTTTACAATGATTTTCTTCATGAGTTTTATAGCTAAAACAGAGGCAGAGGAGGTGTATGAAACACTAAATGTAACATTAAAACAGAGTAGTAAAAGAGGGTCGAGGCCCATTCTGCTTTAATATCTGAGCATTAATCTTCAGTACTCTTTGGATGAAAGAGTGGTCTTTGACAGGCTGCAATTTACTCCAGGTATGTTCTTGATGTGCTTTTGCTGCAGTACTTGTAGTACTCTGGTGAATAAACAAAAAGGAATATAAATGACTATGAGGTCTGCCATACTGTGTAACAAATGTTCTGGTAGTATTAGGACTGCTGTCAGGGGGAAATATTCTAGGGGACACAACATAGAATAAAGACAGTATGGGTACTGTGTCCTTTCTCAGGAGGAAGCTTTTGCCGATGTGAAACACTGTCAATATTGTTTTCTGTGCGATAGGCATCTTTAGGCCTAATGTGATGATCATGAGGTCTTCAATTCAGTACAACTGCCCTTTAAACAATGAATCAGAGCTAAAATTCTTCAATTATAGGCATTAAACTCTCTGACTATCCATTGATACACTTTGACGCTCCATGACTGTCTCTGTCTGTTAAATTTGGAACTTTAATGGTGCTGGGGGGTTTTACAGAGTTAAACTCTGTCATTTAATGAAAATTACGTTCTAACACCTTCCCAGGCTTCTTCTCTATAATATCAGTCTCTGAAATTATCCTTCTCTGCGCTCTGTGCCACTATAACAGTGACTGTGAGAAATGGCAGAGTTCACCGCCTGTAACCTGCAAAAACACACAAACATGTTAAGAAATCCATGTATGGGAGGATGGATGTGGTGGAATGCTATGATGATGGTAGTGCAACAGAGGCGAATGCTATGGATGCAATGGAACGCGGTGGAAAGATGCAGTGGAATAGTGAAAATTGATCTGACGAAGGTTGGGTGAAATGAAAAACTTCAATGTAAAACATTACAATTTTAATGTTTGCGGAATGATATGATGTCTAATGCAAAACATAAATATTCGACCTTTGAACAAAATATGAAGGGAATGGGCGAAGATCTAATGGCAAATGTATGGAATGAGTTTAAATGGTGGGACCACGGTCATGGTGGAGGGTGATTTAACTTGGGCCATTCGATCTTAGGAGATGATCCGATGGAATGCCATGATCGCGCGATGAGAAAATATGCAAGAGACGTGAGATGCAACGGGGGTCGTTGATCTGCAGAGATCAACGGTCAGGATCTGTGGATGAGTTTTCGGGTAATGAAGTGGGGAAGTGGTTTTAGGATGGGAAACCGCTGGTATCACGCGACAAAAGAGCCGAGAGGCTGTTTTCACTTTTTCAACGCGATATGGGTCTTTGGCTGACACATGGCTTTGTAAAACTGCCCATATCGCGTGAATTTGAAATATTAAACTTCGAATGCCCAATCTACATGATATGGATGTGGACCGTTGGATCTGGGCCTATGAGATCCGACGACGGGAGATGGAGCGCGATCTGAGGAGATGCACAGACATTAGAGGTGGGGTCGAACAGACAGCGGTTTTATTGTGGACCGTCTGATCTGAGGACAAACGGCTAAGATTGGTGGAGGAGATACACAGGCGGAGAAAATGGTTAGTGGGCGGGAGAAATCTGAGACGTTAGATCACGGGAAATGGACAGCTAATCGGAGGGGAGCGATGGGACGGTCAAAACTCCGATGAGCGATGGTGCGATTGGCTTATGACCATCAGATCTTATGCGAGATCAACGGCTGTGATTGGATCGGAGGAAACCAATTGGGGAATGCATGGCAGAATGAGAGTGAATCCTAGCCATTGGTTCTTATGGATTCAACAGTCGGGATCGCGTCAGAGGATCGCAATCGGGAGGGACGGAAGGTGGCACCATTTGAAATTTGCGATTGCGATTGGAGCAAGGATGTGAGGGCCGTCGAATTAAAGGTGAATCGATGGTGAGGAAAAGGTCATAGGAGGGGTGACAAAGGGGAATGTGGGTGCAATGGGACTTGCGATGACCATTGGATCTATTCCAATCAACGGCGGAAATCAATTAAAATGCCGACGGACTAATAACACCATCGCATCGGAACTTTTGCTTTTATAATGGACAAGCCTGTCCTGCTTCAATTCTCTGATGCGATTAACGCCTTGCGGGTTAGCGTTTGGTTTTAGCACTTGGGCTTATGGAGGGGAATTGGTTAGGGGCTAGCCGAAAGGTGCTTAGCCTACACATGGAAAAATATGGGTATTTAGCCAAAAACATAGCTTTTAAGGCTGAAATTAGGCTTTCGGTTAAGGGAAAAAGGGAATTGCAATCAAATGAAAGGATTTAACTTTGTTTAAAAGGAAGAATTTGATGGTTTGGGAAACTTAGGAGGGATTTTTGAGGTTAAAGGGGAAATTTTGCAAAAGGGAAAAAAGGCCAAGATGGAGCATTTTGCAGAGATACAAGGGCAGATGAAGGCTCTTTTAAGCACGATTTTTTCACAGACAGTGAGGCTTTTGGATGGAAACAACAGTGAAGATCCTTTTAAAGGAAATGAACACACAGAGGCTTCAAGGATGAGATATTTTCCTGGGAAATGTATCTCTTGAAGTCTCATAAAACAATTTAGCCACCTATTTTCTTGACAAAAATCTCATAGGTGGCTAACAGAACTAAAAACTTATATAAGGTTTAACAAGAAGGTTCAGTACCTTCTCACATTATCTCTCATAACACCAATTAGGTCTTTAATTCATTATTCATTGAGTTACAAGTAAAAACATTAATAGAGAAATGACTAAGGTATGTCATAAAACTATGCTTATAACTTGCATAAAACCATATAAATAACAATAAGAGAACAACCATTAAATACACATAATAATAAGTAAATTTACTCATTAAATAAAGAGAAACTTAGCTCTTATTAACATACGCAAAATCCGACCAGGTTCAGGACTTACACGTACCACCCAACCATATATTGGCTTAACTAAATATTTATTTCAGCCAATCACCCCTGTTCCATATCCCAAGAATGAATGTGGGATCTCATGGGATAAACCACTTCAATAAAAACCAAGGGAATCTAGAGGTTAAACCACCTCCACCCTCACCGTACCGTGATCTCACCTAAACCAGTGCTAAGATCACAAAACCAAACCAAGCATGGATGCCTATGAATTTCTTCTCCAATACCTTGAGACATTTTCTTGTCTCCACCCTCATGACTTATCGTGTATCCCACCATTACTAATTAAGGGATTCCTAGGTCTTTAGGAATTTTTCTCAGACCACCTCACCCAAATCGAAAATCTTTCGCCAATCCAAAACTCAAACCGTGAACAACCCCATCACACCATGACTATCTGGAAATGGCAAGGATAGGCTAAAATCCATTGTCGAAACCTGGAAAAACCCATACCAAATGATAGGAAAATAACCTTATACCAACATGCACATACCATGCATGTCAAAACAAGCTAGGAAATTATACAAGCAACCTATTACCTGTAACTATTCCCGTTGAATCTGCTTGATCCTTGTCTTCCTTTACTTTCATTGTCCTTCCTTTTCTTTCATTTTCTTTCCTTTTCTTTCTTTTCCTTTCGTTTGTTTTCCTTGCTTGCCTTCCTTCTATTTTTGGTGATCTTCTCCTCTCTGATACTAATTCCAAAATTAAACTGAAAAAAGGCTACCAACTAATGCTTTGTGGTCTTTTTATCATTCATGTCTCTAATTTCTTCAATTTCCATAATTTTCCTTTAGATTCCTCCTCACATGAACCTATGACCTTTCACCTTCCTTTTCTCCTAATTTCCTTTATTTTCATAAACAATGTGCAAAAAATATATTTTTTCCTTTTCAAAACCTTAGCCATTGCCTTTTCCAATTTCCCCTTAGCCATAAACACAACAAGTGATGCCCACTAGGATATTTTTCCCAACGTTCAGCTTGGAATAAGTGTCCCTTGCTTATTGTCCTATTTTACCTTTATTAACTTTTATTACATGAAATTTTAACCCAGGGTTATTATAGAAACTTCCCCCTTAGGAATTGTTTGCAGGCTTGGGACAAAGTTAGCTTTCAGTAAAACTTATCATCCATAGTTATATGGAAAAAAAGAGGGTTAACATGATTCTTGAGGACATGTTGAGGATGTACGTAATGCATCAATAGCGAAAGTGGGAGGAGTATCTCCCACTTGTACAGTTTGCATATAATACTTGGCATCATATATCCTTTAGGATGAGTACATTTGAGGCTCTTTATAGGTGGAGTTTCAATACTCCCGTCAGCTGGAGTGATCCAGTGAATAGGGTGCTCATTGGACTAGATATGTTGGATGAGATGGAGTAGGAGATGCAGGTTATTAAGAGGGACTTAAAGGCAAAACGAGATAGGCATAAGAGTTTTACAGATCATCATAGATCATTCAAGGAGTTTCAGGTTGGGGGGGATGTGTACTTGTGCATCAAGCCCAAGAGGAGCCCCTTGAGGATTGAGTCAGTTACCAAGCTAGCACGTTGGTATTGTGGGCCTTTTGAGATCCTTGACAGGATTGGACCAATGGCCTACCAACTTGCATTGCCACCAATAGTGAAATTCAATGATGTTTTCCATGTTTCATTTCTTAATATATATGTCCAGGATGTCGATGATGTGATTTATTGGTCTCTAATGCAGGTGGAACAAAAGGGAGTATTCTAGCCAAAACCTTCGTGCATTTTGCAACAAAAACAACTCATGCTATGGAACTGAGAAATTGAGCAAGTTAAAGTGTGGTGGAAGCACTCTGGGCCCGATGAAGCTACATGAGAGATGATTAATCAGATGTGGGCTTTGTATCCTTCATTATTTGTTGGTTGATTATATGTTTTTGGTTTATGTGTTTTATTTTATATTTATATATGCATGTTTATTGTAAATATTGTAATGAGTTGTGTTATAAAGCTCCAATAAGTAGTATGTTGTAAATACTACAATGAGTTGTGATATAAAGATCCAATAAGAAGTATGGTATTCATGGTTTCAGTAGTTTGATATATCGTAAATGTTGCAATGAGTTGTCTTATAAAGCTCCATGTGTAGGATGTTTTGCTAGGTATAAGCATTATTGAACACCGAGGATAGTGTTCCCCCAAGGGGGCGAGGTTTGTAACAACCCCTGGTTGATTTTACATGTAAATAAAATAAGACCAAGGTAATTGGACACATATTCCAGGTTGAATCGTGGGAAAACATTATAGTGGGTATCACTTGTGGTTTATTAATAACTATGAAATTTGAAAAAGGAAAATATGTAATAAATGACATTTAATTATGAAAATAAAGGAAAATAGGATAAAAGGAAGGTGAAGAGACACAAATTTTCATGTAAAGGAAATTAGAGGAAAATGATGAAAAAGGGGACATCAATGATAAAAATTCATCAGAGAATCAATTTCTAGCTTTTGACAACTTTTGGTCATGATAGACTTTGTCAGTTAAATTTTGGTTCTCTCCTTCCACACTCCCATTCTCTCATACTATTGCACACTTAGATTATTCTTGAAGCACTCTAGCATTCCTTGGATTTGGAGACAACAAGACAAGGAAAGAAACAAAGCGCAAGGAGATAGTTGGATCAATAGCTACAACATTCTTACCTTGCAGGAAACATGTTGCATGTGTGATCTCCTTGCTAGTTTTTGGATGCATGGTATATGCATGTGGTTCCTTGGTTATGTGTTTTCATTGGCATGGAAATTTTCTTGGATTGATAGTGGTTTCAACCTTGCCTTCCCATTTCCTAGATAGCCATGATGCAATGGGTTCCCCATTTGGTTTTCTAATTGGTTCTCAGGTTTCATATGGTTGTGGGTTTAGAAAAATTCTCTAAAGCCCTGAAACAACTTAGGTTCCCTAGAGGTTTTGGGTTGACTTACTAGTCCTTGGCGCCTATGGGTTGGGAAATATTCTTTGGAGCCTTGAACTTGCTCAGGGTCCCTGGAGGTTGTGGGTTGAGTTACTAGTTCTTAGAGTTATGTACAACTTGGGTAGAGACCAATCTGGTTGCTGTTAACGATTTATAGATTGTATATGTGAGATCATTGTGCTTGAGATTTGAAGTGGTTTGGCCTCTGGAAGCCCTAGTTGGTTTTATTTTTTTTTAACCCTTATGATCCCACATTCATGCTTGGAATATGGTGCGAGGGTTATTGGCCGAAAGAGAGATTTGGTTCAACCAAATCTATGGTCGAGTGGTGTGTGGAAGTCCCTGACTTCGTTGGAATTTTCTTATGTTAATATGAGCTATTTCCCTATTGTGATCTATGAGCACTTGTACAAGTTATTATGGTGATCTAATGGCCAATTTTTGATAGTATCTATTCTGGTTATATGCATGTTTTTGTGATGTGCTCTTGTTATGGCTCTTGTTCATGATTTGATAAGTTACTGGATGGTTGAAAAATGCATGGGCTAACAAGTGTTGTTGCAACTAGCTTAAGAGGGCATAGATCCTTCTTGGTGATTCTTAGATGATGATATATGCATTCATGACATGTATCTTATATGTTTACTATCTATTTGACTAAATTTATATCTTGAATTAGGCATGTATTGGTCAAGATCCTACTCAATATTTGATTGTTTAGAACTGTTATCATCATTGTCATGATTTTGGAAATTTACAGGAAATTCTAGGTCATGGTTTAGATGCTAGCCTAAAAATTTGGCATAAATCGTGTGATCGCATGCACAGAACAAAAGAAATTGGGTCATAACCGCATGTACACAAGCTTATGGGTGTGGTTGGAGCCTCATAACTGTTTGTACGCAAGATTATGGGTGTGGTTGGAGCCTCATAACCACATGAAAAATGTACCAAGGGTGTGGTTAGGGAGTAAAACAAGTGAAAAAGAGTTACAACTCAAGGATTGATCACCTATGGAGGTTGGTGGCCTCTTGAGTGATCTGTAATCTCTAAGGGATGTCAGTTTACTTCCGATTTGTAAGCCCCACTTTTATAACTAGAACTTGTTGGTCAAGTCATATCATAGTGAAACTCAACTCATGTTTACCTTGGAGAGGTTTTCAAAGTGGGTAAATGTGGGAGGAGCCATTAAAAAATACGTTTGTGAGGTGACACACTATAGTTCTAATAATCTATTTTGGTTTAATGCTCTGACGACCAATTTTTGTAAGTGTCCCTAATTGCTAATTGGATGTGATTTGTAGCTCAAGATAAAATAGAAGTAATGAATATGATTAACAGATTTCTTATTCCATTGCATTATGGACATGGTAATTGCATTAAGGGAATCCTTCCTCTGTTAATCCCACAAAGTTTGTGATGGGGATTTAAAATTACAAATATGTACTAATGGAATTTGTGGAGGTTGTGATGGGATTTGAAATTGAAAACTCCACTAATGCACTTCCATTAATTTGTTTAGTTTTTATTCCCTTAAGACCAATTTTGTAAGTACCCCTAAATGCCATTTGAATGAAAGTTGAAACTCATGATAAAATGGAAACCATGAATTATATTGATGAAATATCTATTCCATTCGATTTTTTATATCAAAATAATGCTAAGGTAATCTTTCTTCCACTAGTCACACACTCCATAATGTGTTTTCTTGAATGAGTTGTAGAGCTATGGTTTCATTGAATGGGATGCAATGCAAAAAGTTAACATTGATGGCCAAATTTGCAAATCATACATTGGACATTAATGGAGGGTGAGGTGGGTTCAACTTAGAATGGAAACACATGTTTACATTAGGTGATGGAATGCAGTTATGCTAACTTGTTTGGTTTTTAGGCCCTTTGATAGAATTTTGTAGGTGTCCTTAAGTGGCATGTCCTCAAATCCATTCAACAATAAGGTTTAAAGCCATTACAACAATATATTAAATATGAGCTCTACATATCAGTTGCATGAATCAAACTTGGGTGCCAAGTATAACAATAATTCCTCCCAATGATGTCAGATAAATCCAATTAACATATCATGACTTATGTTTGCATGGGTATTAGTAGAAATTATTCTCATAAAATCTGAAGCTCTTCGTGGGGATTGTAGTTTCACCCAAACTCCATAGAATTAATTAACAAATTCGTATAATCAAGCATAATTTTGTAGGTTCATATATAAACACTTAACCATTACAACTATTCATTACAACAAATGACAACTTAGTTTAAGTGGGGTTTGATGACAATTGTTCATATAAATTTGAAATCCATCTTAGGATTAGAGTTTCACCCCAGTTTCATAGATTTTCAAGTCTCATTGAAATATAAAACTATGAAAATCCTTCTAATTCCTCATAAAATAGAAAAAATTAGTGCCTAAAATAAATATCTACACTGATGGAATCCCTGTAATTCCTCATAATAAATGAAAAAACCAAGTGCCCAAAATAGATAACTGGGATAAAGTTTTGTTATCAAGAAATGTTTCTAAATGAAAGGATATGTATCCTTTTTTTTTTTCACTCATAGATGGAATAGTAGGACTAGAAACCCAAATAACTACCATTGCCAAGAGTGACTTGTGAAGTGCAAAATGCTATAAATTGAGCGAATTGTTCTTTAGAGTGGATTCAGTAGAGGAAATTTCGGCCTAAAAGTGCCCATGAAATTTTCATGTAATTTCCACATCATAATATTTAAACCAATCAATATGATTTAAATTTAAAAAGAGCTACATGTAAATATTTTGGAGGGAAAATAAGAAAAATTGCTTTTTGTAATAGTGTTTTTGGCTTATCTCGTTATAAGTTTACTCAAATTTCAAGTTTAGACACTCATTAGATGTGGAATTAATTTCCACATGCAACGAATACCCATTATGCATACTTTTGAGAGGACCTGCCTTGATAAAAAAATGTAGATACATTAAAAAAACGTGTTAAAACACGTTTTTTTAATGTATCTACATGGATGTGGAATTTAATACTGTCCTGTGAGTGTCTAAACTTGAAAGAGAGAAATACAATTAAAAAAATAGTTTTTATGGTTTCCCTTCAAAATTCATAACTCTTATTTTATTATTTTAACTATTATTTTATTAATTTTCCCTAGGAGGCTACTTTTAGGCTAGAATTTCCTCTAATGCAAATTTGTAGTTTTGGTTTTGTTGTAAGAAATGCTAGAGTTCCAATTTGAGTAGTGTGTGAGGAGAAATGTGGAAAAAAAGAGGTGGATGTTGGGTAATTTAACTGTTGGTTAAATTACATGACATTAAATTATCAATCCAGGTTTGTACACTTGTGAAGTACACTTGCACAATATATGCAAGGAAATTTACTTTCGATTTAAAAAGGAAATTTAACCTATTGAAAGGAATTACATGAAAAAATAAAATCCCATCCATGAATATATCTAAAATGTGTACACACACTTTCTAAGAAATTAAGACAAAACTTATCAAAAAGAAATTTCTAGGAAAAGAAGTAAATTTTGAACTAGAAAGCAATGGAATTTTTAATCTTTTGAATTGAAATGAAAATTCTATTCTAGGAAGAATAAATGTGATTTTATGAAACCAATTCTATGCTATGAAAGATGTTTAAAAATTTCTAAGTTATTATTCTAAATTCTAGTCCAATGAACCATGAATCAATATATTCTATAAAAATCATAACGTTTATTCTATGAAAATTCAATTGCAATTCTATTCTAGAAAGCAATAAAACCATGTTTCTAGGAAAGAAATAAAATTCTATTTCTAAGAAAGTAAACAAACTCTGTGCTATGGAAAGTAAAGGAACCTATTCTATGACAATAATCAAAGGACTAAACTGAAATTGCATATAAAAAGGCAAATTGAGACTACCGGTGTATGTGTTCTAAATTTAGAACCATTCATGTTTGCTTATTATCTATAAATATGAGACTATTTAAATAAAAGAAATTAAATAAATATTTTGTTTGTTTTCAGTTTTTATTCAAGTACTTGGTCTGCAAAAGAACAAGAAAGAAATAAACACAGAAAGAGTATGAAAATTGACTATAAAAACAAATCATTTAAATATAAATCTTTCAATAAAACATAGCATTAGAAATCAAGTGAATTCTGAATGAAAATCAAACTAATCTAGCTCATAGTTCTTCAGGGGGCCTCCTGAGATGCACGAGTAATTGTAAAACTCAGATCATGAATTTTAATCAACCACCAATACTTGTAAAAGCGCAACCATAACTGAGATTATATTACTGAAAGTGCATACACAACGTTTTGCAAAATAATAATAATTTTGGAATTTAACTTAACTATTAAGACTACTTGCTCGCTTCCAAGTGAAGCAGTTTATAAGGTTTGCAAATAACAATTATGAAAGTCTACTGGCTAGAAACTAGATACATAAAGCTACATCTCAGTAGTTTATTCCTAACATAGTTCTTCCTTTTCATGATTCTTTATTCGAGAGTGAATCGTGAAAGGAACACATCATCAATATTGATATATTATGCATTATTCAAATCATAGTATTTCACTTGCTTGACCAAAATCTAATTCGCTTGATATTCAACCTTCTAAAGATGCGTTGGGTATCACTTTTACTGAGAGTTTGACTTTAATGTTGCAGTTGATCCATGGACTCCTACCTGTGTTTGATAGGTGGATCACGATCTTGGCACCATTTGGAAACTTCCTATATGCTTTGGGTGATTTGTAGCTTATGGCATCTTATAGTATCTTTGAAGTGGTTGTTGAATGTTAGTGGAGTTGTGGTATATGCAAGATTTGGTAACTTATATTTAATCAAACCAGTTTCATAAAGAAAAAGATATAGATTTGAGACAACAATGAACTTGTACCTTATTATTTCATTTATATGGCTTTGATAGCTTTGAATTTAAAATAGAGATATGGTGATATAAAGATGGGTGACAAAAATGAGTAAAATATATCAGATAAATTGCAAAAAAAAAAAAAAAATTAGAGACTTGACAATGGATTCAAATGTGCTTTGTAAATTCTATCCTTTTATATTTACACCCTTCCCTTCCCCACTTGCAATCTCTAACCACCAATACCCACCCCTAAACCCATTTTCATACACATATACGTGCCTAAGATTAAAAACCTCACCCAAACCCTTATACACAATAATACTTTAATAAAAAAATATGTTCATATATTATTTACTTAACAAAATCCTTATAAATGAAAGAAACATTTATGAGCTTTCTTTTATATATTTAATTATAAATATTTCACTATTTAAAATAATAATTGAAATTTTATTTATAATCCACTTCTATTTATGAAGTCTATTTACTTCGTAAAGGTTGAAGTCACAAGTCCACAAACTCATGAAATATGAAATATAAGGACAATGAGATAATGCGTATGTGGGTATAGAATTGAATGGGTATAGAATGATTTGAACAATATAGTAAAGTAAATTTATTTTTTAAAGAAGTACTCGGAAAACTTAATTTTAAATGCTAATAAATTTTAAAGTAATTATAAGGAAAAGATTGTGTTTAAAAAAATTATTAACTTACCCTTTAGATTTGAAAAATATCTCCTCATCACCTTCAAACATATGTAGCACTTCACAGAAATACCTTTTTCAACATTCATTGCGTTAGAGCAAAGATGTAGTTGTCAATAATGTCAAGATCATATCCTCCAAGATTACGCGATGTACTTCATTTGAGAGATTACTAAGACAGATCTTATAATATTCTAGGCATGAAATTTATAATATTATAAAACGATTCTTCATGTAAAAATATAAGAAGATCACGTCATATGAAGAAATTTTCCATTCTCCTATTATTTAATAGATCGATGTGATGGATGTACTTCGTTTAATAATGGTTATAAAAGAATTGTTAATTCCATGAGCTGCCCCAAAAAGTTGTGGGTTCCATGAATTCCAACATGTAGAACATGTAAAGGGAAGGCGAGCCTTATTTTAGCTGCCATAGGCCCATTAATGCGCCCAAGCAGGAAATGACGGCCGCACGATGATCTACAGCTTTAATCCGATGGCCGTCATTTCCTGCCTGAGCGCATTAATGGGCCTATGGCAGCTGAAATAAGGCTCGCCTAAAGAGAAGGCTTAAATTTTTGTGGGACAATATCGATGGCTCCGGGTGGACAGTGGGCAATGCCTTACACCACGGTAAGGCATGGTAAGGCCAGCAGTGTTTTAAAATCGTAATAATATTGATAGTTTTTAGTTTTATGGATGTTAATTTTTATTTATTTTTTTACGTTTTTTTTAGAAATAGGTTTTAGACAATGGCTATATATTTGTCTCATTAAATTTTTACAAGAAATATATTCACTTAAATCTAATAATGTGAATATAAGAAAATTCTAATATATAATCCTTACTCATTAATTGAAACGCAACAAATTAAATAATTGTTGCTCAACCAAATCTTGTAATATATAATCCTTACTCATTAACTCAAACATAATAAATTAAATAATTGTTGCTCAACCAAATCTTATAATATATAATTCTTATTCATTTTTTTTATTTTTTTTTCTGTAAGTTAGGCTATTCTATTAATTGGAGAAACAAAATGTTACGTATGCTACAAGCGGGGTTGGCAAGCTACACTTAGCTAATCCTAGGTTTAGTTACTCGATTTTGGGGCTGCCTCATAGGAGGAAACCAGCGCGAACAAAACTTAAGACACAAATTTACAATATGTGCAATAGCGTTGACGTATCTAGGTAGCACAAAATATGCAGAAGTAAAAAAACATTGATGGTGGCAGGCTTGACAAAAACCATAGAAGAGATGTGCAATTGCGCATGCCTCAATCTTCATCTTTATCATCGCTGTTGGGGACCTCCTCCTCAATGGGTCAAGCGGGTGCCTGCGCAGCTGCTTCCTCCGAATCTGCCATTGAACGCCTGGGTTTGGGGACCGGTGCACAGGGGATGGGGAACTCTGGATCTTCTTTGTCGGGGACACACATCCAGTTGCCATCGGAATCCATCACCCAGACATCTGATTCATCGTCTTTCTTCTCCTAGATCGGCAACGAGTCAGTTTTGTGGGGCTGAGGGTGCGACTGGTGTGCTATGGTGGACATCCGCGGGCCGCGCCTACCTCTCTGCGCAGCTTGCAGAGGGGCATCTTCCTCCTGCTCGGGGTTGGGGCTCTGTTGCGCAAAAATGCCGGAGGAGGAGCCTTCCATTGACTCCAGTGGATTGTCCTCTCCGCGGTGATAATGGCCAGGGAGAGCACCTCTCAGTCCACCTTGGATGGCTATCTGGCATAATCTGGGGGCCATTGCACAATGAGGCAGGGGGGAGATATCAAGGGAGGGATCTGCAGCAGGGGGACAAACAACACCAAGGATTGGGGGTAGGAAGGTCTAGGGAAGGGGTGTACAGATTGGGATGTGACAGCCCAGAGGGGATTGTGCAACGCAGCGCTGAGAATAGGGTTGCGCGGCCTTCTAGAATCGGGGAAGTGCCAAAGCAGAGATTAAAAAACGAAAAGCAGAGGAAAAATACTGTGGGTTGCTCGGGATTGAGAGCTCATCCTTTTAAAGATGCTTGGACACATGTGAGGAGGATGGGAATGAGTATGCCTCACATGCGGTTGCATGCCATGACCGATCGCCTAAGCAAACTCGAGGGAAGGTGGATGGCTGATGTACGAATCAATCATGATAATCATTTATGGTGATAAATGAGGAAGGGTGCCATGGACAGGGTGACACTGTTCCCAGCGTCTCATCATCATACCTTATTTTGTTTGTCTCGTGTGGATAGCTAACGGTTTGAAGATCCACAGTGAGTGAGGCTCTGCGTAGAAGATCTCTGTTCTCCAAAGTGTATGAGAAATGATTATCATTCGTGTCAGTTTTGTCACCCACATTCGAGAAATATATAATTCTTACTCATTAACTGAAATACTATAAATTAAATAATTGTTGCTAAACCATAAACATGTATAACTCAAAAATATTCTCCAAAAATCACACTAAAAACAACTCAAATATACAATTCCCACCTATTAACAAAAACGCAACAATATAATATTCTCTGACTTAATCGGTAGGTCGGTTTGACCCGAACATTATGCAAACTGGAGCGGCGCATCTAATGCTCTTCTTCGGATTAGAGTATCTCAACAGTATCATTAAATGCACTGCTCGTAAATACGATTGTTAATAATTAATTGAACAAAAGTTTGAGTTGGTGGAGTAGGTCTGGCCTCAATATATATAGTAGGTTTAACCTCAATATATATAAAGAGAGAGACATGTGACTGATCTTACATTCCATGACACCTATCTTATCCATAACACCTAATCTGATTTATAGATGGAGACATGTGACTCTAACTTGATCATACATTCCATGACACCTATCTTATCTTTAACATCTAAACTTACTCTATTATTCATTGTCTGAAATCCGCGTTTGGAGTCCGCCAAATGCTATAAATAGTATGTTCAGTAGAGCATGGGGTACCTATTAGTCTCTCGAAACTCTCAAGTTAATGTGATCAGCAAGCAGTCGGCTTGGATCCCATTCACTAGGTATCAAATTCATGCTCTGTCTCCCCAGTTATGTTGGGTTGATCCACTTCTAAGTCTATTTGTTAATGAAATTTGGTTTCTGGGATTCATAATTTAGAAATTGATTTTAAATTTATTTGTTTATGAAATTTAAATTTTGTGATTCATAATTTATATAATGAAATTTAGTTTCTGTGATTCATAATTTATATAGAGATTTTTCTTTATAAATCTTTTTCGAACCAATCCAATCAATATAGTTCATCTTGTTCGGAAAATGAAGAAGATCTATATATATGTTTTATCTTTTACAATAAATTCGTTTACATAATTTAATACATATATGTTATATTTTTTTTGTGAAGCTCCAGGACTTGAAGTTTATGCAACATAAATTCTGTGAGCTAAGGTTCTTACAATTTTAGGGTATCTGCGAAAAGAAAGGTCATCGAGGAAGTAAATTCACCGAAAATGCCTCCAAAGGGTGAAAGTAGCAGTGGCACCTCAAAAGGTAGAATTAATTACAAGGTAGGGTTTACTGATAATACGGATAAAAATTTCGTGAAGAAAATGGATACAACCAACGCGGAAATTCGTAACCTAGCGGAAGATTCAAAGAAGAAAGGGTATGATGTGTACAGTAACCTCAAGGTGATGGTTAAGACAGATAATGACTTGCAAAATTTAAGAGCTGAAGCAGTCAACCAACACAACAAGTATAAGTAAATAATTAACTGATGCAACCGTGAATAAGGGTATTGTAGTACATATTTTCATGCACCTGTTCTTTTCTTTCTGAGAAGCCTTATTTGTGTGAAGGTTCGTTTACTGTGGTAAATATTTCTATGTATTATCTCACCAACTTCCTGCTTATATGCTTTAGTTTTCTTAGAAGCTTTATTCACGTGAAGCTTCACTTCCTTTTGTTTTCTTTGAAGCTTCATTCATGTGAAGCTTCACTTCTTATGTTTCAGTAAAATAAGAAACATACTTTGATAAAAGTATTAGCTTGAGTTTTATGATATTCCACCGCTTTAGTTTTTATAATATTCCAGTTTCTTTATGGTGAATGTTCTCCAGTTTTTTAGTGGATTATTTATTTTTATTTATTTTTTGGAGTTTAAATGTTTCTATTATAAAATAATGGAAAGTAAGAAAAATTATATGAATTTGTAAATTTGTTTTCATATAAAAAATATATAGTTAATTTTTATATTTTAAATATAAAATACAAATAAAATAATATAGTGTAATTAAAATATTTTTATTATATAATTATTTGAAAATTTAGAAAAATCTATATAAATCAATTATATTAAATACTTCAAATTATAATAATCTATTTTTCAATTATGTATATCTTTGATTTTCAATATGTCATTTTTTATATAGTTAATTTTTATATTTTAAATATAAAATACAAATAAAATAATATAGTGTAATTAAAATATTTTTATTATGTATTTATTTGAAAATTTAGAAAAATGTATATAAATCAATTATATTAAATACATCAAAATATAATAATGTATTTTTCAATTATGTATATCTTTGATTTTCAATATGTCATTTTTATTATCCATCACTATATTTATTGACTATTTAATTAAACATACATAAATTTATTTCAATTTTTATTTTTGTAATTGTTTGCCAAAGTTTATTTTATTTAGTAGTTGACACATAACATAGTCATTATTGTAAAAATTATATACCATATATTTAGAAATGCATGTCCTTGTTCCTATGTATTGATATGCAAAAACAACTCAATATGAAAATGTATGCACTATTTTTCACAATGGAGTTCTAAATCTAATTATAATATCATATAATCTCTTTGCACGCCATAATATATGTTCAAATATAATGGTTTTTTTTTTTTTTTAAAGTTTACGAACCATGGTGCTTCTATTCTCACTAATTAAACTTTCTTTAAAATTCCTTTTAAATAATATTTTGGAAGTAGTTTTAGCATTTTGTAACAGAAATTATTTAAAAAAAGAAGATTAAGCATGTGTAATTGCTCATTTTAGCTCAGTGAATTCGAGTTAGAGGGTTGGAGTTTAGTTATGCATGTGTGATTGCTAAAGTTTAGTAATAAGTTCAATTATTTTTAGTTGCATTCAGTTAATTGGCCTCTAACTATCGATAGAGTGAGTTGAAGGTCAATTGTGTAGTGGGACAGTAATATAACTCAAATATTTGTTAGTGAATTGATTAATCAACCCAAAATAGCTAGTGCATGCAGAGAATTTGAGTTCCTCAGCTAAAGTGGAGATGAAAAGGCAGTGTAACATCAGCTGTAGACTAGTCTTGAGTGTACGTGTGTTGCATGCAATCACTTATCAATCCTTGGGAATTGCACAATCAATTTGGAGGAAATTTCATAAATAATAGAGGCCAATTTCCTCGGGTTTTGTTCAAGGAAATAGGAGGCTTGCTGCACAAATAATTGGCTAAGTGTTAGCCAAAGTTTGTAATTGAGCGGTTAGAATAATTATTCTTTTGCAGGTTGAGTTCATAGTTGGAGCTAGCAATTGTAATAGTTTCTCTATTCAACTGATTATGTTATGAAACCAACTCCAAAAATAGAAAAAAAGAGAGATCAACGCCTTATAAATCAACCACTTCGAGGGGGAAACCTCCAATACATTACATAAATGAACAATTCTTGGATGATACAAATGACCAAAACTTCCTTCTATATATAGGAGTCCATGGGGCCACAATATAATCCTAGCCAACCTAACAATAATAATGTAAGGGCACAATAATAACAATATTGGGGTTACAAGGGTACAACAATAACAATAAGGGGGCTAAACTAATAACAATAAGGGACTAAACTAGCAATATAGGGATCTATCATGCCCCTCCCCTTCAAAAAAGTGTTGTCCTCAATGCTTGAGTAGCTCTAGGTGCTTCTGTATAAAATTCTCATCCTCCCATGTAGAATCTTCAATGGGTAAGTTCTTCCACTTGATGAGATACTTTGAAATTGATCGATTTCGTAGCTGTTGAGTTCTTGTTTCCGTGACCGCTTCAGGTTCAAATATGATTTTTCCTTCCTCATCAATTTCTAGCAATATTGTTTGAACTGGAAGGTTTTCACCTATAACCTTCATTAAGCATGAAACATGGAAAACTGGATGCACTCGCGAATAAGTAGGAAGCTCCAATTTGTATGCCACAATACCAATATTTTGAAACACCTTACAAGGACCATGGTACTTTGGCAATAATTTATTATCCTTCTTAGCTTGCTTGAGAGACATTTGTTTGTATGGTTGTAGCCGTAAAAATACCCAGTCTCCTATCAAAACTTCTCTCGCTGCAATGTTGATATGCCTGTTGTTTCATTCAATTTTGTGCCAAATTTAGGCTATCCTTTAAGAGTTGGAGAACTTCTTGTTGATGCTCGATGCGATCTTCCACTGCTTGAACCTTAGAATTTTCTCTTAAAGATGATGTGATGGATGGTGGATGATATCCATAAAGTGCCATAAATGGGGTCATTTTTGCTGCAGTATGGAAGGAAGTGTTATACAACCATTTAGCGAGAGGTAACCACTTGACCCATTGTGTTTGTTTATCAGATACAAAAAAACGAAGATATCCTTCCAAACATTTATTCACTATCTCAGTTTGACCGTTGGATTGAGGATGATAAGATGATCTATGAGCTAATTGAGTACCCAAACAAGAAAATAACTCCGTCCAAAAATTTCCAATAAAAATGGGATCTCTGTCATTCACAATAATCTTTGGGTTTCCATGTAGATTTTGAATTATGTCCATAAATTTAGTAGCAACTGTACTTGCTTTAAATGGATGAGATAATGCACAAAAGTGGGCATACTTGGTAAGTCTATTAACTACCACCATGATGACACTCTTTTTCCTTCGAACTTAGGTAAACCTGTGATAGCATCCATTGAAATCTCCTCCCAACGTTGGCTTGGAATGGATAAAGGTTATAGAAGACTCGGGGTCTAAATTGTCTCAACTTTATCTTGCTGGCAAACCAAACAGTCCACCACAAAATTTTGAATATCAAATTTAAGGCCATCCCAAAAAAAATATTTCTTTACCCTGTGGTAAGTTTTTAAAAATCCTGAATGTCCTCCTAAAGGAGAAGTGTGAAATTCCAAAAGAATCTTTTTTTTTAGTTGAGAATTCTTACAAAGATATAAGCGACCTTTGTACCATAAGGAATCATTTTTCCAACTAAATGTATCAAATGTACTAGGATCTTACTGCAACTTTTGAATGAGTTTCCACATTTCTTCGTCCTTCTTCCATTCATCCCTTACTTCGGTTATCCTATCTCGTTGGATAATAGAAATAGCACAAAGCAATGCTTCCACCTCTTCATTCTTTCTTGAGAGTGCATCTCCAACAACATTTAGCTTCTATTTTTTGTAGACTATTTCAAAGCTATAACCCAACATCTTTGTGGCCCATTTTTGCTGCTCTTCTAAAGTTAGTCTTTGTTCCAAAAAGTGTTTAATTCTATCATGATCAGTTTTTACCTTGAAGTGTCTTCCCATTAGGTAAGGTCACCATTTCTTTAGTGCATGTAGTATTGCTAATATTTCCTTCTCATAAATAGCTTTCTGTAAATACTTTCCTTTGATTGGAAAACTTTCAAAAGCAATGGGTCTTCCTTCTTGCATTAAAAAAGTACCAATTCCATTTCTTAAGGCATCACATTCCACAATAAAGGTTTTTGTGAAGTCTGGCGTAGCTAAGACCGGTGCTAGGCACATTGCCTCTGTAAGATATTCAAAGGCCTTAGTTGCTTCTCGAGTCCATGAAAATGCATCTTTGTTCAATAATGTTGTTAGAGGTGCTGCTATTCTCCCATAATTCTTAACAAACTTGTGATAATACCCTGTTAACCCGAGAAATCCTCGCAACTGCTTTATAGTTGTGGAGACTTTCCATTCCTTAATGGCTTTAATTTTGTTAGGGTCTACCTTAACACCCTCGTGAGATACAATATGACCCAAATATTCCACCTCTTGTACTCCAAAGAAACATTTGGATGTTTTTGCATACAATTGTTTCTCTTGCAATAGTTTGAGTACCCTGTCAACATGTTGAACATGATCCTTCCAAGACCTGTTGTAGGTTAGTATATCATCAAAAAATACTAGCACAAATTTTCTAAGGAATGGTTTGAAAATGGAATTCATCAACCCTTGAAATGTAGAAGGTGCATTGGTAAGGCCAAAAGGCATGAACAAAAATTCATAATGATCCTCGTGAGTTCGAAATGCTGTTTTCAGAATATCTTCAGTCTTCATTCTAATTTGATGATATCTTGAACGAAGATCTAACTTGGTAAAATAAATTGCTCCATGTAATTCATCCAATAATTCATCAATCACAGGAATGGGAAATTTATCTTTAATGGTGAGCTTATTGAGCTCCCTATAATCCAGACACATGCACCATGATCCATCCTTCTTGTGCACCAATACTATTGAAGCAGAGAAAGAACTTTAACTAAGTTGAATTATACCAGCCTCTCACATTTCTGCAATCATACGTTCAATTTCACTCTTTTGGACATAAGGATATCTGTAAGGACTGATGTTTAGAAGAACACTTCTTGGAATCAAATGAATAGCATGATCATGATCACAAGTAGGTGGGAGTCCTTTGGGAGTTTCAAAAACCTTGGAATGATTGTCCAAGACGTTTTGGAGATCTGCAGAAATAGATTATTTTGATGTTGGAACTCCTAGTGAGCATAATTGTGCAATTATGCCTCGTTGTTCTTTATTCAAAAGCTTTGTAATGACATTAGAGCTTATTATCTTTCCTGGCTTCCCTGCGATACCCCGTAACTCGAATTCCTTTCCTTCTGAAAACAAATTCAAGAAGAGTTCTTGAAAATTAAAAGCTACCGTCCCCAAAGATTGTAACCATTGTACTCCTAGTACAATATCAGCACCTCCCATTGGAATGGAAAGCATTGGACTATGCAATACATATTCCCCCATGGTTAGCTTGATATTATGGCATTTTCCAGAGCAATTTATAATTCCTCCATTTGCAACCATCACTTGACATTCTGGTGCTGGGTATAGGAAACAATTCAATTCCTTGGCTACCTTACAATGAATAAAATTATGGTTACTACCCAAATCAATCAACACTATTACCTTTTTATTCTTGATGTGTGCTTCTATCTTGAGAGTTTGAGGAGTGGTAATTCCTGCCAATGAATTACACGATATGGTCAGACTCATTTCTTCCTCTTCTAGGGTTGGTTTCTGGTGTATATCCTCTTCTTTCGAAGATTCTTGTTCATTTTCTTCTTCCTCTTCACAATCTATGTAAAATAATTTCTTCTCAGCACACTTATGACCTTTAGTGTATTTGCTATCACAACTGTAGCAAAGTCATTTTTCTCCTTTTTCTTCCAATTGTTGTGGTGTCAAACTTGTAGGTTGTGGAAGTCTAGGAGTAGCAACACTTCCATCTTTATATATGTGAGTGGTAGGCTTCCTTATTGCCATAATTTTACATTCAATTTTTCTTGCCAA
Source organism: Pinus albicaulis (assembly GCA_034641835.2). Lineage (NCBI taxonomy): Eukaryota > Viridiplantae > Streptophyta > Pinopsida > Pinales > Pinaceae > Pinus > Pinus albicaulis. Next base: position 967,074,269 of record CM076577.1, read on the forward strand.
CCTGAATGCCTTTTCCAATGAATCAAGTTCCCAAACGCGAACTTCATGTTGGATGTTATCCTTTAAAGTCCCTATGAAGACATCAATCCTGTGTTCATCTAGAATATAACTTACCCTTATATTCAATTTTTGGAAGTCCTCAATGTGCTCCACCACTGAACCCTTTTGTTTGAGATTTATCAATTGGATAAATAAGGTGTTTCTTTTTGTATCCTCATAATGTGCTATCATTTCCTCCGTAAAAATTAACCAAGTGACAATTTTTTTATGGGAGCAAAGCCATCGATACCATACAAATGTTTTTTTTTTCTAAATGTAAAGTTGCAATGCATACCATTTGTGTGTTTTGAACATTATTGAGATCAAAATACTCCATCTGTAGTATCCATGTTACGAGATCCTTGCCATCAAACTTCCTCATATCCATCTTTGGAATATGGTGGTTCTTCCATCCAACATTAGAGTTTATGAAATCACGATTAACATTTATTTTTTATCATCATGAGTTTCCTCTACTATCTTTTCACCATTAGGAGAAATTTCTTGTATCAACTTTTCCAAACCTTCGATGTCTACTTTTAGATCATTCTTCATGTTTTCCATGTTGTCTTTCATTTTTTCATCGATCTTAGCTTCCATGCCATCCATCTTAGCTTCCAAACCATTCATCTTAGCTTCCATGCCTTTCTTCAAACCATCCATCTTAGTTTCCATTCCTTTCATGCATTTCTTCAAAACTTCCATTTCATTTTTTGTTACTCTTTGCGATAGCGAAATTTGGTGCACTTGCTCTTATAATTTTGATATCTCATGTTGCATTTCTTCATCTTCATGAGTCATAGTAGAGCCTTCTGAAGGCTTAATGGGTGTTGAATTCTTTTTAGGGGGCATTTAAGAACCCAATACTGATATCTATTCTTCAATATGCCCTTGGAATAAATTCAAACTAATTTTTTTCAAACGAGAATTATGTAATTCGAAAAAAATACACACATTTTTCTTACTTTTGAGGAGCTTGATTTGAAACAGAATTATCTCTATGATTTCCGATCTTCAATATCTGAAATTGGGCCCTGTAGTAGCCCTTTGAATATTATTTCAAATTCTAGAGGTCTAACCTGATTTGGATTCTTCAAGAAATTTTTTTGCCAAATCTCCCACATTGACCTAATTATGGACTAGTTCAGAAGAGAGACCTTGTATGGCATGCCACATGTCACTATTTCCTCCTTCGGCTCTAAAATTGATAAAAAGGAAGCTATAGTCCTTGTACTTGCAACCACTTTTTACATAATTCAAATCCAATTCTCAGAGAGAGAGTTATGATGATTTTCCCATAGTCACCTCTTTGAGATGAAATTCGGGAGCCTGAACAATCCCTAACTTCCACAGACATTATCTCCAAAAATATTGCGAATCAAGCTCTGAAATGTTTCCACGACGTTTCTGAGGATTTCGGCTTCGTGTTGTGTAAATTTCAGCTTCTGAACTCTCGTAGATAAAATGTTATAGCGAAAATGCCACAGTGACTTGTTTAGGTTAAATTCAGGAGCCTGCAAAAATTCCTAACTTGCACAGATCATATCTCCAAAAATATTGCGAACCAAGATCTGAAATTTTTCAACAACGTTCCTTGGGATTTCGGCTTCGCTCTGTAAAAATTTCAGCTTCTGAACCTTTGTAGAAAAACATTATAGCGAAAATTCCACAATGACATGTTTGGAGCAACGAAACCCTAGAATCCAAAGCTCTGATACCAAATGTTATGAAACCAGCTCCAAAAATAGAAGAAAAGAGAGATCAACGCCTTATAAATCAACCACTTCGAGGGGGAAACCTCTAATACATTGCATAAATGAACAATTCTTGAATGATACAAATGACCAAAACCTCCTTCTATATATAGGAGTCCATGGGGCCACAATATAATCCTAGCCGACCTAATAATAATAATGTAAGGGCACAATAATAAGAATATTGGGGTTACAGGGGTACAACAATAAGAATAAGGGGGCTACACTAATGACAATAAGAGACTAAACTAGTAATATAGGGATCTTTTAGATTAATGTAAAGAGACTTGAGGAGATTTTTCCATTTAGCCCTCCCTAGAAATCACTGTGTATTTGTGGTTTTTCTTATTGCATGTCTATTAATATTGTTCTAAATTGTGAATTTAATTCCACATATCAGTAGAGTATAATTGTGTCTATTATTTTTCAATGTGAAATCTAGAGCAATTTCAATTTCTATCAATTCTCTACATGGTATCAGAGCCCTGAAATCACATTAGAACTAGTATTTCGAACTTGTCTCTCAAGAATTTTGACTTTGCAGCTTAGTGCAACAGTTCTTTCTTCAGGATCAGGAGAATGTCTGTCGACGGGTTGAGATTGGAGTATGCCCTCGAGGGTAGCTCAAATTTCATAGTATGAAAGGATTGAATGAAAGCAGTGCTCGATCATAATGGTGTGTTAGAATATACTAAAACTAATATTGCAAAACCCTAGTAGTCAGAGGCACAAAAATTATCCCAATGGAAGAAGGATGTTGCAAAGGATAGGAGAATTCTTCTGGAAGGTGTGAGGGACCATGTGATCTCTAATATCCATGGAAAAGAGACACCATTTTCTATGTGGAAGACATTGACTTAGCTATTTGAAAATAACAATGACCCTATAAAATTGACCCTAAAAGACAAACTTTAAAACATTAGAATGAAAAATAATGATACTATTATGAAATATCTCTCCATATTTACACAAGTTTAGGATGATTTTGGAGGGGTTTGGGTGAATGTTTCAGAAGATGACCTAGTGAGCCTAGCTCTTTTAGGCCTTCCAAAATCCTGGCACAGGTACCACGACTTTGTGAATGGAAGGGAAAAATTACCGAATTGGGAAAGGTAGTGGTCCGATTTGGTTCAAGAAGAGTTCGAGAGAAATACTAGAGATGGAACTTCATATAGGCATAGGATGAAGAGAATTATTCCTTGGTTGGAAAAGGGAGAAGGGAAAAGGGAAGAAGAACCAAAGAAATCATGAATCAATCTAAAATAATGGAAAGAAGAAATACTTGAGCAAGATCAAATGCTTCCACAGCCACGAGTTCGGGCAATATGCAACACAATGTCCATACAAGAATTCTACCAAGAAGCCTACATGAGGAGCAACAAGTGAATCATTGGACTCACAATTCGAATTAGAATTCACCCTAATAGCAGGCATTTCCAACATTGTTATGGGGAGTGTGTTGTACCTTGATTTTGGTGCCTCGTTCCATATGATAAGGTGCAAGGATTTTTTCAGTACCCTGGAGGAGAAGGATATCCATATGCATATTTAAATTGGGGATGATGGGAGGTACAATGCTACAGGTGATTGGTACTATCACCTTTGAGAGGGAGAAAACCACTCCTCTTCATCTAAAAGATTTTATGTTTGTACCTTGGCTTAAAAAGAACCCGATCTCTGTAGCAATATTGGAGGATCGTGGATATGATGTTATTTTTATTAAAGGGAAAGATTTTCTGAGACACATAACTACTGGAAAAGTGAAGCAGATTGGGGTTCAAGGGAAGAACTTATACAAACTTAATGTGGGACATTGCGCTACATTGAGCATCAAGGATGATAAAGTGCAAAGTAGAGATGTTGGAGAACTCTGGCACAAGAGATTGGGTTATCTAGGCCATGGTTCCTTAAATATCATGCAAAAAAATACCACTGGCCTCCCTAAAGGCTCCCTTGACCAACAAGATGTTTTCAAGGGTTGAACATTGGGGAAATATGTTAATCCCACTTTCCATTACCAAGAGAGCAGGGCAAATGCAATCTTATAGAAAGTCCAATATGATGTTTATGGAACCTTTTCTACATCCTCCACAACAAAACATAAGTACTATGTTATTTTTACTATTGATTTCTCTAAAAAAATTTAGATCTTCTTCATGCAGAAGAAGGATGAAGTCTTCTCAAAATTTGTCGAGGTCAAGGCATTAGTGGAGAAGGATATTGGGAATAAGGTGAAGGCTCTTACGAGAAACAATATAGATGAATTTGCTTCACAATCCTTCAAATATTTTTGTGCGAAAGAAGGTATTTGAAGAGAGCTAACAAAACCCCACAACCCACAGTAGAATAGGGTAGCTGAGAGGAAGAACATGAGCATAGTGGGAGTAAAAAGGGCCATGTTACATGCTTAGGGGTTGCCTTTACTTCTATGGGTGAAAGCATTCAACACTACAGTCTATTTGCAAAACCAAAGTCTACATAAAATACTTGGCATGATCACACCAGAGGAAGCTTTGTCTTGGAGAAAGCTTAATGTGTCTCATTTTAGAATTTTTGGAGCTTCAAGTTATTTTCATGTCTCTAACGATTTGAGGAAAAAACTTGAGCCTATAGTAGAGTTGAGAGTTTTTGTAGGATGCACCGAAATTCCACATAATTATTGTTTGTATTTACCTTCACTAAGGATGAAAATTGTGAGGAGGGATGTCAATTTTGATGATGATAAGGCTATGATATTCTCTTTGGAATGAGAGTTGAGTATCCCATAGAAGTGAGAGCTCTTAGTTCTAAATGAAAAGCCTAAGGATGAGCTTTAGGAGGTTGTGGATCAACCACGTGCAATGGATCAGACATGAGGCAGGGTGGAGGCACCCACTCAACTATAATCTTCGAGAGAGGGGAGAAAGAGAACCATAGAAGCTGATAGATTGTTGCAGGATTCAAGGGAAAATTTGGGAGCCCCCAAATCACAATGGAGGCATAGGAGGTCACTTAATAGATACATTGGTTACATGGTTGTCATTACAAAGCTCATTGAGACAAAGTCTTATTAATTTGAGGAAGCAATTTCTCAATCTATTTGGGTTGCTGCCATGGTGGAAGAATATGAATACATCATGAAGAAAAATGTATGGAAGGTGTTGCCGAGACCAGAAGGGAAATCAGTGGTTGGTTTGGGATGGATCTACAAAGTGAAACATGTAGCTGACAGAAGCATTGAGAAGTACAAGGCCATATTTGTGGCCAAAGGATTTTTTTAGATAGAGGGAGTGGACTATGAGGAAAGTTTTTCATCATGTTATCACCTAAAAAAATGAAGCATCATTTGAAAAAGTCATATAGGTTCATGTGTCAAAGGTAGGGTTGTAGGATTCATTTTTATTATTTAGTCAAGGAAAATTTTAAATTTTTCTTATTTAAGCTTACCCTAAGGTCCAATTCCACTCACTTTCAAACCCCTTCATGTCACATCATTCATAATTTTCAGACAATTTTCAATTCCCAAGGTTTTAGTACCAAAATGGTGGTTTTAGCCAAGAAACCACAATTTTGTAGTGAAATACACTGATAAATTACACTTCTCGCTACGAAATTGCTGATACTTTCGTAGCGAAAACCTCCAGATTTAAACTAAACACGCTACAAAAGTGTGGTTTCCTGTCTATCTTATCAGATTAGTTGTTAGGTGTCAGAAAATCATTGCGAAAGGGTAAGTTAGATACCATTCGAGTCATTGAGGGATAAGATCAAGGTACATGGTTAGGTCTGAAGTCATCATCACCATTTTAGGCATGTATGAGTCATCATTGTGTTATGAGTGGAAATCAAACTTCAAATTTTTTCCTAATTCAATCATTTCTTCTTCGCGTGATATCGAGCTTTGGAGAGCTATTGCATTGAGCCAAAGTTATGGCTGGTGTTTTCAAAGGTTTACAAATATCACTAATCAAGCGAGGCTGAAAACTATCAAATGAGGCTGGGAACTATCAAGCGAGGCTAAGAAGGCATTAAAGAAACCATGGCAGAAAAAAGAAGGACAAATAAGGGTGGCCAATGTCTGAGATATGAACCAGCAGATATGAATATGATCAATGAAGTCCCAACGGTTGTAGAAGTCTTCAGAAGGATAGGATGCTTACAATTTTGTGAAATATTACAAGGTTTCCATGTATAGGTTTCCAAAGAATTTTCTTTAAACTTCAGTGGAATAGCTACCAAAGTGGGGATGCTTAATCTTTGCATTACACCAGAGGTCATTGCAGCAACAACAAGGATTCCAAGGGGATAGGAGAAGTGGTTCAAAGGGTTCAAGTTCAACATGGAGTAGTGAAAAGAGTTTATGAAGCCTGAAAATAGTGAAATGGACCTTACTAATGCCATTCCAAGGAGTTGCATGAAGGAAAAATACTCAAAGTTGTTGCTTATCATCCAAAAGTATTTCACTTGTGAAGGAAGATATCATAAAGTCTACTCATACCATTTCAAGTTACTCCTACACTTTACTGGTAAGATATCTCTTGATCTGCCTTTCTATTTACGTAGAAGTTTATCAAAAAAGGGCAGACAAGTCCAAGAAAAATCTGAAGGGAGTGATACTTCATTGTTTCATCATGGTTTAATTAAACTGCTAGTTTTAGATGAGCTCCAAAGACTAGGTAGAGACTAGTCTTCATTTTTGTTTGTTAGTGGTTTTGTGTTGGATGCTCTTACTCATTCAAGAACTCCTAAACCTAGGAGAATCCTGTCACCCTTAATAGCAGAACAAAGTGAACCATTGGTGGCCAAACCAAGTGAACTAGAAAAAGTAGAACAAAGTGAACCAGTCATGATGGAAACAGAACAATTTCAGAGTTTTGATACACCCAATGTCCCACCTACAAAACAGAAATCAAAAGTGGTCAAACCTGAAAACAAAAACAAGTTGTGAGTAAACAAGGAACCAAAAGAATGACAAGGAGTCAAACAATGGTTGTAGAAGACAAAGCAGTAGCTAAAGGAAATCTAGAAGACATATTACATGCCATTGACATAGAAGAGACTCCTATAGTCCAGGCTGAGGATATAAAGGAAGGTGGACAGAAACTAAAGAAAGCCAAATCTACAAAGAAACTAGAATTTAAAGGAGAAGATGCAGGTTTTATGTTCCAAGCAAAAAATCCCATGGAAAGGCATGCTAGAAAGCTATTAGAGAGCAGTAAAGAGGGTCATCCACCTACTGACAAAGTTCAACCACCACAAGACATCATTGATCTTTCATCACCTGCAGAGAAAAATACAGTTAGCAAATCAAAGAAAGGAAAAGAGAAAGTAATGGAAAAAATAGAGTTTGAACTCCTTGAAGAACAGTTGAAGTTGGCCAACCATGAGATTGATGTTATGAAGAAAGAAGCTAGAAAACATAATGTTCATAAGGTTCAGTTTGAAAATATGAAAGAGATTTGGGAAGAGCGGGTTGACAGTGTTTCCAAGACCTTAGATAATACACAACAGTTTATCAAATGGACCATGCCATTGAGGAAGATGGTGAAACATGTCAGGAAAATGAACTTTCATTTGAAATCTACTAACATGAAGTTGAAGAATCAGGTTAAAGACCTCCAGGAACAACTTGAATTCATGAGGATTTGGAGAAAAAAGGCCTTAAAATGACAGTAGTTGAGGAGCCAATTGCTCAACTCATCATCAATGAGGAAGAAACCCCTCAAGAAACATAGTGTGAGCTAGTTTATGATTTTGAAGGCTAATTACAAGTTATTAAACAAGTTTTTTTCACTTAGAAGGTATATTTTTGAAGCTACACAAAATTCTAAAATTTTCACTGTTTTCAGCAGTTTCATAGCATTCCTGGGCTTGAAGAACAGGAAAACGCTACGAAACTACTGTAGCTTTCCTTTTGCATTTTGAATCAGTTTTGAGAGCTTACAAGAGGTGAAAATGGTATGGAAGATGTATTAAGGAATAATGAACATCATGCAGGAGAAAAGAATCAGAAATATTGATGTATTAAGGCATTTTTGTAACATTACGAAAGTATGCTACGAAACTGTTACTTTCGTAGCATACTGGTTTGAAGCTATATGAGCAAGTTTTTGTGCACTTTTGGATAGCTGGAAACTTTATAGGGTTCAAGGGATCTTGCCAGTAGTCATCCAAGACTTAAAGACCACGTGATGAAGCCAAATCATCAACTAAACCCCTCGTTGAAGATAAGGACTAGTTTTCCTTACAAACAGGGTTTGTTTCCAGTTTTAGAGGAGGTCAATTAAAATGTCATGTAGCGATGAGTCCCATCGCACCCTATTCAAACATGTGAAGGCATATTTGTTGAATATGTAATTATTTTTAGGAGATAAGGTTGTTAATGTAATAATGAATAGTTTGAGTCCTATTAGGAAAAGGACTGTCAAGTAGGATAATTGTCAATTTCTCATTAAGATAGATGTTTTATTGTTATGCAAGGTGTCAGTAGGATAAATTCGATGAATCTAACCAAGAGGTAGATCTTCTCATCATGTAATAAGTCTATTAAGGGGCAGAGATTCAAATTTGTCAAGGGTTGGAGATTTTTTGGCAATACTGCAACTTTATGTAAATTGATTGTTTTCAGTAACATAAAGACTTGTTTCTTGACCAACCTGGGATTCTGATTGAGTTTTTAGTGCCTATCTTATCTATATCTTTTATGTGTACCATTTGCAGTGGTTTTCATCTTTAATACTTAGAATTCATTCATGTAATGCTCTGACTTCCTTTATAGATGAATTGACTGTGTGATTTCATGTTTCATGTGTGTGTACTTATGCTAAAAACTCTTACCTACCTCAACTTCCATGTCAAGTGAACTTACTGCTGAATCACTGAAATTTTTGACTCCATAAGCCCAATTTTTGCAGACTGACATTATTTTCAACCTAAACACATCACAAGAAATTTGTTTTCTAAGTAGAGTTAGCCATTTAAATCTATCTTTATCAAATATCATTAACCCTGTGAGAGAGCCCTCTTAGACTGAAGAGGCTAAGCTTCAGTCACAAGATTGCTTTGAAACAGTTACATGAAATTGTCTGGTTAGCAGCCTATCAGGTAAAATTTTTTGATAACACATCGGTTGCAAGATATTCCTCAATCGTATCCATTCTAGGATTGGTTGTGGAGATGGGGTGGAAAATCCACCAAATGGATGTGAAGACCTCCTTTCTCAACTGTATTTGAGGAGGAAATTTACATAGATAATCCATAAGGATTTGATACATATGGTTGAGAGTTGCATGTGTGTAGACTCAAGAGAGCATTGTATGTTCTCAAACAGGCGCCCCGAGCATGGTACACTCAGATAAAAAATTATCTTAGAGGATTTGGCTTCAACAAAAGTGAAGCAGATGTGAATCTCTATCACATTGTGGTAGATGGTGAGTTGTTTATTCTTATTATGTATGTTGTTGATTTAATGTTGATAGGTGATGAGAAGTTGATGTGATCTTGCAAGGGAATTTGAGTTAAAAGACATGGGCCTCATGCATTAATTCCTCAAGATGGAAGTATGACAGGGTGATGGTGAATTGTTTGTGTCTCAAGGTAAGTATTCTATTGATATAATTCATAGATTTCACATGGATAATTGTAAGCTCATGAACACACCTCTAGCTATAAGTTGGAGGAAAGAGTATGCTTCTTCAGGTGAGGAAGTTGATGCTACCATTTATAGGAAGCTTGTGGGTTCATTGATGTATCTTGTGAACACACGTCCTGACATGTGCTATGTAATCAACCATCATGACCAAGCGATGGTGAGGCCTACCAAGTTATATTGAAGGAAAAATAGCATGTTTTATTGTACCCCAGAGGCACTACCTAGTATGGATTATGGTATAGATAGACAGAGGGATTGAAGATGCAAGGATTCACCGATGCATATCGAGTAGGAAATTAGAGGAAATTTCAGCCCAAAAGTGGCCTCCTAAGGAAAAATAATAAAATAATAGTTAAAATAATAAAGTAAGAGTTATGAACTTTAGAGGGAAAAGAAGAAAACTACTTTTTTTTAATTATATTTTTGGCTTATATCCTTATAATTTTACTCAAATTTCAAGTGTAGAGACTCATTGGATGCAAATTTAAATTTCGCATCCAACGAGTACACATGATGCATACTTTTGAGAATATCCACATTGATAAAAATTGAAGATACATTTAAAAAATGTGTTCAACACGCTTTTTCAATGTATCTTCATTTTTTATAAATGTGGGTCTTCTCAAAAGTATGCATGATGGGTACTTGTTGGATGCATAATTTAATTTTGCATCTAATAAGTGTCTACACTTGAAATTTGAGTAAACCTATAAGGAGATAAAAGAAAAATACAATTAAAAAATTTGTTTTTCTTATTTTCCCTCCAAAATATTTACATGTACCTCTTTTTAAATTTAAAGTATTTTTATTGGTTTACATATTATGACATGGATATTACGTGAAAATTTGATGGGCACTTTTAGGCTAAAATTTCCTCTAATGGTCCATTCGACATGAAAGGTACATTAGGTGCTATCTTCATTGTTGGGTTCACAACTATTTCCTAGTACAACAGGAAGTAGAGGGTTGTGGTGTTCAACTCAACAAAGGTTAAATGCATGGATGCAAGTCAAGCAACATGTGACGTAATTTATATTAGGAAAATACTTGTGGGACTATTCAGTTAGGAGATGGATCTCACAATGATATATTGTGATAATCAGAGTTGCATTAAAATAGCTGAGAATATGGTATTTCATGATAGGTCCAAGCACATTGATATCTAGTATCATCAATTTGGGTACTATGTATAGAGGAGAATTATGCTGCTACAATACATTCAAATAGATGAGCAAGATGCTTAAATCTTGAAAAAGGCATTTTCAAGAGTTAAATTCAAACTCCACAAGTGTAGGATAGGGGAGGTGGGAAATCCCTTTCTTGTTAAGTGGGTGTGTTGAAAAAATGTAGCAAGAATGGCTCAATTTGATTTTAGCCTTAGTTAAATTGAGTAAATCGAATTTCCACATCAACAAGACAACTAGGAGATAAATAAATAGTGTGACATGGCTCTTGTCACTTAATTGGCTCAATAAATTCAAGTTAGAGTGCTTGGATTTTAGTTATGCATGTGTGATTGCTAAATTTTAGTAATCTAGTTTGGTTATTTTCAGTCTAATTCAATTGACTAACCTCTAGCTATTGATAAAGTTAGTTGAAGGTTAGTTATGCAGTGGGACAATAGTCTAACTCAGATATCTCTTATTTAACTGATCAATCAGCCAAAAATAACTAATGCATGCAAAGAATTTGAGTTCCTCAGTTGAAGTGGAGATGACAAGGAAGTGTAACATCAGTTTTAGACTAGTCTTGGGTGTACAGGTGTTGCATGCAATCAATGATCAATCCTTGGGAATTGTGCAATCAATTTGGAGGAAATTTCTGAATAATAGGGGCCAATTTCCTCATGATATGCGCAAAGAAATAGGAGGCTTTATGAGAAAATAATTTTCTAAGTGTTGGTGAGATTTTGTAATTGAGCAGTGAGAAAAGTTATTATTTTGCAGGTTGAGATCAGAGATGGAGCTAGCAATTGTAATAGTTTCTCAATTCAATTTAATAATTCATATAGGCTTGAGGGGTTTTCCCAGTCGAGTTCCCATGGAAATCACTGTTTATTTGTGATTTTTCTTATTGTGTGTTTATGCATGTTGTTCTAAATTATAAATTTCATTTATCAAATCAATATAGTAGAATTGTGTCTCTTATTTTTCAATGTGAAATCTAAAGTAGTTGAAATTTCTATAAAAATTTTAAAGTCGGGATTGCTCCACCACCTCATGAATTTCATGTCCTAGAAATCTCCAACAAGCCTTAAAAAAATCAGATGTGAACCCATTTGGTCTAGGCGATTTTTCTGCAGCATGTCCATAAACATTACCTCAACTTATTGAAAGGAAATCAGGTGCATCAAAGCCACATTCTATACTTTACTAATGATATTTGGAATACACTTCAAAATCTTATTAATATATGATTGTTTTTTATAAAAAGGCTTTGTTAGGATAGTATTTCCATGAGCAATAAACTCCTCTTCTATTTCTGAATGTTGTAGTTTATGTAATCCATCTCTCCCTACTATTGAGAATATTTGATTAGAGTCCCTTCACTACAACATGGATTTATGAGAAAAATTGGAATTTCTCACCCTCCTTCAGCCACTATACACAGGATTTGTACCTCCATAATATTTCTTACCATTGTCTCCTCAATTCTAATTTGCCTAAAGTAATTCCTTCCTCCAACACTAATTTTGATATGCACCCTTCACGAATCATTTGTTGACGTGCTTATTTCATGTGACCTTCCAATTTTAGTTTATATTCCTCTTCAAAGATATTACCAAACTCCCTTTTATTCCCTAATTTAAATCTATCTTTTAATGCCATAAGTTTCAATTGAAATGTATGCATTTAATTTTTACCTTGCACCGAAATATCCACCCACCAACTTCTTGCTTTCTCCACAAAATCTATCACCTGAAGCCAAAAAATTTCGGAAAGGTGTATTCCTGAGAGCTTCTTTGAGTTCTATTTGTAACTGCACAAACCAATGATCTGATCCAAGATAAGGAAGGATGGTGGCTTCAATGAAAAATTATTTTTCCAAAACTTCTTTTGAAACTAAGAAATGATCGAGATGACTTGCCACCTGGTGTTTACCCACTCGTCAATTATTCCATGTACATGTACCATTAATGGTGGCTATATCCATTGATCGTAACCTCTCAATAAGTCCAACAAAGGAGTTTGATTCAAGATCCAAATTACGAAGTTCACCCTTTTTCTCATCGATATATCCAATGATATTAAAGTCCCCTCCTATAATCCAAAGAGAATAAGGGATAAGTTGTTTATGAATCTCTATGTTCTCCAAAAACTAAAATTTATCACCCCTTGTAGGAGGAAAATATACGCAGTCAAGGCCATCAATTCTTTAGACCCAAAATATTGAAATTTTCCTGAAAAAATTCAGTGACTTACCACCCATTCTTGATTTTTGTTTTTTCCAGATTCCACAAAATTGCCAGCCCTACCGCACTACCTTGGGAATCAAGAGCCATGATTTCACAACCCCCTCTGACAACGAGAACTTATTTTAGAAAATTTATTCATTGAAACCTTAGTTTCTTGTAAAATTACCATAACTGCATTTTATGTCTTAATTCGATCACACAAATAACATTGTTTTCCTTTACTATTTAAATCTTGTATATTCCAAGTGATAATTTTCATTGTGATGATTATTGAGAGGGAGAAAAAAATTCAAATATCGTTGTTGCTTGTCCTTAATTAATTAATTCTTCCCCAGTGCCTTGGAGCAATTGTCACGTCGTATTTCAACCCTTTTACTTGGGTTCCTTGAAAAGATTCTGGAAAATAAATTATTTACCCTTTTCCTTTAGTTTATGTATTGATTTAACCACATAAAAAATTCAAAAAAGGAAAACACCGGATAGGGAGGTTGATGAAACAGTGACAAAGTACATTTTCAATCTTCCGGGGATTGTAAAAGTCATCCCACTGGTAAAGGTAAATTTCAAGACCCTTTCTGAAGAGGAGCGGAAACTGGTGAATCTCCTAAAAAAATGGGAAAGGAATTATTTCGCTAAGTTATCGAAAGAAAAAAGGGAGCTTTATGTGAAAACATATATAGATTGGCAAACAAAAAAATGATAAACAACCTCAGATGGAAATGTGGTTAGATCAGTGCATGAATGCTATGTAGGCATCTCTCACATTAAGACATCATCTGGTAGATTCACATCTTCTTTCATGTCTTCTAAAGTGACAAAATTATTTTTCTCATTAAATTTCTTCGTTGACTAAGAAATCCTACCTCTATTAGTCCATATTTGAGAGCCAACTTTAGTAAAAACTTGATTTGGCACCAACCTAGAATTCTCCTATTCTTTCTTCTGTAATGGGAAATATCTAAATAAATGACCATGCTCATGATAATGTTGATAACGAAATGGAATATTTTCATAATATAAAGTTTGAGTCCAATTTCCTCCTTAATATTCGAGATATATTGACCAACAAGGATTGAGAAATATTCATATACACGTGGAGACGCACATAAGACATGTGCACTGCGTTGCTGCTGCTGCCTTTGCCCTGCGGTGCTACAAAAATAAGTGCTCTAGATCTCCCACTGTCACTCCATCATCCCTCACACCAACTGACTCCCATCATTGTGCTATTGTCATTAAGGGATCCCATAGCCGTATGTGATCTAAGAGTTTTTCCACCTCAAGGATCCTACCCCTCTCTGTAGCTCTAGTCTACATCGCCATATCTCCATGCCTCTTCTCTATAGGTGCATGAGCACTCATGGCACATCCATCGTCATCCTCACAGGGGCTTCACTAGGGGAGAAATACCATACCACGTGGGTTCATATTGGGGGATATGTATTGAGGGAAAAATGACATAATATATTGGGGGATATATAGGGGGTTAAGGGTTTTTATATTGACAAGTATAAAAAATTGAGCTCAAAGTCAATGAAAAAATATAAAGGGGTATAAAAAATGTTAATGAAAAAATGGATACCTACAATATCTAGTGAAGGTAGGGGTTTTTTTAATTGGGAAGATGTATTGGGTTCAGATTGGTAGGGGGTTAAATAATGTTATTTTTAGAGGTATTTTCCAATATGTAGTCAAATTAGGGGTATTTTTTAGTATTCCATGAACGCACGCTATATGTCACAAGTTCATTGAGTGAAGCCCCTATGGTCATCCTCCTCATCAGCCTGAGCTGGAGTAGCCTTCGAGGCAGAATTATCTTCTTTTCCCTTCTTCTTCAGAGGGCACTGTGTGGTGAAATGTCCCATCACTCTACATATGAAGCATCTGACTTTCGAGAGGTCCTTTTTCTCCCATCTATGCTACCCTTACTGTCCATTTGATGCGAGAGCCACATCTTCCTCTTCCTCCTTGGATTTGATCCCTTTACCGCTGCTTCTGCCCTTGGTCCATTGTCTAATCTCTTCTTGTCAAAGAGCTACCCAAATCTCCTCCCAGTTAGGAAGAGTAGCCCCACCCAAAATGATTTGGAAAAAGGTTTCCCAGTATTTAGTGACTGCATTCAAGGAATTCCTAACCATAAATCCAACATCTAGTGTAGCCCCTACAGAAGCTAGCTGAACTTGGATCCCTTACAATCTGATAAGGATGGAATCGATTTATTCTCCCTTCTGCATCTGAAACAATCTCAACTAGTTCTCAAGAAACATCTTCCGCTGGACAGGATATCCTTCATGCAATGTGGTCAAGGCCACCCACATTTCCCTTGACTCTCAGCAATATGTGGGATCACATGATCCTTGACTCCTCCCACGATCATGTGCTTCTCTTTCTCTTGAGCCTCCTCGTACTTCTTGAGAGGAGAAACATCTACCGGAACAACAATCGTGTTCAAGGCATGATCCTTGATGCGATTTTCATCATAAACTGCCAGGATCCTGGCCTTCCAGATGAAAAAGTTGGATGCTCCATCCAACCTGTCCTAATCCCTCAGTCCACTTACAGCCATCTCTACCCAACTGAGTGTTGAACAAGTTCCTTTCTCCCTCTTCCATTGTTGCCCCATAAAAACTCAGATCTAGATTTCTTTGGTGCTAGAAATCCTTTAAGGAACAAACTCCATTTGAATCTCAATTTCCTTCATGAAAATCCTTCTACCAACAAATTTCAAAGCATCCCTCTTTGATCTCTCTTTGTTGTTGCTCAACACTAGATCTAGATTTCTTGGCAAGAAATATTCTAAGGAACTGATTCACTCTACTTTGTTTCTGCCCCACTAGACATTGTTCTACACCAATAGAATTAGCGTCCCACTAGCAACTCAAGATAAAAATATTCACTGCACCTCCAACCATGAAAACTAGAGAAATAAGGCTCAATAGCTTCTGCACTTGCCCAACAATCATTGCGCTACCTTCTGCAGTTGCATCGTCACCCTAGCAGGATGACACAGGCTTTGCGTGAGTCTTCCTTTGTGACAATGTCACCCTTCCTCTACCTCTATGGCCCAGAATTGCGTTGTTACTCGGGACAGTTTCTTTTCTGTAGCAGTTTTTCCTTTTTCCTTTTGTTGATGGCTTAAGTCCTTCTTGATCTGCAATTTCTCTGGTACCATGTGAAAATTTCTGAATCTAAACCAAAAGAAATCCTACTATAGTTAAATGATTTGCATTTCCTACTTTTTTTCTTCAATTAACAAGCTATTTACAGAATTATTCAATAAATATTAATGCAAATACGTTTCAGTCTACACCCATAGATAGATCAAGAACTGAAAAATAAGATGAGACAATCACACATAGAACACACTTATTTTTGGACTAAATGTCTCTGGAAAAACCCAATGCGAGAAAACTGGTGCAACAGATCTTAGGGTTTTTATTATTAAGCAGTAGTTTTCTGAGTACAATCTCTAGATGCCTTGTTGGCCATCTAGTATAGAGACTTCATGATAGACAAAAAATAGCGAGTTCTACCTCAGTCTACAAGTACCGGTTGATCCGGATCTGAATCGGTGAAACCCCAACTCCCTCTACGCTTCCTCTATGCAGTAGATGCATTCTTGCATGGGGATGGAGGAGGAATGCATCACCTCCTCTTTGAATTGATCTGCCTCTCGAAAAATCATGTTTCAACCATCCCAGTTTAGAAACCTCGATCTCCAACAAAACTCAGACTGTCTCTTGGAAACATTGCAGACTCCCTATGTGGGCCTGTGTCACCCCTTTTGGGGATTGTGTCCCCTCTCTTGGTGGCTTCACTGATTCCTCTATTGTCTCTACTGCCTCTCTACTATGTACTATGGTTCCTCCAACCAATTGCTGCTTTTTCCCCTCACTACAACTGAATCGCTTAGATCTTATCTTTGTCTGAGCACTGCTTCGTTAGCAGAATTCAATCTCCATATTCACTGTGTGTGTGTATTCTCCAATTGACCCTCAAGCTTTTCTTTATAATTTTCATGTTGATAAATCAACGATCGTGATCTAATCCTTAATCAACAGCTAAGATTAAAACAGAGTTGATCCTTGTCACTTAGAAGCTTCTCACCCAAATTTACATTAATTCACTTTAATTATTTTAATTTCCTAAGTTTTAACTTAGCCTCCATTAAAAATTATTAATTATTTGAATAAAGTCCATTTCAGGAGGAATTTATCCAAACGATTTTTGGCTCTTAGAGATCTAATGTGTTGTAGCCCCTCCACAAAAATTTGAAGCTAGAGTACATCCGATGCTACCCAAAATTCAACATGTGTGAGATTTCCATCTTATATATATGTATGAAACAATCAGGTATTTCATGTGATATATGTTTAACAATTAATTTGATTAACTATTTCATCAAATTAGTGATCTTACTTGCATTTACTTATGTAAGTGTTTGATGATCTATACTATCTTCCACTTAAGAAAATCTTTGAAATCGCATATAAAAGAGTAGAATTAAGTCACGAGATAGAGATAAATATATATATACATGCTTAAGTTATTTTTACTTCAATTTATCACTCCCACTTCACTATTTTACACCTCACACACACTCAATTATATTTAAAGGGAAATTGGTCCCATTATCCCCAGTCAGAGCCACTATTCGAAATGGAAAAAGAATGGTTTTGAAGTTCTTGACTGGGTGGTTATCCCCAATGTTGAGGCAACGATTTTAGATCCTTCAACACCTGGAGAGCTTGTAAAAATAGGTAAATGTGGGAGGAGGCATTATAGGGTGGTATCCGAGCTTCCAGGTTCAAACACTTGGACTGGATAGGGTAAATATGATTGCTATGCATGCATGTTAATTGTATATGTGTCTACTATGCATGCATTGTGGTGGTCATTGTTGTAGTTTTTTGTTATCATGCATGATGTTTATATGTTGATGTCATTATGTATCTATATTATGCTAATCCATATTGAATATGCAAATGAGATAGCTTCCCCTTAAATACAGTGTGGTATGATTTTTATTATGTCTATATTTGATTTATTATACATGACAAGTTTTTGGGAAATAGCAAATCAGAGATGAAGAGTATAATGGTGGACTAGAGTTCACATAACTCCCCTTACAACCCTGATGTGAATTCTATGGAACAGGAAAGGTCAATTCAGAAGCAAGGAGAAGAGTCATTAGGGGAATTTTGACGTCTAAAATGGGCCTCCTAAGAAAAATGTACAACCAAAGTAAAATTTGTAAGAACTAATAGGATTCAAGTTGATGATGTCAACCATGAGGTATGATTCACCATTTTTGGAGAAAAAATGTAAAAATATTAAAAAATAATAAAAATATAAAACTATTTTTCCAACTCATATTTTCAATTTATCTCCCTAATGTTTTACTCAAATTTTGAGTGGGAGTACTCTTTGGATGAAAAATTTAATTCCTCATCTTAGGAGTACCCATGTTGCACACTTTTTATGGACCCTGCTACATGAAAAATGAGAAATACATGAAAAAATGTGACTGTAATCACGTTTTTTCATATATTTCTCATTTTTCGTGTAGCAAGGTCCATAGGAAGTATGCAACATGGGTACTCCTTGGATGAGGAATCAATTTTTCCATCCAACGAGTGTTGTCGCTCAAAATTTGAGTAAACCCATAGGAGATAAGTTGAAAATAAGAGTTGGAAAAATAGTTTTTTTCTTTTTTCCCTTTAAAATTTGATGATGTAATGTAATATTATTTTATTATTTCCACTATTATTTTATAATTTCCTTAGGAGGCCCATTGTAGACCTCAAAATTCCCCTAATGGCTCTCGTGATTTAGTAGATACACTGAGAAGTTTGAAGGCAAGGATCAAAAGTTGTAAGAAAAATAATAACAGGTTGATTGAGGCATAAGAAATACTTTCCAGAGCTCAAAAAAAGAAAGTCGAAGTTAATGCAATCATCCTTCAAATCCTTTCATATTTGCAGAAGCAGGGAAAACTGAGGATTAGTCATGGATAGGAATAAAAGAAAAAAGGGGCATATGGAAGCAGGTATCATAGATGACACATGTTGGACATGGATGTCAGAGTCAGAGGTGGAAGCTATTTTGATACACCTGATAAAATGGCTAGAAATCATGGATTTTACTCTAGTTATGTATTTGAGAGACATCATCGTCATTATCGCCAACATACTTATAGGAGGAGTGAGAAGTAGTGTTTTCCATAAGAGTTCAAGAAATCCAAGCTTCCTACTTTTGATGGGGATGTGAAGAAGTTAGAAGATGTAGAAGCATGAATTATTGGGATGAATGAGTTATTTGGATTGCATGATTATTCATAGAATATCAAATCCAAGATAAGTATCTTCATTCTCAAAGAAAAATAAAATATATGGTGGGAGGATGTGAAGCGTGTCAAGGGCATCAAGGTAGAGGAGTTGAGTTGGCATGAGTTTAAAAGACTCTTTAGGAAGAAGTACTTGTCTGAGAGATATTATGACAGAAAGGCTAAGGAATTCTATGAGCCTAAGATGGGTTCCATGACAAATGAAGAGTACACAAACAAGTTTTTAGAGTTGTTAAAGTTTGTTCCCTACCTTAAGGATGAGAAGACAAAGATCCAAAGGTTCATCAATGGATTGCATTTATAATTTAAATATTAGATTGAGTATGATGAGCCTCAGTCATTGGAGGAAGTCATCGTGAAGCTGAAGCATTGTTATGAGCAGTCCAAGTGAAAGCCTGAGCTCAAGCGGGGCTGGGAAGGTAACGAGAATACCAAATGGAAGTGGCATCAAAAGTGAGGAGGACCTCAGGATGTGAGTGACAAGGAGAATTTTGAAACTTATAAGAATTTCAATGTAGTTGAGAAAGGATATGGATCTCAACCTAAGGAGTAGAATAAGGGTTGTGGAAGAAAGCCTATGGGGTGTTGGACTTGTGGTGGAGAGCATCATATGAGTGAGTTCCCATCGCACCAGGGTGGCATACCTTAGGTTTATAGTGCTCAAGAGGCACATATAGTAGGGGATGTTGGAAAGAGTATTCCTCAGATTTATGCAATAATGGATAACATACATTTTGATCAACAAACATCCATTATTGAGATGGAAGGTAAGCTCCATGATCAAGTTATCTCCATTTTGATTGATCCTAGATCCAATTATAATTTTATCGGTCCTAACTTATTGGATAAGTGTTGCTTGGATAAATAAGTGCATGTAGAATCTTATTTGGCACAACTGGCTATAATGACCAAGAGAAGAGCTCATCATTGGGTGAGATATTGTGCATTTGAGCTGAATGGTATTTCTATATCAACACATCTGAATATGCTTCATTTTGGATCATATAGTATGATTTTGGGCATGGATTGGATGTTCATTCACAGGATTAAGTGGACTACTATGATAAGACTATTGAGTGCCTGGATGATGATAGGGAAAGGAGAAGCCTATATCAATGAGAACAACTACAACTATGCAAGAAAAGTGCAATTTCTAGAAGGGATGTGTATTGTTTGCAGTTCATATTTCTAGGGATAAAGGGAAGGATTTTGAGGATGATGAATTTTTGAAGAGGTATCTTGTTTTGCAACAGTTCTAGGATGTGTTTCTTGCAGATATTTCATATTTTCCTCCTCATAGGGAAGTGGAAATTTCTATTGAGTTGATTTTAGGAGAAACACCAACATCTAAGGCATTATACAGGATGATTACTCTGAAATTGGTGGAATTAAAGTTGCAACTTAAGGAGATGCTTCATAAATAATGCATAATTCCAAGTGTGTCACCTTGGGGTGCACCCATATTGTTTGTAAAGAAGAAGGATCGTACTGTTGTGAATTGAATACTGACAGTTGAATAAGGTGACTATCAAGAACATGTATCCATTACCATGGATTGATGATTTTTTTGATCGGTTGAAGGGAGCAGTAATAGTAATGTTATCAAAGATTGATTTGAGATCAGGATATCATCAGGTGCGCATCAAAGAATAATATATCCGTAAGACTACATTTTTTAAAAGGTATGGACATTATGAGTTTGTGGTGGTTCCTTTTGGTCTTACTAATTCTCCAACCACCTTCATGTGTTTTATGAACAATGTGTTGCGTCCTTACGTGGACAAGTTTGTGATACTGCTTATTGATGATATATTGATATATTATAAGAATGAGGAAGAGAATGCAGAGCATCTGGAAGCAAGGTTGAGATTATTGAGAGAGCATCAGTTGTATGGAAATCTTAGCAAGTGCAGTTTCTTTTAGTCTTAGATTCACTACTTGGGACATGTTGTTTCCAAGGAGGGGATAGAAATGGACCGGAAAAATATTAAATCTATCATGGAGTGGAAAACTCCTAAGAATGTGGAAGAGGTCAGATCGTTCATGGGACTAGCAGGTTATTTCAGGTGGTTCATCATGAAATTCTCAAGGATTGGCTATCCTATTACATCTTTGCAGAGGAAAGGGAAGAATTTTGAATGGATTGAGAAGTGTGTAGCTATTTTTGAGAAGTTGAATAATTTTCTTACAAATGCTCCAGTATTGAAGATTGCAGATCCTGATAAGGATTTTATGGTTTGTCAATATGCTTGCAAGGAAGAAATTGGTGGATTCCTCATGCAGGAAGGGAAGGTGGCATGCTATGGGTAAAGGAAGTTGAATGAACACGAGTGAAACTATGTGATTCATGATATTGAGTTGGAAATTATCATTCACACATTGAAGATGTGGAGACATTATCTTCTTTGCAGGAGGTTTTTCTTGATGAGTGATCATAGTGGGTTGAGGCACTTGTTTGACAAACCCAATTTGAATTTTAGGAAAGCTATATTATTGGCTACCCTCAGTGAGTTTGACTTTGAGACCATGCACATCAAAGGAAAGGAGAATAGGGTTGCAGATGCTCTCAGTAGGAGGGTGCAAGTGAATCATATTTCAACTATGAGCTCTTATGGGACAGATTTACAGGAGCAAATATTGCATGCAAGTTAACATGTTGAGAGGTAACGATATCTAAAGAATATATTGCAGCAACATGGTGAAGGTGATAGAGATGAGGAGTATCACCACACGACAGATGGATTGGTGAGATTTAGGAACAAGATATATGTGCTCGATAGCAGTGAGTTGAAGAAGATTATCTTGAGGGAGTTTCATTTCAAACCATATTCAGGCCACCCAGAGTATCAGAAGACTTTAACACCAATCGATAAGTTATATCATTGGACGAACTTAAAGAAATAGGTGACATAGTTTGTTGCAAGATGTTTGGATTGTCAATAGGTGAAAGTAGAGTGTAAGCATCTAATTGGTTTGTTGCAGCCTATTCTGATTCCTAAATGGGAGTGGGAGTTCATTTCCATGGACTTCATTACAGGTTTTATAAGGACATCTAAGCAGCATGATTCCATCATGGTTGTGGTTGACAAATTGAGCAAGGAAACTTACTTCATTGCAATGAAATCTACTAATTTAGCTAGTGAGGTAGATCAAATCTTCATCAGAGAGATATTGATATTTCATGGTGTTCCCAAGAAGATTATATCAAGCATATATGCTAATTTCAATTCTAAGTTTTATAAGGTGTTATTTGTAGGTTTGGGGACAAAGTTAGCTTTCAATAAAAATTATCATCCACAGTTAGATGGACAACAAATAGGGTTAGCAAGATTCTTGAGAACATGTTAAAGATGTATGTCATGCATCAATAGCGAAAGTGGGAGGAGTATCTCCCACTTGTAGAGTTTTCATATAATAATTGGCATCGGGAATCCTTTAGGATGAGTCCACTTGAGGCTCTTTATGGGAATATTTGCAATACTCTCGTCAGCTAGAGTGATCCAGTGAATAGGGTGCTCATTGGACCAGATATGTTGGATGAGATGGAGTAGGAGATGCAGGTTATTAAGAGGAATTTAAAGGTAAAATGGGATAGGCATAAGTGTTTTATAGATCAACATAGATCAGTCAAGGAGTTTCAGGTTGGGGAGCATGTATACTTTTGCATCAAGCCCAAGAGGAGGTCCTTGAGTATTGGGTCATGTATCATGCTGGCACGTTGGTATTGTGGGCCTTTTGAGATACTTGAGAGGATTTGACCAGTCACCTACCAACTTGCATTGCCACCAATTGTGAAATTCCATGATGTTTTCCATGTTTCATTGCGTAATATATATGTCCAGGATGTCGATGATGTGATTGATTGGTTTCTATTGTAGGTGGAACCAAAGGGAGGATTCTAACCAAAAACTTTGTTCATTTTGCAAAAAAAACAACTCATGCTATGGAACTAAGCATTTGAGCAAGTTAAAGTGTGGTGGAAGCACTTTGGGCCTAATGAAGGTACATGGGAGATGATTAATTAGTTGTGGGGTTTGTATCCTTCCTTATTTGCTAGTTGACTAGATGTGTTTGGTTTATATTTATATGTGAATGTTTATTGTAAATATTTTAATGATTTGTGTTATAAAGCTCCAATAAGTAGTATGTTGTAAATACTACAACGAGTTGTATAAAAATATCCAGTAAGAAGTATGGTGTTCATGGTTTCAATAGTTTGGTATATTGTAAATTTTTCAAAGAGTTGTCTTATAAAGCTCCATGTGTAGCATGTTTTGTTGGGTATAAGCATTATTAAACACTGAGGATAGTGTTACCCTAAGGGGGTGAGGTTCGTAACAACCCCTGGTTGATTTTCCATGTAAAAAATTAAGACTAAGGTCATGGGACACATATTCCAAGCTGAATTGTGGGAAAACATTATAGTGGGCATCACTTGTGGTTTATTAATAACTATGAAATTTGAAAAAGGAAAAGATGTAATAAATGCCATTTAATTATGAAAATAAAGGAAAATAAGAGAAAAGGAAGGTGAAGAGACACAAATTTGCATGCAAGGGAAATTAGAGGAAATTGAAGAAAAATGAAGAAAAAAGAGACATCAATGATAAAAATGCCTCAAAGAATCAATTTCTAGATTTTGAAAACTTTTGGTCATTATAGATTTTGTTAGTTCAATTTTGGTTCTCTCCTTCCACATTCCCAATCTCTCATACTCTTAAACACTTATAATATTATTGAAGCACTCTAGCATTCACTTGGATTTGGAGACAACAAGCGAAGGAAAGCAAGGAAGCATAAGGAGACAGTTGGATCAATAGCTACAACATTCTTACCTTGCAGGTAACAGGTTGCATGTGTGATCTCCTTGAAAGTTTTTGGATGCATGGTATATGCATGTGGTTCCTTGGTTATGTGTTTTCATTGGCATGGATATTTTTTTGGATTGAAAGTGGTTTCAACCTTGGCTTCCCATTTCCTGGATAGCCTTGATGTAGTGGGTTCCCCATTTGGTTTTTTTTTTGGTTCTTAGTTTTCCTATGGCTCTGGGTTTAGACAAATTCTATACAGCCCTTAAAGAACTTAGGTTCCCTAGAGGTTGTGAGTTGAGCTACTAGTCCTTGGAGCCTATGGGTTGGGAAACATTCTCTGGAGCCTTGAACTTGCTCAAGTTCCCCGGAGGCTATGGGTTGAGTTACTAGTTCCTAGAGCTATGTACAACTTGGGTAGAGACTAATTTGGTTGATGTTAGTGATTTCTAGAATGTATATGTGAGATCACTGTGCTTGAGAGGTAAAGTGGTTTGGCCTCTGGAAGCCCTGGTTGGTTTTATTTTTTTTTAACCCTTATGATCCCACATTCATTCTTGGAATATGGCGTGAGGGTTATTGGTTGAAGGAGATATTTGGTTCAACCCAATCTATTGTTGGGTGGTACGTGGAAGTCCCCGACTTGGTTGGAATTTTCTTATGTTAATATGAGCTATTTCCCTATTGTCATCTATGAGCACTTGTACAGGTTATTATGGTCATCTAATAGTTAATTTGTGATAGCATATATTCTAGTTATATATGATGGTTATATTCCTAGTTTTATGATGTGCTCTAGTTATGGCTCTTGTTCGTGATTTGATAAGTTACTAGATGGTTGAAAAATGCATGGGCTAGCAAGTGTTGTTGCAACTAGCTTAAGAGGGAATAGATCCTTCTTAGTGATTATTAGATGAATTTCAAAACTTTATGATCATATATGCATTCGAGACATGTATCTTATATGATTAATATCTATTTGACTAAATTTCTATCTTGCATTAGGTATGTATTGGTCAATATCTTGCTCAACATTTGATTGTTTAGCATTGTTATAATCATTGTCGTGATTTTGGAAATTTACAGGTAGTTCTAGGTCAGGTTCTAGAGGTTAGCCTGAAAAATTGGCATAGATGTCATGACTGCATGCACATAACAAAGGAAATTGGGTCATAACCGTACGTAGGCAAGCTTATGGGTGCGGTTGGAGCCTCATAACCACATGGACAATGTACCAAGGGTGTGGTTGGGGAGTAAAAATCGTGAAAAAGAGTTACAGCTCAGGGATTGATCACCTAGGGAGATTTGTAGCCTCCTGAGTGATTTGTAGTCTCTAAGGGATGTCAGTTTACTTCCAGTTTGTAAGCCCCACTTTTATAGCTAGAACTTGGAGGTTAGGTCATATCTTAGTGACACTCAACTCATGTTTACCTTGGAGAGCTTTTCAAAGTGGGTAAATATGGGAGGAGTCATTACAAAATACATTTGTGAGGTGACACACTATAGTTCTAAATAATCTATTTTGGTTTAATGCTCTGATGACCAATTTTTTAAGTGTCCCTAATTTCTAATTAGATGTGATTTGTAGCTCAAGAAAAATAGAATTAATGCATATGATTAACGAATTTCATATTCCATTGTATTATGGGCATTGTAATTGCATTAAGGGCATCCTTCCTTTGTTAATCCCACAAAGTTTTTGTTGGGGATTTAAAATGACAAATATCTACTAAGGGAATTTGTGGAGGATGTGATGGGATTTGAAATTGAAAACTCGACTAATGCACTTCCATTAATTTGTTTGGTTTTTATTGCCCGAAGACCAATTTTGTAAGTACCTCTAAATTTCATTTGAATCAAAGTTGCAACTCATGATAAAATGGAAAGAATTCATTATATTGATGAGATATCTATTCCATTGGACTTTTTATATCAAAATAATGCTAAGGGAATCTTTCTTCCACTAGTCACACACTCCATAATGTGTTTTCTTGAATGAGTTGTAGAGCTATGGTTTCATTGAATAGGATGCAATGCAAAAAGTTAACATTGGTGGTAAACTTTGCAAATCCTACATTGGAAATTAATGGAGGGTGAGGTGGGTTCAACTTAGAATGGAAACACATGTTTATGTTAAGTGATGGAATGTAGTTATGCTCATTTTTTTGGTTTTTAGGCCCTTGGATAGAATTTTGTAGGTGCCCTTATATGGCATGTCCTAAAAGCCATTCAACAATAAGGTTTAAAGCCATTACAACAATATATTAAATATGAGCTCTACATATTAGTTTCATGAATCAAACTTGGGTTCCAAGTATAACAATAATTCCTCCCAACGATGTCAGATAAATTGAATTAACATATCATAACCTATGTTTGCATGGGTATTAGTAGAAATTATTCTTATAAAATCTAAAACTCTTCCTGGGGATTGTAGTTTCATCCAAACTCCATAGAATTAATCAAAAAATTCGTCTAATCAAGCATAATTTTGCAAGGTCATATATAAACACTTAACGATTACAATTATTCATTACATCAAATGACAAATTAGTTTAATATGGTCATATGCAAACACTTAACCATCACAACTATTCATTACATCAAATGAAAACTTAATTTAAGTGGGTTTTGATGAAAGATGTTCATATAAAATTTGAAATCCATCTTAGGATTAGAGTTTCCCCACAATTTCATATATTTTCAAGTACCAATGAAATATAAAACTATGAAAATCCTTCCAATTCCTCATAAAATAAAATAAAATGAGTGCCAAAAATAAATATCTACATTGGTGGAATCCCTGTAATTCCTCATAAAAAGTAAAAAGAAAAAATTGCCCAAAATAGATAATTGTGATAATTTTTTGTTATCAAGCAATGTTTCTAAATGAAAGGCTATGTATCCTTTTCTTTTTATTTTTTCACTCATAGATGGAATGGTAGGACTAGAAACCCAAATCACTAAACTTGATTTTTATGATTACATTGGTAATAATCCAGCTAAGGGGGGGTTATTCAGAGCAATTGCGATGGAAAATGGAGATGGAATAGTTTTTGGTTGGTTAGGACACCCTATATTCAAAGATAAGGAGGGAAATGAGCTTTTTGTACGTCATATGCCTACCTTTTTCGAAACATTTCCAGTAGTTATGGTGGACAAAGATGAAATTGTGAAAGCTGATGTTACTTTTAGGAGGGAAGAATAAAAGTATAGCGTTGAACATGTCCGTGTAATTGTTGAGTTCTATGGTGGTGGACATGAGAGGGTAAGTTTTGGTTATCCTGCTATAGTGAAAAAATATGCTAGACGTGCTCAATTAGGTGAAAATTTTGAATTAGATCGTGCTACTCTAAAATTGGATGGTGTTTTTCGTAGTAGTCCAAGGGGTTGGTTTACTTTTGGACATGCTACATTTGCTCTCATTTTCTTTTCTGGACACATTTGGCATGGTCCTAGGACCTTATTCAGAGATTTTTTTGCTATTATCTACCCAGATCTGGATTTATCATTGCCAAGAGCGAGTTGTGAAGTGCAAAATGCTATAAATTTAACAAATTGTTCTTTAGAGTGGATTTAAATTTGTAGTTGGGGTTTTGTTGTAAGTAATGCTACAGTTTCAATTTGAGTACTGTGTGAGGAGAAATGTGGAAATAATGAGGTGGATGTTGGGTAATTTAATTGTTGGTTAAATTACTTGACATTAAATTATCAATCCAGATTTGTACACTTGTGAAGTACACGTGCATAATATATGTGAGGAAATTGACTTTCAATTTAAAAGGAAATTTAACCTATTGAAAGGAATTACATGACTAGAATAATATATCATCCATGAATATATCTAAAATGTGCACACACATTTTCTAAGAAAGTAAGACAAAACTTATCAAAAGGCAATTTCTAGGAAAAGCAGTAAATTCTGAACTAGAAAGCAATGGAATTTTGAATCTTTTGAATTGAAATAAAAATTCTATTGTAGGAAGAATAAGTGTGATTTTATGAAACCAATTCTATGCTATGAAATATTTTTAAAGTTCTAAGTTCGTATTCTAAATTCTAGTCCAATGAACCATGCAAATCAATATATTCTATGAAAATCATAAAGTTTATTCTATGAAAGTTCAATCTCAATTCTATTCTAGAAAGCAATAAAACCATGTTTCTAGGAAAGAAATAAAATTCTATTTCTAGGAAAGCAAACAAACTATGTGATATGGAAAGTAAAGGTAGTCTTTTCTATGACAATAATCAAAGGACCAAACTGAAATTGCTTATAACAAGGCAAATTGAGATTACTAGTGTACGTGTTCAAAATTTAGAACCATTCATGTTTGCTTATTATCTCTAAATATGAGACTATTTAAATAAAAGAAAATAAATAAATATTTTGGTTGTTTTCAGTTTTTATTCAGTGTTGATCTGCAAAAAACAAGAAATAAATCAACATAGAAAGAGTATGAAAATAATGCATAAAAACAAAGCATTTAAATATAAAGCTTTATATAAAACATAGCATTAGAAATCAAGTGAATTATAAATGAAAATCAAACTAATCTAGCTCGTTCTACTTTAGGGGGCCTCCTGAGATACATGAGTAATTGTAAAACTCATATCACAAATTTTAATCAACCACCAATACTTATAAAAGCGCAACCATAACTAAGATTATATTACTGAAATTGCATATGCAAAGTTTTGCAAAATAATAATAAATTTGGAATTTAACTTGACTATCAAGACTACTTGCTCGCTTCCAAGTGAAGCAATTTATAAGGTTTTCAAATAACAGTTCTCAGAGTATATTGGCTAGAAACTAGATACATAAAGCTACATGTCTCAGTAGTTTATTCTTAACATAGTTCTTCCTTTTCATAATTCGTTATCCGAGAAGCGAATCATGAAAGGAACACGTCATCAATATTGATATATTATGCATTATTCAAATTATAAGATTTCACTCACTTGACCAAAATATCACTCGCTTGATATTCAACCTTCTAAATATGCGCCAAGTAGCTCTTTCACTGAGAGTTTGACTTTAATGTTGCGGTTGATCCATGGACTTCCATCTATGTTTGAAAGGTAGATCACGATCTTGGCACCATTTGGAAACTTTGTATATGCTTTGGTTGATTTGTAGCTTATGGAATTTTATAGGATCTTTGAAGTGGTCGTTGAATGTTAGTGGAGTTGTGGTATATGCAAGATTTGGTAACTTATGATCAATCAAATCAATTTCATAAAGCAAAACATATAGCTTCGAGACAATAATGGACTTGTACCTTATTATTTCATTTGTATGGCTTTGATAGCTTTGAATTTAAAATAGAGGTAAGGTGATATGAAGATGAGTGACAAAAATGAATGAAATATATCAGAGAAATTGTCAAAAAAAAAGGAATTTTGGAGGCTTGACAACGGATTTGAATGTGATTTGTAACTTTCCATCTTTTTATATTTCCACCCTTCCCCACTTGCAATCTCCAACCACCAATACCCCACCACCTAAACCCATTTTCATACACATATATGTGCCTAAGATTAAAAACCTCACCCGAACCCTTAATACACAATAATATATTACTTTTGGTTTTAACCATTTTTAATATTTTTATAAACAAATGTGTCCATGTATTATTTACTTAACAAAATCCTTATAAATGAACAAAACATTCATGTACTTCCTTATAAGTGAACAAAACATCTATGTACTTTCTTTGTATGTATTTAACTATAAATATTTTATTATTTAAAATAATAATAATATATTTTCATTCACTATTAATAACGAACTTTTATTTATAATCCACTTCTATTTATATAGTCTATTTACTTCATAAAGGTTGAAGTCACAAGTTCACATGGTTATAGAATTGAATAGGTATAAAATGATTTGAACAATATAGTAATAAAAATATTTTTTTAAGAAGTAGTCCATAAATTTAATTTTTAATTTTTAATCACTTTTATTATAAATTTATTTTTTAATAAGTAGTCGATAAACTTAGTTTTAAATTTTAATCAATCTTAAAGTAATTATAAGGAAAAGATCGTGTTTTAAAAAACTAATAAGTTATGCAATATCTAACACTTCAAGAAATACCTTTTTCAACATTGTATTAGAGCAAAGATGTAGCTGTCAATAATGTGAAGATCATATCCTCCAAGATTACGGGATGTACATAATTTGAGAAATTACTACTAACAGTCTTATAATATTTTTGGCATGAAATTTATAATATTCTAAAACTAATTCTTAAGGTAAAAAATATAAGAATAGAGCACGTCATATGAAGAAAATTTCCATTCTCCTATTCTTTAATAGATCCATGGGATAATGTACTTCGTTTGATAATGGTTATAAAAGAGTTGTTAATTCCATGAGCTGGCCCCCCAAAAAAAGAAGGTTCCATGAACTACAACATGTACAGGGAAGGCTTAAACTTGAGTGGGACGATATCGATGGCTCAGGGTGGGCAGTGGGCAACGCCATTACACCATCTTATCCATAACACCAAATCTCAGTCCGCGTTTGGAGTCCGCCAAATGCTTTTATATATATATATATATATATATATATGAAATTAAGTTGATTAGTTTATATGATTTAATATATATATGAAATTTGGTTTTTGTGATTTGTAATTTTTTATAGAGATTTTTTTGGTGATAATTATATATGAGAAGATTTTGTTAACTTTTTTCTAGTTAATCAGTGTGTTTCATCTTATTTTGAAAATAAATTATACTAGTTGATTAAAAAAGCTTCCACAAAATATTCTTATAAATAATTATCACCAAAAAAATCTATATATATATATGCATTTTATATTTTACAATAAATTGATTTATATAATTTAATATATATATATTATTTTTTGTGACGCTCCAGGACCTGAAGTCTATGCAACATAATTTTTGTGAGCTAAGGTTCTTACAATTTTAGGGTATCTGCAGAAAGAAAGGTCGTCGAGGAAGTAAATTTGCCGAAAATGCCTCCCAAGGGTGAAAGTAGCAGTGGCACTTCAAAAGGTAGAATAAATTAAAAAGATAGGGTTTACTGATAATACGGATAAAAATTTCGTGAAGAAAATGGATACAACCAACGTTGAAATTCGTAACCTTGCAGAAGATTCAAAGAAGAAAGGGTATGATGTGTTTAGTAACCTCAAGGTGATGGTTAGGACAGATAGTGACTTGCAAAATTTAAGAGCTGAAGCAGTCAACCAACACAACAAGTATAAACAAGTATAAATAATTAATAATTGTTGCCACGGTAATAAGGTTAGTGCATATTTCTATGCACTTTCTCACTATCTTCCTTCTCATGTGCTCTTGTTTTGAGAGAGGCTTTATTTGTGTGAAGGTTCATTTATTGTGCTACATATTTCTATGTATTTTCTCACTAGCTTCCTTCTTATGCCCTTTTGTTGTCTCTGAAGCTTTATTCCTGTCAAAGCTTCATTTATTGTGTTCTATGGGATACCATAAACATATTTTGATGAGTAATTTTTGTTGTCTTTGAAGCTTTATTCTGTGAAAGCTTCATTTCTCGTGTTTTATGGGATATAATAAATATATTTTGATGAGTAATTTTGGGGAGGTTGTGTTATTTTAAGTATTTTATTTTATTTTAGTGTAGTATGTGGTTTAAAAGTTGATATAGATTAGTATAGTTAGAATAGATTTAATGGTTAAAATTTTGTATTTTTTTATAAAAAAATTAATAAATTCAAATTTAAAAGATATAATCTCAATAAGCTTTAGTCATCACATAGATATAAGAATATGAATTTTTTTTTTTTATAAATAAAATATTATTATATATTAATTAGGTGTCTTCAAATTTTTATTTTTTTTAACAGAAACGGATAGGATTTTATATAAAGATTCAAAAAAAGCTGCAGGGCAGCATACATGGAGAGTGTTCTTCTATCTCTTCCCTTGCTTCCATCAGATGAAAAGCAGAGGGATGATTCCGGATTTTAGTAGAGCATAATCTTGCAATATCCAAGGGAGAAACTATTCGGTGAATACAAACAAACTGCTTTAATAAAATACAAAAGAACATAAAGTAT
This sequence comes from Pinus albicaulis, assembly GCA_034641835.2. Taxonomy (NCBI): domain Eukaryota; kingdom Viridiplantae; phylum Streptophyta; class Pinopsida; order Pinales; family Pinaceae; genus Pinus; species Pinus albicaulis. The sequence goes on from CM076577.1 coordinate 967,106,342, forward strand.
TCAATCTAAACTATGGGATCATGTCCCAGCTTTCATCTTCGTCACTTAGCAGGGTTCCCGACGAGAGATGTATCACTCTGTTGACTTCATTGTCAGCTTCCTTATTATTAGCTCGAAGAACATGAAAAAACCTGATTTCTTGAAATTTTCCCATAACTGCTTTAATTCTTGCAATAATTCTATTTAGTCTGAGGTCTTTAGGAGCAAAATTAGTAATAAGAATCTGGATGATGCTTTGAGAATCGCCGAAGACTCTAGCTTGCTCTATACCAAATTTATTTAACTGTCTTAAGCCTTGGAGCAAAGCTAGAGCTTCCGCTTGAGTATTGGTGTTGCACCCTAGCCCCCGTGCATATCTATGCTCAGGAACACCGTCCAGATTTTTAATAACTCCTCCAGCTCCCGCTTTCCCTAGATTACCTTTTTTTTCCCATCAAAGTGAACGCAGTGACTGATCCCTTTACTCCATTCAATAAAATCTTCACTTGACATTCTAACTTTCCAGTCCTCAGATTTCTTTTCGTTTTGGATTTCCAAAGGAATTTTCAGACCCAATTATCTCCCCCAAACACTCTCTTGATCTCCGGAGTTGGAAAACTCAATGGAACTCTTCCTTCCCTGTAAAAAATCCATTAACAGGCGTTTGGCTTTAAGGAAGACCACCTGGGGATGATGAGAGCAACCTTGGAAGATTCTGCAATTTCTTTCCAGCCACAGCTTCCAACAAACCATCTTCGGAAGAGCCATCCATCCTACCTCAACCCAGCCTTTGTTGATTAAATTCCCAGGATACATGGATCTCTAATTAGCAAACAAGAACGAAATTTGACTAGGAAGAGCAATTTCTTGATCCCAGTTTCTTAACGCCTCCCTCCAAACATATTTGGCGAAGATGCAATCAAGCAACATATGATTGACAGTCTCCTCCTCCACACGGCACAGAAAACACCGGGAAGGAGCCTGGAAGCCGCATTTTTTGAGGTTATCCTCCGTGAGAATACTGCCATGAACAATCAACCAGGAAAACATGTCGATTTTCGGTATTTTTTTATGCATCCAAACGCCTTTCCATTTGGCTAGATTACAGGGAACATGAGGGACCAAGGTGAGAGAACGATATCCTTCCGCAACAGAGTAACGTCCAGATTTTGATCCCCAGCCTCTCTCGTCCCACTGCAGCATGTTGAGAGGAGCCTTCCCCTTCAGATTTTCCACTAACAATGTCCATAACTACTCCAATTCCATCGACAGATCGGGCCTTTTCCAGCCCACCCAATCTGCGCCATCCCACTTAGAGATATCCCACAGCGTGGAGATGCCTCTCTGGCTCATCCAACGCTTAAAAGGTTCCATGTCCCTCATATCTGCAAGAGGACGGTCAATCATAATTCTATCAGTCCAGAGGTGAATAGATTTGCCATTCCTAGGAATCCAGTAGTAGTTCTGTTGAAGTACTGGCAGCGCTAGTTTGCACAACGCATATATTTGGGAACCATTTCTTATCTCTGTGTTGGAATCTAGACTTCTAAGTCTTGGATGACCAAAATATTTTTTCCATAAGGCTCTTTGTGCCCAACCAGGTTTCGGAGAGATCTGTTTCCAAAGAATTTTAGCACCCAGCGCAATGTTGTGTGCAGACAGATCCTTCAACTTGAGGCCACCTTCATAAAAGGGAGCAGTGAGCTTATTCCAACTGACGAGAGGTAGCTTACATGAATTGTGCTTCCCTCCTTTCCAGAAGAAATATCTTATTAGCGCTTCCATTTTTCTGAGAACACCTTTGGGAGCAAGCATTAAGGAGGATTGGAAGATGGGGAGGCTATTTAAGACCGATTTTATTAGGACTAAATTTCCAGCTAGATTGAGCCAAGAGGTGCCCCAGCCCTGGAGTTTGGCTTTGAATTTGTCCAACAAAGGAAGCCAATCCTTGCTGAATGACTTTTTTTGAAACACCGACAGACCCAAGTATTTGAAGGAGTCCCAATGGGTGGTACCAGCAAACCCAAAACATCGAATGATGGATGATAGCTCTAAGCCCAGATATTCCAACCATAGAGTTTGATTTTACCTGTATTTAGCATGCTTCCAGATGCTTCACAAAACTTTTCAATTTCTTGTTTAAATTTTTTAGCAGTACACAAAGAAGCCCCTCCAAGCAGCAGGGAGTCGTCTGTGAAGAGGGCATGGTTGATGTCCTTGATGCCTCTCGCAATCCTGAGGCCCATAATGTCCAGCTCCTCATGCTTTTTCTCCAATTGGAAACTTAAAACAGAGGCTTGCAAAACAAATAGCATAGGGGAGAGGGGGCAACCCTGCCTGAGTCCCCTTGTAGCTTTAAAAAAATCGGTAGGTCAACCATTTACCAATGGGGCAATCCAGGGTTCAGTGATGCAAGCCCAGATCCAACTGATAAAAGAAAGACTGAACCCAAACCTGGCTAAGACATCAAAAAGAAATTTGTGCCAAACCCGATCCAAGGCATTTGCAAGATCCAATTTTACAACCATCCCTTTCTCCTGCCTCTGAGCACTGGAATGAATTGCTTCTTGCACCAGGATGATGTTGTCCACTATTTGTCTACCATGAACAAATCCTCCTTGGTTTTCAGGAATAAGCTTTGGGAGCAAAATCTTCATTCTATTTGCTATGACTTTGGTAATAATCTTGTACCCAATGTTACAAAGGGAGATCGAGCGGAATCTACTAAAGGAGGTAGCACCATTTTCTTTTGGAATTAGGGCCAGGAACGCTGAATTAGTACTGACCCCTATTTTATGAAATTCCTGGGATTTCAAGATCATTCTAATTAGATCTTTTTTGATAATGTGCCAGCAAATTTGGACAAATTTGGCAGTGAACCCATTAGGCCTCGGGCCTTTATCCGATTACATGGCTTGCAAGACTGCCTTTACTTTTTGCTACTAACTGGGGCAATGAGGCTATGATTCATCTTACTTGTTACCTTTTGGGGGATCATCTCCAGCAAATCTTGGTGTTGCACCAAAACTGCTTCTTCGCTATAGAGATTCTTGAAGTGGTTGTAGGCGGCTTCCTTAATGCTTGGGAATTCAATATGAGTTTTCAAGTCCTCCTGGATCTCCATAATCACATTTTGGCTTCTTCTAGCTTGTGCCTTTTTGTGAAAAAAAGAAGTATTTCTGTCACTTGCTTGGAGCCAAAGACTCCAAGACTTTAGCCTCCAATACTCTTCCTCCTGAAGACAAGCTTTGTGAAGCTTTAACTGTAGGTCTTCTTCATGTTTTAAGATTTATTTTGAGATATGGGAAGCTTCCATTTGATGTTGATGCAACTCTAACACTACCTAAGTTGACTTTCTTTCCTCGACAGGGCTGGGCTGAGATCTAGCCCATCCTTTTAAATCCTTTTTAACTCTTCGAAGCTTCTCTTCCCAAACAAAGAAAGGAGAACCCAAAAATGGTTTTTTTCCAGATTTCTTCCACTCTTCTAAGGAAATCGGTTTGCTTGGTCCAGAGCGAGCTAAAATGAAAGGGAATGGGGCCAAAATTTCTGTGAGTTTTGAGTTCTAGTTGATGGGCTTATGGTCGGAGACACTCGAGGTGAGGATTTCAGATTTAGCATCTAATCCTAAGAGCAGATGGGAAATTTGAATAAGGAATCTGTCTAGCCTAGTAGCTATGTGACTAGGGCCTAACCTTCTATTGGTCCAAGTGTACTTACCTCTGACGGGCTTAATGTCGAGTAGATCCCAGTCTTGGATGATGTCCTCTACCCACTCTCGAGCAGGGTCTCTGACAGTGCAACCTCCTCTTTTTTCATCTAGCTTGAGAGTTATGTTGAGGTCTCTAGCTAGAATGATATTCTCTAGGGTTTCTTCATCTGGGAGAGCTCGAATCGAATCCCAGCAACTCTTTTTTTCCCCTGCAATTGCCGGAACATACACATCAAGCAGGCTAAAATTTTCCTTGGAATCTTGATGCTGGAATTTCATGAGCATCCAATGGGTATTTTTCCTATCTGACATTTTTTACCCTTGCCCCGTTCCAGAGAATATCGAGACCTCCAGAGGCTCCTCTAGCTGATACTGCCTGCCTTCCACTGCTGGTCCAAAAATGAAAACTACTTTGAAGAAAGGCACCTTCCTCCAGCTTTATCTCTTGGATGAGAAGGATATATGGGTTTTCTTGCCTTATAAGACTCTTCATTGCTTCTTCTTTTATTTTACTACCCAACCCTCTATAGTTCCAGGAGACTATCTTCATTACTTACTTTTAGAAGAGTTTAGGACCCCTTTGGATCCCTGTCCTTGATTTCTTGTCACTTTGGGGTTTTTTCCCAGAATTTTCTCCAACGTTTGTTGACTTCCTTGCAGCTTATCCTTATATGTTTCCTATTCTCATTTCTCACGGGAGGTCTTCCGTCCCCTTGCCGATATTTGAACTATATTTTGTGAATCCAGTATTTCTTCCTCCTCCTCTGTGCCTTCTGAGTCAAGATCCTCCTTCTCTAGAGTAGCCTCTTTGTTTTCTGGGACATTTTATGAAGATGGTAACAATATTGGATTGATTGGAGTGGTTTTTTCTGGCAGATCTTCTTGCCTTGATTCCACCTCTTGAGCTTCTGCCTGTTTGGAGCTTAGAGGCTCGAATTTGTTGCCTTGTTCCTTAGGGCGGGCTTGTGGCTGATTCCCATTCCCTTGCTTCTGCTTTCCTGCCCCTTGCTGGTTTGTATTTGATTTTGGGTTGCATTTGGCTTTTTTCTCCTGCTGCCATCCTTCATCCTTTTCTCTAACTTGCACTGTGTTCTTGGGATAATTCTTAACAAAGTGGTCATACTCATGACACCCTCGACATTTAAAGGGTAGGTTTTCGTAGTCGAGCTTCTGAACGTGTGTCCACCCTCCTACATTTACTTTGATGGCTTTTGGTAATCCCACTTCCAGATCTACCTCAATGCAGATCCTTGCACAATCATACTGATCGTTATTATTGGCTCTGTCTATGAACTTTCCCAAGGTATTTCCTATAAATTTCAGGGATTCCTAGCTCCAACAATGGACTGGTAAGTTCAGAAGTCTAACCCAAACAGGGACGACATTAGGAACGTCCTCAGATGGGTCGAAGTCTGGCGTCCAGCGGTTCAGATATAGACCCTGAGGACCCATGAAGTATGGTCCGTTTTGGAAAATCAGGTCCTTGTCCTCCTTAGAGATGAACTCGAAGAGGAAGTAGCCTCTTCCTAGGAAATACGAGGTGTTGTTGTTCGAAATCAGAGGTCTCCAGTTCTTGGTCACCCAAGCTTCTGTTGTTTTTGGGGAGGGCCACAATCCCGTGAATTGGCCCATGAGCGCCCGATATGCAAGAGAAAGAGCGACCTTCATAGGTTCTTCCGGGGGCAGATCAACCAAGGGGATTTCTTCCATTTGTTTAACAAATTTGGAGGCATCATTTCTTCTCTTCTTGGGCTACGAAGAAAGAAGGGCCATGAACCCATCGGCTTCTGGCGGAGGGGGGTAGGAGGCCGGGAGGAGCCCATCTCCTCCATGGCGCACGATCTGGGACGAACCCTAAGTTTCAGAGGCGGTCAGTAGCTAGCACAGGCAGTGCGCGATCGCTCCGATCAAGTCCATTACTATCCGGTGTCTTCAAAATTAAATTATTATATATATATATATATATATATATATATATAATATAATATAAAATGAAATTTATTCCTTCATGGTATTAAAATATATAAAAATATAACAATATATTAAAAAATTAATATAATATATTTAAAATACTTTAATTATATAATTTTCCAAATTTAAAGAAATGTATCTACAACTATATTATGTTATAAGATCATTTAATTAATTAATTAATTAATTAAAAGATATTTATCGTGTAATTTTTTTTTGGTGAAAATCACATGAAAGTAAATTTAATCGAGGTGTTTCGAACCAACCAGTGTGATTCATCATCAAAAAAACATGATAAATCTGATCAGGGAACCCATTTAAATAGATAAAATAACTAACCATTTGTATAGATATTAATCGTCTATACTTACAAATGAACATAAACAATATATTAAATAGATCCATTTACTTAATGCTCTATAATGATGTGAACATAAACAATAAATTAAATACATCAATTTACTTAATGCTCTAAGATGATGTGATTAATTCGTTAAAAAAATGATTAAAAAATATTCATCATCTATACTTGTGAATGAAGGTAAACCATCAAAACTTCTAAAATTATTTGGGTTTTATATAAAGCATTGATTCATTGTAAGGTTTGGGAAAATTGGGCATGCTTAATCGAAGTATAATAAAAGAAATTTTACAATATGTATGGTTTAAATATTTTTTAATAGTGGGTAATGTATATATATTAATTAGTATTAAAGTTTATTTATTATAATATTTAAATTTAATTATCATGTAATTTAAAATAAAAAGGTTTTAAAAAAAAACCCTAGCTATGGCGGCCACGATTGGTTTTGCCTCAACTTTGGCGCTGCCATGAGGAGGTGGTCTGTGTTTTCTTGCCATTCTTGGCCTCGTCTATGACACATCCTTCGTGTTGCCATCATTTTTAATCTATTCTCCTCCAGTGGAGGTTCTGTTCGATATGGGTTTGTTACTGGTTACTTATTTATTTAGCTTGGGGTTTCTTCCCTGTTTCTTGATGATTATTACATCTGTGTAACCCTATGAGCCCTGGGCCCAATTTTCCTTCTATTTGCCTCCACTGACCCTGACATTCTCCTCGGTGCATGACAAGGGGTCCATGCCCTGCCTCATTTTTTCTTTATGCCCTTGGTGTTTCCTTCTTCCATCTGTGCTCTTCGAGTGTCGTTTTTCCCATCCTGTTTTTCTCTCGAGGATTTTTCTCTCTATCTTCGTTTCCATTAGTGTGGTCCCCTATTTTTCCATGGGCTTTCGGGTGGGCTCGTATACTGACCATCGTGGGCATCATCTGGTGGGCACACTACAGTCATGAGTATATATGAGGAGGAGCTGGACTACTCACCTGACCCACTGGAAGGAGTCTAGATTTGGGGTAAGCAAATGGTGTTTGATGTGGCTGCCATGGAGGTGGGTGAGTCATCAATGTCTATGCACCTGCTTGAAAAGCCATAGCTGATCACCTCCAAGGTCAGTGCAGAACCAATTTTACATCGGTTGGATTCTCCGTCATTCTCTATACTGTCACCATCTGTATTGCGTCTTTGGGAACTACAAGCACAAGAGACTCCTAACTTCCCGTCGTGCTCCATTGCTGAGCTTGGACCTGGCATTTCTCGGGCAGATGATTTTTTGTTTTCCGACCTGAATATTGGTAGGGAGGAGAGTAACTTCCATCTGGTTTCCACTCAACCTCAGTTCACTCCAATTACGACCTCTGGATGTTTCGAGGGTATACCCATTGCTGCACCTCCCTCGGATGACCCCATTTCTTCGGATTCATATGACCCTGTGGTGACGGGTGGTGCTCCTCAAGACTGCACTCAGTGCTGTGGGAAGAAAAAGACCTGCTGCACTAAGAACTAGAACAGACGCAACTTCAACTTTGGTCCAGACAGGGGCATGGTGGACATTGAGAAGACCGCGATGACGGTTTTGGTGGGCAAGGTCAGGGGTAGGAATTACTCATGCGCGAGACTCAATATTTGGACGGAGGAGATCTAGGGCAGCTCCTTAGAACATCTTCCTACTATCTTGACTATGAATAGGGGCTGGTTCACCCTCTTCTTCTCGCAACTTGCTATGGTGGAGTGGGTACTCTCCAAGTGCTGGCACCTTGAGATGCACCCAGTACTGTTGAAACGATGGAATCCTTTATTCGATTCGGATAAGGAGAAATCTGGGGTTGGTTCGATTTGGGTTTGATTAAATGGCCTTCCGCTACAATTCTAGAACTAAGACTCCCTTCGAAGCATTGAGGAGGATCTTGGCCATTACTTGGATCATGATCGCTCATATTTGGAGACAGGCGACATATATGTGGCCCTTATTTTGGTCTTCTTGGATACGAGGGAAGGACTCTACGATAGTTATAACATTTTCTTCAATGATATGGTAAAATATCAAGTGATGGATTATGAAGGGGTTCCCTTCAGAGGTCGTCGGTGACATGTGGTTGGTCATGTTTACAAAGAATGCCCTCTAATGGGTGTTGCAGCTCCACTCACCAAAACTTTTGCGCACATGGCCACTCAAATTGATCACGTGTGCATTGTTTCGACTCCGGTTGTGGATCCTCTGGGCTCCCGCATTGAACCTACTAAGATGTTGTGGACTTGGTCAGTCACTCAAGCTCGTACGCACAACATTGAGGTCTTCACCTCTCTGGAGGATTTTGCACCTATTCCAGGTACATCTCTTGTTCCTCCTCCTGTTTTCTCTATTATTACTTGTCCTCCCAATTCATCTTTGTGTAATGTTATTCATCCCAATTCTTGAAATTTGGATTCCCTCTGTTTCCCTCTTGCATCCGCCCCCCCATCGATCCCTCCCTCCATTCCTCTTACCTCTCCTGCGACCTCCTCCCCTAGTCACCACAATGAATCTAGTCTCTCCTCCAGTCACCACTACTTCCTTCCTTCTTTCGTCCCCTCAATTGAACATCCCTCACTCAACCTCGGTATGGATTTGGGCACCTCTTCTATCAGACCTCGGGGTCAGCATCTGCTATCACCAAGGCCATTAGGGTGGCTAGCATGGAGGTGGCTGCAGGAACGCAATATTCTATCATTCGGGTTCTTAGAGCAAGAAATTCCCACGATGCGTTTCCCTGCATAATTTTTCTTTCCTATAATTGCAGGAGTTTAGCCAGCTTGAATAAAAAATTGGCTCTCAAGAGACTTCTTCAATATTCTCGTGTTGATGCGCTTTTTTTACAAGAAACATTGGGGGACAGTTTATCAATTACTAAAACTTTATTAGCATTACTTCGAGATTGGTCCTTTGCAACCATTGACACTCGTAGTCGATCTGGGGGATGTGCCTTGGGTATCAACAAAAAAACCATCCATGTTCTAAACTGGTGGGGGAGGGAGGGCACCATTGGTGCGGATGTTATCACTAGAGACTTTAATCTTGCTATTTCCCTGATAAATGTGTATGGCCCCTGTCAGCATAGAGAGGCATTTTGGGATTCCTTGCTTGATAGCTCTATTTTGCATCAAAACAACATCATATTGGGCGTAGATATGAATTTCTCTATCAGACTCTCGGAATCTTGGGGGCCGCGGGCCATTCCGGACCCCCTATCAGAGTACTTCACCAATCAATTGGAGTTGGCTGACTTATTAGATTTAGAGTTTCCTAAGAAGACGCCTACCTGGAGGAACAGGTGTACTGGGGCTGTAGCTCTGGCCCGAAGATTGGATCGTTTCCTCATAAATTTTCCCCTACTAAATCAAATTTCTAGAGCTAGACAATGGTTGGGCTCAGGTGGTGCCTTGGACCACTCGCCGATTTACTTTGAGTTTCTTGCTGGAGAACCGAAGCCTCGGGCTCCTTTCAAATTCAATGTGGGTTGGCTTCTTGAGGTTGAATTCCACGTGTTGGTCTCAAAGGAGTGGCAACACTATGCTCAACACCCTAATCAGGAACCTGCCAAAGGTCTAAATGATAATCTTAAATGCATCAAATCCAATACCATCTATTGGGCAAGGGGAAAAAGGCTTTTGGAGGACGAGGAACTTAGTTGGATAGAATAGGAGATCACTCAACTTATTGGTCCGGCTTATTTGGGATTCCGATCAGCGGTTTAAAAAGACCGACTTATTGCTCTAGAATCCACTAGAGCCACTATTCTTAGGAAAAGGGAGGAGGAATGGTGATTGAAGAGTAGAGATATTTGGTTAAAAGTCAGGGATGAAAACACCAAGTTTTTCCAACAGAGTGCTAAAGGCAGGTATATTATAAACACTATTTGGGAAATTACTGGTCAAACCAGTCGTGTGGCAAAAAAACATGTGCAGATAGCTGACTTGGGTATCCAACACTTCTCCAATAAATACGGAGCTCCGAATAATGTAAAATTGCCAGACATATTACACATTTCTCGCACATTTCACAGATTTGTTAAGGAACAACAAATGGAGGAGCTTAATGCACCAGTTACGTTGGGGGAGATTAATGTTGTGTTAAAATGTTTCAAGAAGGATAAAAGTCCTGGGCCAGATGGCTAGAATATTGAATTCTACCTGTCATTCTTTGAACTTATTGGAAAGGACCTTCTTCATGTTATTGAGGACAATAGAATCATTGCTAGAATTTATGATGGATTTAACTCCACCTTCATTGCTTTGATTCCCAAAGTGGATTGCCCCACTACCTTCCATGAATTCAGACCTATTTCTCTTTACAACTGTATTTATAATATTATTTCCAAGATCATTGCCAACCAAATCAAGCCCAGCCTCTCACTTCACATTGTTAAGGAAAAATTTGAATTCCTTCACCATTGACAAATCCATGAAGCTATCAGTACTGCTCAAGAGGCCTTGCATTCCATTAAAACTAAAAGGCTGAAGGGCACCATTCTCAAAATTTATCTGGCCAAAGCCTTTGACCATGTAAATTGGAACTATCTGCACCTCATTCTCATCCAGACTGGTTTCCCTCATTCTTTTACTAATTGGATTATGGGTTTCATTACGAATGCCACATTCAATATTCTTATCAATGGTGCTGCCTCTGATTTTTTTCATGCTGGGAGGGGTCTTCAGCAAGGATGCCCCCTCTATCCTCTCTTCTTCCTCCTTGTTATGGAAGGCCTCTCCTCCCTTATGAAGCAGGCTAAATCTGATGGATCCATTCATGGCATTCATTTTAACGAATTCATTCAACTGACTCATTTATTATTTGTTTATGATGTTATTATATTTCTGGATGGAACTTGTCAGGACAATTCTCAATTTGTCAATATATTGAATATTTTTTTCAAAGCTACTACGATGGCACCTAAAAACAATAAGTCCACCATCATTATGACTTGTTGTTCGGCAATCGAAACCACGCATTCCTTGCAGTTCTTTCCTTTTGAGCGTAGGTTCATAGAGGATGGCTTAAAATGTCTTGGTTTTCATCTTAAGCCAAATGAATATCATATTAATGACTGGAACTAGCTGATCGTGAAAGTTGAGTGCAAGATCAATATCTGGCAACACAGGTGGCTTTCACGAGCGAGCATGCTGGTATTAATTAAATCCGTCCTAGAAGCCATCCCTATTTATTGGATGTCACTTGTATGGCTCCCCAAGGGTGTGACCAATAGAATACAACAGATCTACAGGCAATTCCTTTGGTAGGGCTTGGGTCAGAATCGTATCTTTGCTTGGGCTTCTTGGGATCACATCACTAAGCCAAAGGATTGGGGTGGATGGGGTTTAAAAGATCTCTCGCTTTTCACTACTGGTCTAGACGCCAAGTTGGGATGGCACCTCATTGATGGTCACAACCTTTGGTAAGAAGTGACTTGTTCGAAATACATTGCTCCCCGCTCATCGTTGGATTGGATCAGAGGCAACATTATCCCTATTCCGAGGTCTTCGATTATTTGGAAAGCTATTAAAAAATCCATCCATCTGGTCAAGAAGGGTTTGTCTTGGCACATCAGATCTGGTACTAAGGTCAGATTGGGTGAGATGCATGGTCGGGTTGCGGACATAATTTCAAACTGACTCAAGACATCAAGCTTCATTTGGCACAATCTGGCTACCTCTTCCTATATTAGGTGGCTGACCCTCTTCGCACCACTTGGGCATCCCAAGCCTGGCTATCGGCTCGTGATCTAAACTTACCTGTTTCCATTCATCCCACTTGGAAAAGGTTCATTAGAGTGCTCCAGGCCGCAAACATTCGGCTCAATGATCATGATGATGAACTTCTGTGGGCTCTCTCCCCCAGTGGAAAATATATTCCAAAAGCTGGCTATATCACTCTCTGTGCAGCGCTGGAACCCCCTATTAAACAATGGTGGTGGCATTCTATTTGGAAGCTATAGGCCCCCTTAAAGCTCATTTACTCATGTGGTGTATTCTCACCAACTGCATTCCCACATCAGACAACCTTATCAGACGCACATTCCATGGTCCATCTAGATGTTGCTTCTGCCTCTCTCACGCCAAAGATGTCCTGCATCTTTTCCTTGACTGCCCTGTTATCTATCGGTTTTGGCACTCTGCAGCATCTGCTATGGGATGCTCTCTCACTTGGCATGGGAATACCATTTTTGCTGCTTGGACCAATTGGTGGCAAGCTTCTCCTCATGCCAAGGATAGGAACACCCCCCTACTTATTTCCTGGGGGGTATGGATCAGTAGAAATCAGGTGATTTTTCAGGACTCTCTTGTCGACTAGGAAAACACCTGTAGTAATATCATCTCCATTTATCGGCTCATCCCTGACGTTGTTCCTGCCACTCACCAGAGGGATATAATTCCTGAATTCATTGATCACTCCTACCCTTGAACTTATTTTGATGGAGCATCGAATAATTATGGATGTTTGGGGGGGGGGGGGGGGTTGTATTGGATTTATCAGATTCTCATTATTTTCATCTTAAGATGGGTCTAGGACCTGGGTCAAATAACTTTTTTGAACCCCTTAGTCTTCGGCTCCTCCTACTTTTTGCCCGTGAACAAGGATGCAACAGAATTTAGATTTTTGGGGACTCCCAAATTATCATTAATTGGTTCAATTTACAGTCTCATTGTCATTCTCACACACAATCTGCTTTATTGGGGGAGGTTCTCTTGCTGAAATCATTATTTGACATTATCTCTATCACTCACATTTATAGGCAGAGGAACCAAGTGGCAGACCATCTATCCAAAGAAGTACCAGAGTTAGAGTGGGGCAGGTGGCTTATTGTGGAGCATGATGATGCTCAAGTGTTCCAATTTTATCATTGCCCTTTCATTGATGATCTTCATACCGTGGGAGAAGTCTCCCCATGACTGCATTTTTGGTTTTATTTCACTTTTTGGTGGTAGCTCATGCTGTCATATGGTGACAGAACACTCTCTCTATTTTGCTTGCATTATATTATCGACTGCTACCATTTTCATTGTATATATCAGTATTAGATTAGATGTTACTCTATTTTAGCTGATTATCTGACATCTACTTGAATCTTTAGAGATTTGGACCAGGGTATACTATTGGATATACTGTAAAATGTAACATGTAATTTTTCTTATTTATTAATGAAAAATTATGACTTTTTTCCTGGGAAAAAAAGTTTTAATATTATAGTTTTAATTAAAAAATAAAAATTGTTGAATTGGGTTGGATTTTGACTGCGTGGTTTTAAGCTGTATCAAACTTTATATATATAAATATATATAAACAAATGATTTTGATTATCATAACATTTTTTTAGAATTTGAGTTCAATGTTTTTTATAATATTATTTAATAATCTATGTTAGAATCTACAAAATAATTTGTGTTAGGAGGTTATTTTTATTATAATTTTTATGTACAAATTAATAATAAAAATTGGATCTGAATTTATGAAGGGAACTAAATGAAATATAAATTTATAACCAAAAGGTAGAAATGTAGTAAAATTTGACTTTAGTTAATGAATGGAAAATGCTTAAATTGTATATATGTAGAATGAAAGAAAACCAGCTCAAATGGTGGTAGCTTATCTTTGAAAAGAGAGGTGAAAGAAACTCACTTTCTTGAATTGTGTTACAATGAGGTTTGGAGGGCTCTTTAGCATGAAAAATCAATGAGAAATATTAAACATCCAAAAACCTAACCCTAGGAAATGAAACACCAAGAGCTTATGGACCTCGATGGGGTAAGTTGGAATGTCAACTTTCTAAGGACGTAACTTCAACATATGAATTTTTTTTGTTTGGTGCACATGATAGACCATTGGAAAGGTTTACTCAAGGATTACATGTTTTGACTGTAAATGTGAATTTTGAATTATTGTCAACTCATTCCCCCAAAAATGTCATTTAGGGCCTCAAAATGGCTCTGAATGTTCAAGATCTAAAATCTGCCAAAAACAAAAATTTGTCAAAATAGGAAAATTGTGTTGTGAGCCAGTGGAATATGTGGGCGGTCACCAATATCCACCTAGATCAATCCTCCCACCTTAGGAAGCAATAGTCTGCATTGTGTTAAGTGTCTCCATGAGATGCGAAATATTCTGTTAAAGATGACCCTTGGTGAGCTACTTCATTGGTGCATGAGCTTGTGTAATATTCTCTTTCTTGATCTAGTCAAAATGGATGGAATCTGTCCATGGTATTTACCATGGTATCTTCCCATGGTACCAGCCCATGGTATCTGCCTTTGGTTTTCAAGGGAAAATAATAAAATAAGACTCTAGAGAGTCAATCAAGCATTTAAAAGGGGACATAAGCTAGGCATTTAGATCATTTGGGTTTATCCATCTTATTGTGTTTTTCTAGAGAACTCGACCTGGTCAATTTCAGTTCGATCCTGGAACGAAAACCTCGAGGTGAACTTGTATGGTGAATCCAGTCATGATTCACAAAGGTGCTTCAGTGTCTTAGTTTAGTGTTTAATAAGCAACTGTGCATGCCATTTGCAGGGGCTCCATTCTTATTTGTATGGGCATGTATCTTTGTTTCCAGCTAATAATATAATAAATGGCTTCATTTCTAGATCTTGTTTGTGTTCTTGTTCTAGCTAAAGTTGACTTGAATCAGATCTGTGATAATTTTTATCGATTGGGATATTAGAGTGGCATCAGAGTTGTGGATACTGTGGGACTGAGGGTTTATTATAGATCAACTACAAGGAAGATCGTGATCTAGGGTTTCAAGAGAAACTACTTTTAGGTGATTTCACCCTAGCTAGAATGTCGACAATTTCGGTGGTTCTCTATAGCCACCCTAATTAGCTCATTACTATTGAATTTTCTAGAGTTTGTTAACTCATTATTATTGAATTTTCTGGAGTTTATTTTTCTGTAGGGTATTCTCTGTGAAAACCATTGGATGCAGAAGAAACATTGTATTATGAAGTTTAATATTCTCTTCACTAGTTTTGTTTGAGAGCTCAGGTGAGTTTTCAAGGAGTGAGGTTTTTCAGGATCAATTATACCAAATTGGCAAAGAGACGAGGGCACTGCATTGAACGATCCTGTTGGA